>JAZEWU010000047.1:4367931-4382495 GCA_036362915.1 Geotria australis | reverse complement strand
TATTATTATTATCAACAATCAAAGTGTCCCGGCAAATTAGCATTCCCGCGACACGTGACCATTGTCAGCTGGGGTTTGACCAAAACATATTGCGCGTAAATAGGGGGGCACGACTTCTTTGGTTTTGTTGTGACGAGCATCATTTGAATACATCATCGCATTTCAAATGCGGTGACGCACTTGCACTTGGCAGGGTAAGGTTGTCGGTTGGCGGTGGGGGGTGTGGGGCGACGGTGGGCGAGTTTGACATTTCCCAATACGCCGGTGGAGGCGAGTGAAGGTCACCGCTGCGTAGCCGCCACGTGCCGTCCCGGCCCAAACGTTGGAAACCGCGTCCGGTGGGAAAGGCGCCGGTCGTCGTTGCGCGCGGGGTTAACGCCCGACGTGAATTTACAACTCCGTTTAGCGCGCGCGCGCTTTTGACTCCGCGAATCTTCCTGCTGGAAATTTTCAAATCCCTCCGCGATCGCGGGCGGGGTGGGGGAGAAGAAGAAAGAGAGCGGATGGAAGGGAAGGATTTAAAAAAATAAAAAAAACCCGCGGCCCGGGCCTGCTCGCATCACTACTGTAATTTGAATTCATGACAGGGTCGTGCGACCCGTTGGGAATTCTGCTCTCAGAATTCACGACGCCGTAGTGCCCGTGGAAACCCACTGTTAATAGACTCTCAAGCCCAGCATGTCAATGGCCCTACCTTCTCGCCGTCCTCCCATCAGCCCTTTTTTTGATGTCTTCTATGGCGGCGGAATGTAAATGCGCGCGAGAGCCCTCTTGTCTCGAGGCCCGCATGCGCGCCGCAATACGACGGCCGCCTGTGCCCGACGGCGAGCCAGCGTCGCCGTGGCTTGATACCAATCCCGCGGCTAAGCAAACGCCTCCGTTGATACGTAATCGCACCACGATGCATCAGACGCCCGCGCTAATTATATGTCACGATTACAGCTGCCAGTTCCCTACGATTTACATCTTTTCAGGGTTTTTTTTATATACGAAACTTTTTTTTCGTAAGGTCAATTAGCGATAGTTTCCAGATAGTTTCGATACTTGTGGAAGAAATTGGATGAAATGAAAATCATACTGTACGTAAGCTTTGAGTACAAATGTCACGTTATTCCCCCTAAATTAGCTGAACTCGCAGTAGTTTTAAGTGGCATTTTAAGCAGCGAGGAGAATTTATTTGACGGTCAGATTTAGCGCATGTTTTGGCTAAGAGTAAAATCTAAATGTAACTGGCCCTACGTGTTTTCATATCGTACTGCGTGTTGTTTGGGATCACGTCTGACACGTTGCTCCACTCAGTGGGAGCTTCTTTAAGAAACATTCAGAGTAATTCAGTTTCTGAAACTTCCTTGAACAACACGTGGTTCAACCCAACAGCACATTTGAGAGCTGTACAGCGCAACCGCAAACACATACTTAGCAGTAATAACATCAGACATCCGTTTGTGTTTTATCATCAATATTACATGTCATGCGAAATAACATTATTGATATACATGATCGAGTAACGAAACGCGTAATTCTTTTTGCCTCCATCGTAACGCGGCGCCAGGCTACGCTAGAATCACACCCATCATTTTAATTACCTTTATCGTACAAAGACCCAAATCCTCACTTGTTTCATTATCTTTTCCAAGCTCAGCGTGGTAACGTGTCGGAACAAGGATTACAGAGATGAGGTGCGCTTTCATTAGCCGGAGCGCCGAGCGCAGCAGGGCCTGGCTTCTCCTCCCCGAGCGCATTAATTGGAGGTGTGCGTTTCATCAACGTGAAATCAGGGCCCTTTGCGATTCCGCCGCGAGATTCTGACGCGGCGAGAACGCTCGGCCCACGACGGCACTCGCGGCGACCAATCGCTTGTGGCGCGCGACTTTCTCGCGGAGACGCGTGATTTCTCCCGTCAGTGGGTCAACCGTGGAATGAACCCCGCTCACCTGGGTTACGATGCTCGCCTACGTTCGCTCGGCATCTGGCGCCGTGGTTCTTTACGTTTACAGGAATTTCAGCCCGTTGACGTGACACCGAACGATCGGCGCGTCGGTGTGTGGCAGGGTGGGGAGTGGTAGCCCAGTGGTTAGCGCACTGGGCTACGAATCTGGCGACCCGAGTTCGAATCCCGCTCACGGCCAACACCAGTGACGATTTTCTGAAACCGGTCCTGGGCCTCCCCTAGGTCGACTCAGCCTCAAATGAGTACCTAGTGGGGTGTGTAAACATCGTCACTAGGGAGACAAAGGCGGCCGGGCGTGGTGCTGGTCACCCACCCCCTTGTGTGCTGTGTCGACCTTCATAGGTGCTCGCTAACGGCACTTGCCCCAACAGTCTGTTAAGGCTATACGGGGGTCTTTGTCTTTGTTGTGTGGCAGGGTGAGCAGGGTAAGGGGTGAGTGGCGGATCGAGCTGTAGGATTCTATTTGGCGGAAGATGACGTCGCGGTAACATGATGGGATGTCCGGTGGCCCGGTGGCCCGCGCTTGGACCGGGTTGTGGAGATGTCGTGGGGGTGCGGCTCCTACTCTACCCGTGCCCCACCCACGCTCCACTCATGTCCCACCTTCGCTCCACCTGTGCCCCACCCATGCTCCACGCGTGCCGGGATTGGGTACTTAACCTCACCGGGTCGGTCGTTCGTGCTCCCTGGAAACGCCCGCTCGTTTACGCTCCGCAGAGTGAAGGGATAAATAAATAAAAACGGGGGAGCGGATCGCGTCTGGAGCCGGCGGCCTCCGCCGCGAGCGAGGCGCGCGTCGTTCCAATCCCGTCGCCGCGTCGAATGCCGCCGACAACCCACCCGTCTGGCAACCGCGCCGCGATCGCTCGCGTCTTCAGACGCCGCGCCGTGCTCCTCCGGCTCGTTACGGATCGCGGTCGCGTTCCTGTGTCGCGCAGTCAATGTTGTTGTTGTCGTTGTTGCTGTGTGTTGCTGCTCTTCTGTTATTGCTAAAGAGCACCCGTTTGTCAGGATCCGCGCTTTGCAAATCGCCGTCGTGCGGCGCTCGTGGTGAATGAGGGACGATGCTGCCGGTGATACGACACGTTGGGCGTTCGTTTCTGGGAATGTTACGGGCGTTTTTTTTGGCATTTGTTCGACAGTCTCGGTCTCTTTTGTGCATTTGTAACAAGGTTTTTTTTCTTTACTTATTCATCCAGCTGAGCCAAAGGACCGTTTTTCACGAGGGCCCGAGCCGTTCTGTCTTCGAGAGAATGCCTTCGACATTGAACGAACACTGTGCTGCGCGTTATAAATTGTTATATTAAATATTAAATTAAATTGCCCGCTCACGGCGCCGCTGATGGAAGAGTCTCCACCAGCGGGAAGCTCTATGGAGGCTTTTATTCCCGGGTACTTTGGCCTAATCTTCCACACTGGTCATATATCTTTGAAGAAGTGAGAGTATGAACACTTTACCTCACCACTGTGAACTAATGCGTACTTCTGGGTGAACAGAGGCACGAGGTGATATGGGGGATTTAAGAAACTTGCTCCATCGTTTCAAGTGCAATGTACCTGCCATTAAGCCAAGGCAATGTCCCCAAAGCGTGTGTTAATCCTTTTAGTTCTACTAGCAGAGTGCCCGTCCTACGGGCCATCTTGTTCCAAGCATGTAACGCGTTTTTGTGACTCCTCTTGTTGATGACATTTTCTGTCTTACCTAGATTTCTTTCTAATCTACTTTTGGGAATATTGCTGCTGGCTCTCCGAAGCTTCGGAAGAGTAATTAATAAGTGGCAAGTTAAGGTGAAATGAGACTTTAAAGCCTTGGTGTTGTGCAGATAAAATGTGGAGCTTGTGAAGTATTCGAACCCGGTACCCTCAATTACGGACAAACATAATAAAAACACTCGCTCTATTAAATATAGATAGATGTACCTGTTTGTTCTATTTTCCCTCCCACGATCCAAAAGCCGTAAGCGCACGGTTCGTGAAAGCAAATAAGTGCATAACTGTAATAGCTAATTCCATCAAAAACTAAGTGTCCCGCTAAGAGGGTAGCAGTTTCATTGTGGAGGCTCACACGCTGGAAATGGCATCATAAATCATGGAACGTTCGCTACAAAAGGGCTGTGATGTTCTCAGCACGCCACACTCGCATGCAGAGTCCATTAAGAAAAAGTGGCGCGGGACTGCGGTTCCGTTCGTATGAAACCGCGCGCGCTGGATTAGTGCCAGGATCGCGATTGGCGCGACGATTCAGTCAAGTGCGTGCGATTTCCTCGTCCGAAGAATATTGAATGCCGACGGCGTGTCGCGTCCGCCCGCACGATCCCTAAAGCAAATACCCACACGTGTAATTTAACGCGGTGTCCACATTTATTTGGGATGTCTCGTAATTGGGTTTCCATCTCTCGTACAGCGTGCGCGTTGCTTGTTCCGGATTCTTTAAGAAAGCTATTTCCAACCCACCGCCGCCCCACCTCCCCTGCCTCAATTCAGAAAGGGCTTGAGCTGTTAAATGCCCCCTAAAGCAAAACATTGCGGCCGCATATGCTGCTCAATTTTCTCCGCCAAATTCAACAATTGGAGGCACTGCAAGGCTCTGATTAAAGGTGCTCTCCTACCACAAGCGCGCCTTTGTGCTCGGCGCTCTGGCGAAATCCCCGTGCATAGCCTTTACGCGGGCGTTGCTGTGGGTATTTTGATAAAAGCGAAGGTTTTGAGAATCCTTGGGCCAAATCAAAATTACCCAATTTGAAATAATTTTGATTAAATGCAGACAGTGGCATGCCGAGTCTATGTTATTTCGTTCTTACCCCCGCCTTCCCCACCCACGCCCGGCATGGTCGCAGACGGTATCGCAATAACGCTCCCTTTTAATTTAGATTTTCAACAACGGTGTTGAGAGCAACAAAAGAATCGGGGCGTACGTCCGCCAACGCCCGGCTGTTTTTCCTCCGAGTCTTAAAAAGGAGTAACGAAACGATGCGCCGAGTTACACGCAATCTCATTAAACGCGCGCAGCGAGGCTTCGGGCCCGCAACACGTAACATTTCAACGGCGTCCGACTCGGCGGACTTGCGCACGCCGCACGACAATCGGCGGGCCCCTGATGAAACGCTTGTTGACCCGCTCAAAACGTTATTGTTCCTGCGATCTCTATATGGGAACCCGCTGGTTAGGTGCTTATATCTCTTCCCGTGTGAGCAATCTGGAGCTCATTGACTGGACCAGTGCTTTGCCCCGGCCGGGTGTGTATAGTTCTTAAGAGACATATCCATGATGAAAGGATTTAAATCCGTTTTTACTGCCAGGACAGTCGATCAATCTGCCCCTGTGGCGTGAGTGTTTTATGCAAGGTGATTGGAGTCCTGAGGATTGCCCATCTGGTATTGCAATCTTCCGGGAAATGGACAGGGTGATTTTTCTTTTTCCCGTTAGCCACCAATTTAGAGAGATGTCTCCGTTGTTTGTTTTTTTTAGACTGCTACCTTGTCAGCCTCGGGCCGTGGCGTCTGGATCGGAAAATAGGTGACGGAGAAAGCCGACCAAACAAATGCTTATTTTAGACATTCTCTCATTGTTGTGGAAACATTGAAATGAGCTACACCCTTCCGGATATATAATAGGGTTTGTTTTTTTTCACCTTCAGTAAAAGCCTTAGAGGTACACACATTTAGGTCTGGTTGTGTTTATAAAAGCAAAGGGCATCTATCGCTGCAGAGAAAAGTCGCGTTTAAATTGGTGCCCCGGAAAATTCTATTTATGTTATTTCTGCGCACTGCGTCACGGTGGGTTTTGCGCAATGTGTTCGTCTGCCGCTTCCATCTTGCTGTACCACGGGATCGCACTGTTGCTCATCTTTGAAATATTATCAAATTATATCCAAACTTTATTTTGGGTCTGGGCCATTCACGAAACAACACGAATGACTGGTTCGTGGAGGCGAGCACGCAGCAATGGGTTGAAACAGGACGCGGATGAATATAGTTAAGAGTCCGTCGAGACCAGAAATCGCTCTTTCAACGGAGACCTGAGTAAAGATAAATACGCGCTAATAAGAAAGGGTCAGCGGTGCTTGGAAAGAATTCCACTCATGCCACCGTGTGTCAAAGTATCCCCCCCTAATTCTATTAGCGTTAATTCTATCCGGCCCCCGCTGAGCGATTTTTTTGCAAGCGCGCTTGAAGAAAACTTTTTGCGTTAAATAACATTTATTTTTGAGTGGTTATGTTGCTTTGAAAAATATATGGAGTTTAAATTCCGAATTATTGATGTTTCCAGTCTGGTGCCGCTGCAAGACGCCGCGATAACTTTCCTGGCTTCTTTCCTCGAGTTAAGTCGTCAGTTATCTTGTTCATATGTTCACGAGGCGCCGAGCGCTCGCCGGGATTCTGGAGATTATAGATTCACTAGAAACGCCTCGGGCTCCGAAAGGCAAACTTAAAGAGAATGAAAATGGTGCGTGAACAAGACAACACATAAAGCTCGGATATCACGCCGCAGTGATAACACGCACAAAAGACGAAGATCCCCCGTGTAGCCTTGACAGACTGTAAGGCCAAGAGCACCTTTTAAAGGCCAGCGCAGCACATGAGTTGGTGGGTGGCAGAGACCACACTTTGCAGCCTTTGTATTCCTGGAAGTAGCGATGTTTACACACCGCATCAGTTACTCATTTCAGGCTAGAAATAGAGAGGACTTAGGACTGGTTTAAAAATCGTCACTGGTGTTGGCCGTGAGCAGGAATCGAACTCAGGTAGCTAGATTTGCAGCACAGCGCGCTAACCGCTACACTACCACTCCCCACACACACAAAGACAAAGACAAAGATCCCCTATATAGCCTGAACAGACTGTAGGGGACAAGTGCTGTTAGCGAGCACCTATGAAGGTCGACACGGCACACGAGGGGGTGGGTGACCAGCACCACGCCCGGCCGCCTTTGTCTCCCTAGTGGCGATATTTACACACCGCACTAGGTACTCATTTGAGGCTGAGTCGACCTAGGGGAGGCCCAGGACCGGTTTCAGAAAATCGTCACTGGTGTTGGCCGTGAGCGGGATTCGAACTCGGGTCGCCAGATTCGTAGCCCAGCGCGCTAACCACACACACAGGGGAACACACACGTGCACTTTTTTTCGTTCACGTAAACACTTACATAGAGCCAACTGTGGTGATACACATGCTCCGACATCCTGTTATATTTTACATCCAGTTATATTTTACATCCAGTGTAATCACTTGTGTCCGTGACCCTATATACCAGTGAATTCCTATTATCCGTGGGACCACTAGGATCCTCTTGGATCTACTGACAGCCGCTGCCCTATTCTTCCTAAAATCCGCGATCATGCAGGTGTTTTTTCCTTCCCCGAGTTGCAAATGTATCGCGGATGATTGGAATATCGTTGCGAACGGGATGGCGGATAGGAGGATCTGTGACGTTTATCCGCCAGCATCGCCGCGGGCATAGCAACGCAAGCCGCTTGCGTTGCTAGGAGGCTGCGGTTCGCACATGGGTCGTGTTGTTTTACCAACAGACGCATTCACACCGCGTGACCTGATGACTTAGCGTTTCTGTTGTTTCAATGGGGGCTTTCGGTCACTTACGAGGGATGACCGCTTTGCGCAGGCCGCGCGCGCGCGCGTGTGGCTGATGGCCACGAACATCACTCCGCGTTAACCTGTCCACCTTCGTGAGATCGGAAGATCTCCTTAACCTCCACGGCTTCGTGATGAAGCATCGGCACTTCAGCACCGTTGCTCGCGTTTGAACGCTTCAGCTTTCCGCGAAAAACCTACTTGGGGCGCAGGCGGCGGTTCGTCGCAGCTTTCTAAATGTGTGCAAAGAAAAAAGCACCCGTCAAATAACATTACTGCCTTGGGGTTTTTTTTCCTTACTCTCTCTCCTCTCATTCTCGCGAGGGGCAAGAATTGTAGGCGTAAGAGTTGAGGGGAATGAATGTGGCAAAGAAGTGAGGCCCGTTCTGTTCACGTTCCCTCCAGCTGTCAAGCGCGATTTGCCGTGCGGTGTGAATTTCTGTGTGGCACATTCTTTTAATTCCTTGTCACGGCTTTCTCATGGCCCAAGATCAACAGTGTCACGTTCTATTCATAAATTGAACGTGAAATGTCAGCGGAAGCATTTCATCTCAGCTCCTGCCCATCTCTCACGCTGTCTGTTTGTTTAGTAATCACACAACATTTTTATTCCAAAGCTGCTCGCCAGTATTGTCCCCGTGTTTTATTTTTTCAATCGTTAGAAAAATGGTCACTTTTAACACGAAGGCTTTTCGTGACCAATGTTATCCATAATATATCGCCTTTTATAAGTTGGGTCGCGTTAAAAAATAAGTGTCGTAAAGCCGCCTCCGCCCGAGAGAACCCACAACATTTACAATGAAATACGATGTTTTGCTGATATCTGCTCTCAGCTTCATCAGGTATCTCAAACAACGGATTATATATGTATTGTATTGTATATGTATTTATTAATAAGGGGTGCGAGAACATATTTTGTGAACCATAGGGGTACATACTGCACCCACTGCTCTAGAGGGGCTGTCTAGAGCTCCCTCCAGTGTTAGTCTCTCCAGCAGCATTGGCCCGAGCAAAACAATTAATGTCATGCACCTTACTTGCCGTTCTTTTGTTTTATAATAGCATTTATAGAGCGCCTTTCACCCGAGGGTCACAAAGCGCTGCACAAGGCTGCGGAGAGAAGGACATGTCAACAACGACAGAGAACGGAAAATCAGCAACACATTTTTTTGGGGTTTTTTTTTTTATAATCCGAGCTGTCGAGAGAACGGCATATCAACAACGGGGAGACAGAAAACTGAGAGTCAAGGGATAGCGACGAGTTTTTATGTCAAGGAAGGTGGAAGGTTTTTAAACACCTTCTTCGTTTTTTTAATGCAAGAAATTGACCACCATTGTATTGCGGTTTTAAAACTATATGTTTATTTCTTCGATGACCAGGATAACGTTGCGGCGGTGTTGATGATGGGCATTAATGTGTCCGTTACTCCGGCCGTAATGACGGAGAGAGAATTGTAAATCGTGCTCGGCTGGATTTGCCCCCTTGTGTTCGGCAGCTCATTCATTTGTTGTTTTTGTGCCAAATTCGCTTTTAAAGAGCTCAGCGGGCTCCTGAGCAAACACAGCGTGCCGCGCGGCAAAAACGGCAACTCCGTTTCCTCCGAAAACTCTTTCCACAACGAGCAGAGTGTTTCTGCGCTGGTGGCTGCGTTGCTCTTGCTCTGTAACAAAAACAAAACAATCTGGCAAAGGTGCAGACCTGCAATTGCCGGCTCATGCCCCTGCTGGCCTGGAAGAAAGGCCTCCACCAGAGAGAGCTGTAGAGAAAACCCTCTTCAGGGTAATTGGCCTACTCTTCCACACTGGCAAGGCATCTTTATTTGAGTTGATTTCATGACTAGTTTGGGTTTTTATTGTTTGCAGTGTTATCAGCCTGCCTGCGGTTTTTGGTCCGAAACTTATTTTTGTACGGCGCTTTTTGAACTTTGAGTGAGAGGCGCTTTAAAAATGTAAATTCTTATTACTATCTTAGAAGTGGTGGGGATACCCACACTTTACCCCACCACACGCGACTTACCGATTGACAAGCGTGGAGCACCCAGGTATAGCGCTGGGTTGAAAAGAGCCGACGGGACCTTGGGAGGGATTGAATAATAATAATAATAATAGCGTTTTATATAGCGCCTTTCACCCGAGGGTCACAAAGCGCTGCACAAGGGCCGCAAAGCGAACGGCATGTCAACAATGAAAGAAAAAAAACAACCAATAAAAACCAAAGGAACAAAACAAATTAAATTATTAAGGATGCTTCAAATATACTGAAAGGTCGTGAAACTGGCAATCTTAAGAGCGGCAAAAATTTGCCAGCGTCCCCTAAGAAGGCCGTCACTTCCTTAAAGACAAACACGGAGGGAGACAGGAAGGGAGGGGGAGACATGGGGACACAGAGACAGGAAGACAGAGAGACAGACACGAGGGGGAAACAACGCCAATCCAAATCAAGCAATCAACAATGAAGCACAAGAACACACACATAGACACACGCAACAGCAAATAAAAAACGCAGCCACCCACAACAACAAAAACACAACTTCCACACGCGACACCTGGGCAACAACACGAGGCGAGTCTAGGCAAGGCAGGACTTACACGAACTGGGCCAGGAGTAGGCCGCGCAAAACAGACAAAAAAAAACAAGCAACAAGAGCATGGCAGACAACAAAAACAAACACCAAAGTTACAAAGAAACTAACCACCAACCAAAGAAAAAAGGAACAGATGAAAAATGACAAATGTACAACAAATTAAAGATAAATAAATACTAATAAACATGCGCCATCGTTTCAACTGCCGCACCGGGAGATTGAATCGATCCAGCGCGCTAATTAGCTGAGCGCAAACGCACGCTTGGGGGAAGCTATCGCGATATTTTGAGAACTAACTAAGGTTCCAAACCGCCGCGCAAGTTAGCCCAAGTTGATAGGAGTTTGGCAGAGTAACGTCATTAAGCGAATTACAATAAATTGGACTGACTGCGTAGAGAACGGATCCATGTAAGCTCGTGTGAAACAAGAGATTAGCATAAGTTATTCCGCTGCCAAGGAAGCGGGCTCTGTGACGGGCAGTCGTGGGCAGGGGCATGCTCCCGTGGGAGGACAGAGTGCAGCCTCTGCATGGGTTATGTGGACTGGAAAGGCCACGATGCATTGTGTTAAACCCACGTGTGTTTACGTTTATACCGCCGTCACCGGCCGTGATCGATCCACTGCTGGATGAAGGCCTCCCGAAGCCGCCGCGCATCTCTCGCGGCAGCTCGATGTTTGTTGTGTCAATGCAGGAGTCCTGTAAAGCGCTTGCACGTTCGCTGGGTATTTTCTGCAGTAATAATAATAAACATTTATCTGTCGATCATGCGATCCTGCGATCTAACAATCCAGCGATCTAATGGTCCACCTAGTAGCTGCGCACGGGCAGAATTCGTTGCTCCGTCTCCTATGCGAACATATTTATTAGACGCGATCCATCCTGCGGTTGATGGTTACCGACGTCGCGTTACATCATCGTATCACTCCGGCGTCATTCTTGACCGTCGGCCGTGATCCTTTCAGACGGCGAAAAAAGTGAGAGAATTTTTCGAGTGGAATCTCAATGCAATATCTATTGAGAAAAAAAAAAGTGCGGTTGTAAATGAACGCGAGGAAAAAGGTTATTTGAAAAATGACCCCGCTGAGCGATCTGAAAGCACGCCGGAGAGCGATACGGCGCGATCCTGAAAACCGGTGTGGAAGACGTACAGTACGGTAGCCTTAGTAATAACAACAACAACAACAACGCCAAGCGCGCGGCGGTGATTCCACATCCCGCCGTTTTGTCGACGCGACACGCCGTCCGCACGGCCGCACCGCGTCGCGGCCGTTATTTGGAAAAGCACCCCTCTTAAGGCTTGACGGGTACTTTGCCTTTTGCCGGATGGCGCTGTCCTTGAATTAGGAAGCACGGCGCGTCTCCCTTAAGAGGAGGAGGAGGAAGAAGAAGGGCGCCGTGCGTCTTAACGTCCGCTGAAGTGGTGCCGAGCAGATGATACGCATCCGTTCTGAAGGACAACGAGATCGCTTTTGCGATGCTGCGCCCGCTCCCGTGCAGCCCCGAGGTGCGCGGGGGTTGTTGTATTTTTTTTTTATACCCGGCGCGCCTCTGATTCGAAGGTAACCCGCCGCCGTTCCCCACCTCCGCCAGCGGCCCTTGTTGTCAAAATAGATGCGGTTGCTTCTCAAGAGCTGTTCTTTCAGGACGGCCGTGTCGAGCGATCTCCCTTTCTCCCGCTCTCCCGCGCGACGTTTCGCCTCCCGCGTTGGAAAATAGCGACGCGTCGCGCGGTCCGGCGGCTCTCCCCGCGTTTCGCGTCGTTATTCAAAGCCGGCGGCCTGCGATTTTTGTTTTTGACACCGAAACTCCCCCCCCCACCCCCACCCCTTGCGCCCTCCGAGAAAAGCTACGAAAGCAGCTCGAACCGTGGAAACTCGAACGCCGCTCACCCCTCCACAACCCACCGCGCGGTTACGGAGAGTGCATTTTTTAATAGTCATAGCATCGCGACACATCGCACACCAGAGACCCACCCACGCGCCGTGAACCCGGCCGCATTACAAGGAGGCAGGTCTTGTTGTAGCGGTGTTTAATGGGCGATTTGTGTTTTCATGCGCAAATGTGCCATTGCTCGACGCTCCTGCTGGGAAATGTCGGCGGAATGGAGGGGTTCACGGAAGTGCTCGTCGAGAGATAATAAAATAGCTCGTAAAATTATAACCGGCGACCCGCTTTTTGAATCTCCGAGGAGGCGCCGTTTGCCGATTGTTTTGTTTCGTTTCATTTTCGGAGGCCTTTACTGGGGATGTTCCGGAGACGCGGGGTAACTATGCAATTTCAGCGAGCGCACAAACTTAAGAGGCGTGTTTGCGTGCGTGACCTCGCTTTTAGAGCCGCAAATAGGTGTTGCTGCAATGTTTACCTCGGTGGATCTCGTGTTTGCCGCTGAATTAATACAGCTATCCGTCGGGCCTCTTGCTTGAGTAAGGATACGCTGTTGACTTTTTTGGCCACGTTGTTGCACACGCGTCTGCGAACCAGATTGACCGGGATTCCGCCCGATCTCGCGACAATATAGAAGCTAAGCAGGGTTGACCCTGGATAGCGCTTGGATCGGTGAGCCCCGTGCATGACAGAGCTGTTATATAGACTGATGCGGGGCCACGTCATGAACACGGCAGTATAATCAGTTGTTCCCTCTCTGCACTTTCCTCGCGCCTCTGAGTCGTTCTCTCGCCGAACGAATACCTTTGACTTCGAACATGTGCGCGTTATGAATGTAAAATTATACATTATTAACGTGGGCAGCATTGGCACGTTTACCGTTGTTGAGCGAGAACGACTCGGGGGGGTGGGGGAACGCGGGAATAGCCGGAAGGCAGCGGCGCGATGAGTCTGCGCCAACAACCGCCCAAGCTCTGGGGTCTTCTACCAAATTGCAATCGGCTTCATCGGGCTCCATGACAAAAGGTCAAGCGAGCATCATCCGGCGGTGGCTTTGGGGAACCAGGCCGTGTGCGTGTAACGCGTAACGCACCGCGTGTTATTGGTGCCGTCAGCGTCGACCCGTGGCCGGATGCCGCGGTGAGCGGCGTTCGCCGTCGTCACCGCGAGCTCCGACGGCGCGGCAATCTCGGCCCAAGTCACTCGTGATCAGCGAAACCGTTTCCGCGGAAGGAACAGATTCGCGGAGCTGTGAAGTCGCTAAACTGATAAGAGCGCTCCTTAGCCGCGAGCGGCCCGTGCCCAGCAACGGGGAGCGAGTCTGCAAAATGACAAGAGTGAACGGAGGGGGGGGGTGGGAGGTTGTGGGTACTCGCGGAACTTTCGTGGGATCACGTTGCGGTCGGGAACCGTTGTCCCGCGCCGGCGTATCAATCGATACGATCCTCGGCGGCCTCGCGCCGGAGCGCGCGACGCTTAATTCGTCAGAAACTGTGTAAAACGAGACGGGGACCAGAATTGGGGAGAGAGAAATCGGAGAAGGCAAACTCGGGGATGATTGAAGACGTCATCGCCAAGCAAGGGGTTGGTGGGGGGGGGAGCGTGGAGGTTGATGATTGGCAATTCACAAATGGTCGCCCCTCGGGGGAGAGAGATTGAACCATAACTCACGACCGGGACAGGATCTTAAAATTAGCGGAGCAATTTTTTGGCAGGTCTCTCCGGCGAAGAGAAACCATATGGCCCAGAAATGAGACCCGACTCGCGGACGAACGGGAAGGATGTCAGCCGCACGTCACGCTGGAAGTTGCCTAATTGCTCGGGTTAAATAATGCGTGGAATTACAGGCAGTGACCGTACCTTTTTCCGCTAGTCGTAGCGTTTTTTGCCCCGTCTGTTACCGACGTACCAGCCGCGTCGGTTAGCGCGAGTCGATTTGCATTTTAATTCTAATAACGAACACAACCGTCGGAGTACCGCAATCGGTGTGTAATTCTGGTCGGGCGAGAAAGAGAGATGGCCGGGCACCACAACCACGTGATTGTCCCCGTAATGGGAGCCCCACTCATTGGCTCGCCGATCTTAACAGCGGGACCGCAAGTGGATTTTACTGTAATTACATTGCCTTGCCACTCCGCTCTCCTTTAACGGGACATATTTAATGTTGCCGCGTCCAACGTTTGGGGTTCCATGGTGAGCCTGTCACGTGCGGCTGGCAAAATTAGCCTCGTTCGGCGCAGCGCCGGTCGGGTGTGTGATCGTCCCGATGTCGGCGCGTTTTCATTGGACTAACGATAAATTACCCACCCGGTTCCTCTTGCCGGGGGTTAACCTGCATTAGAGCCGTTCCCGTAGCGATTGCTCGGAGCCGCTCGTACGTACCTCTTCTATCTCGGTAATGAAACCTCTTTGTGTTTACGGTCAACTCTCAATTATGCACGCGCGGATTATCTGGGTTGCAGATTGATCGTGCCGGCGGATGAACGGGTGGCGTAATGCGTACTCTTACGCACGCCGAGTTGGTTATTAGCGGCTCCTCGCTCGTCTGGGGTCAG
>JAZEWU010000047.1:4299861-4359690 GCA_036362915.1 Geotria australis | reverse complement strand
CTGAAGTCATCGCATTAATTCGCTATCACAAGCGAGCGCTGTCTTGACCCTCGAACCGTTAGGTATTTTTTCATTAAATTTCCGAGAAAGCAAAGTGCGGCTCACCGTGACGCGTATGTGAACTGTGACAGCGGCGGAGGCGGTGGCGGCAGCGGCGAACACATCTCGTCGAGAAAAACGTGAGCGCGCAGAGCGACCGTTATTGGCAGGGTCACGCTATATATATATAAAAAAAAAATAGCCTATTTCGCCGCTGACTCGACAAACGCGTAATTTTTTTTTTTTTATATATGTATGTATTTCTCGTAATTAAACCGCTTGTGTATTATGCATTAAATCTTACGCGGTCATGTACTTTTAATGTGATGTGGGTTATGAATTAAAATTCATGCTTGTTTTTTTTTTAAACCTTAACGAGCAACCCACATGTCCTTTGAACGTAACAATTCGTCAGTTCCATCCAGCCAGCCGGCAAAACTTTAAACCTTGTAGAGCCCTGTCTCTCCACCTTTCTCTTGCCTTTTCAGTCCTGCATTCAAATGGATTCTCACGGCTCGGCTGGATGAGAAATCCTCTTAAGAGCCGCTTTTTTGGGATAGCCGTGGCAAGAGAGGAGGACCGCTTGACACGGCTATCCCGAAAGAGCAATTCTCATGTCACCAAATGTAATCTAATCGGCTGTGTTTTGCATTTGTCCAGATGGCAGTGTGCGTTTACTTTCACAGCCACTTAAAAAAAATAATATTATAATAACAAACACACTACGTATATATGTGATGCCGGCGAGAGAATGAAGGCTAAAAGTTGACTTTACCCTCACCGGAGAGTGACGTGGCAGTTTGTGCAGAGGCATGTGTGTTGTTCTGTGGCGCGCTTGCTTGACAGTTCAATAAATTGTCCCAGCGAATGGCTTGAATGAGCTGTACATCATCATAAGGAAAGTAATTTCCTGGATTAAAATGTCTAAACGATGTGCAGTGTGATAGGAATTTGGTTTTAAAGGAATAACAACTGGAAGCTCCCATTTCTACTGCAGGAATGGCGCATTGAACTAGTTTCAAAATCTAGATTTGTTTTCTATCTTGAATTTTCATCCGTTTTAAATACTGAATTATGCAAAAGTGTTGCCACCATGTGCTTGCCCCGAGACATGATCGACACTATAATTTATCCCAAGAACAGAAATTGTGCTGATTTAAAGTCGAGAGCATTTGACGCTACGAGATTAATGGCAAAATCTCATTAATGAAATTGAACAAACATCCCATTGTAGGCCCCTCCGTACAAACTCTTGAAACTCAATAAGCATTTGCCTGGACATATAAAGGACATAGTGACATAGCTATGAAATGTTACACGCTACGAACGAGATTGCCGATAGGGCCGGCACTCTGCTAGTCTTAATAATCATCATCATCATTATCGTCGTCATTTTTAACATGAAGGCTTTCGTGACCAATGTTATCCATAATATAGCTCTTTGGTTCGAATCACGTAGAATATAATGTTCGTAAACGCGCCTCCGCCCTACACAGCCAATTACCAAGGTGTGTCACATAACAGAACATGCCAATTCTTTACAACTTCAACAAACCGGTATGTTGAAGAGCGATCTGACAACATTTACTATGAAACACAACATTTCGCCGATAATTTCAATCGCGCTTCATCAGGCTTCTCGAACAAAGTTTATATTATGGATTATCATCATCATCATTATCGTCGTTACCGTTATAGCCGCGGACGTTCCGCCGCGTTAGAGTCGCGACGAACCCGCGACGCGGCCGCCGAGCGAGCGCCTCCTTCTGACGACGTTTGCCCGGGCTGCGCGCTGTGTAACCCGGCAGCCACTTCCTGTTCAAGCCGGGCTCGGGCACGACGCCGCTCTTCAGCAGCCCGGCGCCCGGCTACCCGCTGACGTCCAGCGCGGCCTACTCCCCGCCGACCCGGCCGCTGCCTCGCGGCACCTTCCCGCGAGGGACCTTCACCTTCAAGCAGCCGTACCGCGTGTGCACCTGGCGCTGCGCCGCGCTGTCCGCCATCGCCGCCGCCGTGCTGCTCACCGTCCTGCTGGTCTACTTCGTAGGTAAGCGAGGCAAAGATTCCCCCACCCGCCTGCCCCACCGCCGGTGTAGTGTTAACATACCGAAGGGTCGAGAGCGGTTATCGAGTGGCACCTGTGAAGGCCGGCGCGCCGCGCGATGGGCGAGTGGCCGGCACCACGCCCAGGCCGCCTTCGTCTCCACAGTGGCGATGTTTACACACTGCACCGGGTGCTCGGTTGAGGCTGAGACGACCCGAGGGGAGGCTCAGGACCGGTTTTGGAACATCGTTACTGGTGTTGGTGGCCGTGAGTGTGAATCGAACTCGGGTCGCCGGGTTCGTCACGCGGTTCGCTAATTGCTGCGCTGCCGTCATAGCTACGCACCCGCGCACACGCGCGGACACGCGCACAGGTTTGCGTGGACCACCGCCTCTGTTTCCGCATTACAACCGAGCCGTGCCCGGGCTGTGTTGAGCCAATCTGGCACACCTCAGACGGGGCCCGGTAGTTTTTCCATTGCAGGACGTGAGCCGTGCTGCTGATGTCACACGTGAAATGTATTAACAAGCGTGACGCTACGCGGCGGTATTACTGCCACACAAACCTTACATCCAATTTTACAATAATAACTCTTAAGTTCTTTGGATAAATTATCACTTAGTAAGTAACATTCGTTTCTCAAGATCGTCTTGCATTGAAAATATTTAGCCTCCTCCTTTTGCAACGAGCGTATGGCTTAACGATTATTTTCCCGTCCTACTTTTTGAAACATCCCTTGCTCGTGCAATTTCTTCATGGCCCTCCGTTTCTTGACTGCCCATCGTAAACGGGGTCGTCGATGCGGATAACGTGCCCAGCGGGCGGCTGCCCGAGAGAGCTTTGCTGGCTGGGCCGTGAGTGCATCATCTAGGGGGGGGACACCGGCAGTCCCGTCCAGTCCCCGTTCCCACCGCACGAACCCTGCCCAGCACAGTCGTTGTGCCTAGAAGGCCCTCTCTCAAACGTCCGCGGCTTAAGCTAGCATGCGGCCCGGCATCCGTGGACGGAGGATGATCTCGCCCACTCGTGAAGGATTGTTCGGCTCACTCAACAACCCGCGTGCCCATTACGCGGCCGCCCGGCCATCTGTTGTTTATTTAATGCTCGTGTTGCTCGGGTCTCTGACACAATAATGCCGAATGTTTCCCTCGGGGGGCGAGCGGAGAGATAGCCCATTATTCCATCCTCTGCACTTTGTGATTTCCTTTCTTGAATAATCACAGCGCACGGCGCATCCCTGCCTCTTCCATCCCAGCGGTGGGGCGTACAGTTTTGCAGGATCGTGCGGCTGTGAGTGATTGTTTGTGTCTTCTAAATAGCACTACTTATAGCGCGATAATGCACTGTCCAAACAGCTTAGCATTTGTTGCGAGGCACATGAACATTTCAGTCGGTCGCACGGGCTTTTTTTTTTTCAACGCATTGTGCAAACAAGTCTCGTTATTGAATATACTTCAATTCATAATACGTGCCTGCAAATGTACGCGAGGGTTTTTTTTCCTCTCTCCACAAAATATAAACTCATGAATCGCTGATACGACTTCCTTTAAACGGGTTTTTTTTTTCGCTCGGAGCCTTGCTAATCAGTCTGCCTCGTTATTAGTCTGTCATTTACGATTTGAACTATTGCTTATAAATGGTTAAATACGTTGAATTATTAAACACTGGTATCTCTAAAGTCTGCGCTTTAAAAAAAAAATACAAAGTGCTGAAACCTAAGCACCCCCACCTTCGCAATTAACCCTCTGTCATGGTATGAAGCTGATGGGCAGTCTAACTGTGATTGCCGTGAGAAATGGTAGGGTCCTCCTGAGACGTAAATCAGCTAAATTTGGAGACAAAGAGTTATAAAATATTAAGGGCAGTCCCTGTAACCGTAGTTGGATTTAGGGAATTTATATCAGACACAGTGACTCCAGCCAATCAATATGTGAACGTTATCCGCTTACAGCCAGCGATCCGCCACACAACAAGGGCCGACACACGTACACACACACAGTCTCCACACACACACACAAAGACAAAGATCCCCCATATAGCCTTATCAGACTGTAGGGTCAAGTGCCGTTAGCGAGCCCCGATGAAGGTCGACACGGCACACGAGGGGGTGGGTGGCCAAACCACACCCACCGCCTTTGTCTCCTTAGTGGCGATGTTTAGACACCGCACTAGGTACTCATTTGGGGCCAAGTCGACCTAAGGGAGACCCAGGACCCGCGTCCTAACCACTGAGCTACCGCTCCCCACACACACATACACACCAGCCTCTACTCACCACACACTAGCCTCACCTCGTATATTTTCTTCGAGAATGAAAATGTAAAGCGGGATGTTGTTACAAATGCAAACGGCTACTGAATCTGTGTTCTGTCGCACACGAACGAATTTGTAATGGTCACGAGTGTTGTTTTATTCGAATTATTTTTTTAACTACGTCTGAAAGCGTCGATGCATCGCAGCCGTCGCTGTGTCTGCGGCGTAAGGTAACGATACGTCTGGAGGAGACAATCCATCCATTCTCCAAAACCGGAGCCTATCTCGGCAGACACAGGGCGCAAGGCAGAGCTATACCCATGATGGGACGCCAGGCCATCACAGAGCACGGGGGGCAATTTAGTCCGCGGGCCAATTAAACTATGCAGCAGCGTGTATTTGGACTATGGGTTGAAACCGGAGTGCCCGTCGAAAACCAACGCGGAAACAGGGAGAACATGCATACTCCGCGCAGAAAGGCAACCAGAGCCGGGATTCGAACCCGGGGATTCTTGCTGTGAGGCGGCAGCGCTACTCAGCGCTCCACCGTGCCGCCCGGAGATGATCCAATTTGAATGAAATGCGGGTGGAATGTTTTGTCACGATTAGGCACTTTACCCTCGAGAAAACCAGCCACGTTGATCAAAGTGTTCCCCAAAACATTGCCGATAAACAACCGGCTTTAAACGGTTATGCCTCTTCGGCCCGCCAAGGCAAGGCCTGATGTATACGCTGCAGCCTACACTTAGAGGCGGCTTGCGTTATATTAATAATCGTGAGATATCAGCTTCTGTTTCAAATGCACTTTACACTGGCCACACTCGATGTGTTGTGACAGTATTTAACTTTTTTAGGCTTCGGGCAAGGAGTGCATTTAATTGTGTGAGCATCTCACTCACAGGGCATGAAATGAATTTCCAATGTTTCTTTGTATCTAATCAAATCGCATTGATTCCCGATGCTTCGCTGTGTCATGCTTGTAGAGTGTATATTGGCCGTAAGCAGTTATTTAGCTCGGAAACTGCTGGATAATGTTTTGTTTTTCTACCCTTTATAAAGCAGCTTTAATGGCAATCTCCTGAACGCAAACGCGCGGAACAATTCTCTCGAACTTGATCATTCTCGGCGCAACGCTGAAACGTTTTCCTCCACAAAGCGGGAGCTAATTCGGCAATGCGCCGAACAACATCGTCATTCCAACATCGCATTGACCAAAGGCTGTGCATTGTATTCTCTGTTTTCACACGGAACGTTTTAAAATCAACACACACCCTTCGCTTTGCATGATTCCCGCAAATAATTACGGCAAAAGCGAGCGTTCTGCGGCGAGGCTTTGAGTTAAGGCCTGGTTGGGATTCCACCTGCTGCCTGAATACCCAGCAGCAGTTTTATTGCACGACCTTATGATATTGCCATTCCCCTGGAGCCCTAATTATACACCTTCACTCGTAACGCGCGGGACAGCTCTGGAGTAGTAAAAATAAAAAAAAATACTCTTCGCAACTTGTGACAAGACTTAAGTGAAAGGCATTATGCCATTTCAGTCAGTCAATCAGTTTTTGTATTGAAGCATGTTGCCTTCACAACAATAACTAGACAAAGATCACCCGTATAGCTTGATGGACTGTAGGGTCAAGTGCGGTTAGTGAGCACCTATTAAGACCAGCATGGCACACGAGGGGATGGGTGGCCAGCACTACACCCGGCCGCTTTCGTCTCCCTAGTGGGAAATAAGAATGTCCAGATTTCTTGATGTCCTCACGTGGTGCTACAATATAAACGAAACGTTTGCTTTATGCCAAATAAGAAGAAAACCGGAGTACCCAGTGAAAATCCACGCAGACACGGGGAGAACATGCAAACTCCGCACAGAAAAGGCACCCGAGCCAGGATTCGAACCCGGGTCCTTGCTGTGCGGCGGCAGCGCTTCTCACTGCGCCGCCGCTCAAATGTATCCAGTTTTCTGGGAATTTTCTGCGGGACTAGTATAGCCTGCGATCTGCTCGTGCGTAATTGCCCCGAAATGCTGATCACTCCGTTAACGAGGCACGTGGTCGGATGTAATGAGACATACCCGCGCGGTATGAAAATCAGAGTGATTTCTCAGCGAGCGGGAGGGAAATTACCAACAGACACGTTAAGGAAGGGGAACATGAAGGATTCCGCTACCAAAATTATGAACTTTTTTTTTACTTTTAACAAAAATATAATGAGTAATTTATATGTAAGTAGGCTAATTTCCTGTAAATAATGTAGTCCTTAATAAATTATGAAAATTAGATGTTTTAAAAATGTATAAATGCATAAGTAAGACTTACAATACAGCATTTTAAATGTCTAGGGGTCAAATTATACTGTTTAACATTCTGATTGTATTCTCAAAGGAATCTGCAGGCCAAGAAGATGTATGTATGATTTAGAGGGGAAAAAAAACCTAATTTATTCTATTTGAGCTTGGCTTTATGTGGTATCTCAGCATATATGAACACAGATTCAGCGTGTCTTAAAAACATTGAAAGTGAAACGTCTTGTTCATATTTTACAAACGCAAGCGTGTTGGCCCGCGCTTGTTGTGATAATGACACGGCTCATGGTTCCCGCGCCGGAAAAATGGCACACGAGATCAATAGAGCGGGAAAAAGCGAGGAAATATACCCGTTTGTTTTTTTACGTCGAGATACGGAAAAGAGGGGGAACAGCATTGATCAGTCAAGAAATGCAAATTGTAAAATATCGTATCGGCCGAGACGGAACGTAAGCATGCTTTGGCTAGACACGTGACGGTGACGGAGCTACGTCGTGGAGATGGAGCGTTTGAAGGAGCGTTTGAAGGAGCGAGATTTATTTGGGCATTGTGGGACGATCGGGGATGACGGTGGCTTGGGGAAGCCTTCATCCAGCAACGGATAGAACATGACAATGATCCGTGGAGTATTTTCAATGTTGCGTTGTCAGACACATGCCGTAGCCAAGCAGACCTTCCGCTAACCCTTTTAAGGGCGGTGTTTACCCGTGTGTGTTTCGGGCATAGCGTCACAGTTACCACAGCGGCACACATTAACCAAATACTTTCACGAGGGTGAGAGACTAATTGTCAATTATTTTGCTCGGCAATATGTTTCGGAAGCCGCACGGCTCCTGCGTCCCTCGGCCTTGGTTGTGTTTTCTGTACTCAGCCTCTTTGCGTTCCCCCAGAGTATCGACATAATGTGCCACGGGGCATGTATATATATAAAAAAAAAGCACCAGCGTGCCATATCGCACCTACATCCACACCGTTGCAGATAAAACATTTTTAAAGAGGGCCATGTCATCGCATTCGCTCGGAAACAACGCACGGAACATCTGCGGCAGTCTGGGCGCGGTTATCATCGCCGACATCAGTGGAAGGAACTTCTGTCTGGTCAGAGTCGGTACCTACGGCGCTTAACGGCGAGAGGGAGATATTTTTGGACATAAACTGTACACTCTTGTCGGTGTCGTCGTACACTCCGACATTGAAATATCAGATCAACGTAGGCAAGGAACAGCGAGAACTATGGCACCCGGAGAATGCTGCTCAACGGTTGTCAAATATACGACAATGTCCTGATTGTCATCGTCACACGGAGAATGTAATGTTTATTATGTTATCCAATTTAAATGCAGGTGGGTTTCCGATGTTGAAGGTTGGCTCTCTCAAAGTGACACTATGTTTCTTTTTAAATAGATGCATATATATAAATGGGCAGCACGTTGGTGGGTAGCGCTGCCGCCTCACAGCAAGAAGCCCCCGGGTTCGATCCCCAGCTCGGGTGCCTTTCTGCCTGGAGTTTGCATGTTCTCTCCGTGTCAGTGTGGGTTTTTGCTGGGCACTCCGGTTTCCTCCCACAGTCCAAAGCCATGCCGCCTAGGTTAATTGTCCTGACTCAATTACCATGTGCCCTGCGATGGACTGGCGTCCCATCCTAGGTTTAGTCCTGCCTTGAGTCCTGTGTCTGGCGGGATAGGCTCCGGCCACCCGCGAAATTGCATACGATCAAGTGGGCACTGATTTCGAATAAAATTAACGATACATTCATTCGATTAATATCCCGGGCTCTTTCAAACAAAATTAACAGCAGATGGCACAAGTTTTTTTTTGTGCCTCCCCGCAGAAATCACCTGGACTCAAATTCGTCGACGAAATAATTGATTGAGCGGCGCTTGGTCGGCGGGGTCCGTCGGTTGGCAGCCTTCAATAGCAACCATCTGAAGGCCTGTCGCGATACAGAATCTCCCGTTTCGCGCGCGAGCGAGCGAGCTTGCTCTTCGCAACCGCGGGCCAACGCAGATTGTAATTCCTTCGCCGCGAGCCGCGAGCGTCGCGAAGCAGTCGCGTCGCCGTGTAACACCCGCAGCCGCGACTATTTTAGTCCCCGCCAATTGTCATGCCCGCGGCGTAATTCGCACGCCTCGGCGCGCTATCTCGCGCTAACACGCTGGCATTCTGAAGCCCCGGCTGGCAGACGGGAGGTTGGTAAATAAAAGCCCCGACGACGGAGAGGGGAAAGGATCTGCGCGTGCCTCTGTCAGCCCGTCGCCCGGCCGGCGGTTCTCCGACAGACCGTAAGCCGTGTTTACTACGGCTTAATTGTGCTCTCGCTCTCATTGTGGCGGGATTTTTGGGGCGGTTTCCTAGAAAGGTGTTCCGTAAATCCGTCTGATGCTTGTTTGATCGCTGAACGTGGTTTTTGAGGCGGGCTTTAGGGCGTTCTTTAGAAAATTAGAACGGAGAATAAACATTGTACGGTAACATACTGGTGATAGAATAACGACTCGCGTGCGTGCTGGGGCATTCGAGGCATGCATGGCTCGCTTCTGCCCGTGTTCCTCTGGGGGGCCGGTGGAATGATCTCTCATCTTTGTGAGGACTACTTGGCCGGCCAGTCTGCAGTGGTTGTTTTGTTATACAAAGGCTGCAGCTCTTGTATACATATTTATTTAATCAACAGCATAATTGTATTTTTGATAGCAGGGAGCTCCGTAATGTTCTGTGCAAAGAACATTGCATAAACGGAAAATTGTCTTTTGTGTTAATTATAATTTGGCCACCTTGGTGTGGTTCCTTCGTGTGGTTGTGATGGACTGGCGTCCCATCCCGGGTATAGCCCTGCCTTGCACCCTGTGTCTGCTGGGATAGGCTCCGGCTCACCGTGACCCTGTCCATGGTCCGCGGAAGATACTCCAAAATGTCCTCTACCGGGAGATTCCTCCAGTGGAGGTCCTTCCACCAGCAGTGGAATGAGACTGCCATGGCAGGCCTGCTCCTTTACGTTTTCATGCTCCTGTTGATGTTTATCGGCGTCGGAGGGCTGCATTGTTGTCGCTGGGAGTAGGACATTTGTCAGTGAGGTTATTTAAAAGCTCATCTCTATTATTAAGTTACTTTTTTTATCTTATTTGGGATCAAACGCGTTTACATTTATTAAGGGCAAGAGAAGAATTTTAAAAAATGTGTTTTCTGTCTCATTACGCACGATATAATGAGTTGCTTTGCATTTTAAAGAAAACATTTAGGAACGCTCTAAAATAAAATGATATCATAAAGATAACTTGCTGTGGTAATAAAAACGTCAGTACGTGAGAAATACTAATCAACGCGACTATATCCATTTTCATTTGATTTCCCATGCTTAGAGCTTCCTTTCATGCTCCCATTTTGGGTGACATAAACTGAATTCTTAATGGCATTTAACGCAACCAGAAATAGGCAAATTAGCAGCTATATTAACAGTTGACCTTTCGTGTTTCAGTGGGCTTCTTTGTGCTTTTAATTACTGTAAGCCTCTGTGAAGTTGCTTGACCTGTTTTGCATAACACACATCGTGGGAGGATTAGTTCACATTTAACAACAACAAAAAATGTATTGGCAACAAAACCATCGCTTGGCAATTTTTCAGATGAGCTGTGGGGATGAGCCCTCTTCATATGGGACTTTGCATGGGATTTTTTTTTCCCATTGTCCTATGTTTTATTTTTATCCGCTTGCTCTGGAGGGTTACTAGATATGTGTGTCTGGTGGGGCGAATGTAATGCTCCCATGATTAATTAAATAACTGAAGAGGAACGCGTAACAGCTACATGCAGAAGTTTGCGCTCAAACTTGCTGGGGCCCCGATGCTGCGGTGATGGTGGCTGCAGTGTTTATTTTCTGTTATTACAAAAATAATGACAAACCAATTACGCTCAAATTCATTATCTGCAAGAATATAAAGTGCACACGATTCTTGCTTAATTGGAAAATGCTTTTGTAAGTCACGCACCGGCTAACATTGGTCCGAGCGGTTGTGAACACGGGCTGTAAATATTCGCGACATTCTTGCGCATTTAAATTTTCGACTGCATTGCATACCACAGTCTGCCGCACTATTGCCGTCAAAATAGACCCTGGGATTTTTTTCCCCGCAAGGTTTTGTGGCTTCTCGCCCGTAGGCGTTTGGCAACAACGTGTAAGACGCTGGGGTTCCATGGTAAAGAACGCACGACTGAAAGGCAGGCATTGTAGCTTGGCCCAAGTGAATGTTTGTGGGCCTAGATGCTTTTCCTTTTCAAATCAGAGTCTAACAGGGGAGAAGTGATGACAGATTTTCACTGACACGAGCCAACGCAGGGGCCCCTTGCGGTCTGGACGGTCATTCGCTGGAATTTTGCCGACCCCCAACTGTGATTCGCTGTTCCTCTCAAGGCATCTGAATCTGGTTGACGGCCAAGCAGGGCCAGGTATGGGGGGGTAGTGATGCACATGTTGGTCAGGCTCACAAACGGCGTCACGGTGCCATCTCCGTGCGTCTCATCGCGTTCATTGCCCAGTGACGTGAGCGGCACAGCTCAGTGGAAAATACCTCTAAGTTAGACCTCTAAGGTGTCCACTATCTGTAGCAACTTGTAGGTGTTTGTTGTGTTACATATATGTACACCGAGTCCAGTTGCTAGACGCCAGGGTTTGTGGTTGCATTGGTCGTCAATCAGTGCAGAAGTTCACCTGCTCAATCCTCCTTCTCGACACATTCTCACTTTACATAGAGCCTGTGGACATGCCGGATTCTCAGCTTGTTGGATTTGAAAAAAAAAAAAACGGAGCATTACATATTTATGCGGATTTTTTTTCTCTTCTTTCCAAGCTCCGGGGGAAGTGTTTTTTCAAACAATAAAATTAACCTTTTTTGTGCGGATCAGATCAATAACGTATTTATTGGCTAGTCTAATGCAGAGGCAAGCAGTTGAGCCCTAAGCCACAACCGATTTAATTTCTCAACTTTGTAAATCAGAATAGAATGCGTCCCACATTTATCTGATGTTTCCAGTTCAATTCAGGAATTTTAAAAGTTAATGAAGCAGCGTGCACGCTGTAGGGCATTTTAACTTGACTTTCTGCAGATGGTTCATTATTCAGGGCAACTGATACATCTGCTACCACACTCCTGCCCGGCGCTCTGCAAAGAACTTCATGCATTGCTGATGGCCTGGAAAGAAGTTTCCTGCACACAGCCGTGTATTTACCAACCTTATTTATTTGTTTATTTGCTCTTTAGAGTGAGCAAATAATACGGTACGAGCGGTTATGTTAAGTGAATAATGGTTCCTGTTCGCCCGAAAGTAGAGAATGAATGACCACGGAGGCCATCTGATAAAGAGTGGAATCTCAGGAAGCATGCGGACCATAGAGATGTGCAGTGGAGAGCAGTGGAGGGAGACGGGAGCTGGTTGCAGTAAAATAACGAGGAGATGTGTAGTTATATCTGTGGGAACCTTTTTGCCGGTACACCGATGATGTAAAGAGACGACTGGTTTTAACCTTTCTCACAAAGTCTGAAGCCTGCATAAAAACCACACATGCTTGTGGCAAAGCACGCAAACAAAATGCTTTGGTAATGTTCGCGTTGTCCTTGAAACTGAATGACCCATACCAGAGACGGTTTTCTTTATAGCCTAGTCTCACCAGTGTTAGCCAAGTGTTGCCAAATGGCAAGCATCTCAGGACAACACAGATTTCGATGCATTGGTAGCTCGGGTCGAGCTGTTTTTATAGACACGTGGTACTTGAGCTCAGCAGGCAACATGCCGGAGAGGGGATAAGATGACGGTGACTTACTCTCCGGCTCTTCCCGGTGGTGCCGAGACCTCTTTTCGAGTAAACATCGTCAAGTGTCCGTGCTCTCCCGTGCGAGTGTTCGTTTGCCGGCGAGGTGAAGCGGTGGGAAACATTTATCCGCGGCCGGCCGCGACACGGCGGCCGAGTGCCGACCCTTTCGGGCGCGCGGGCACGCGAAGTCGAACAAACGACGCTCGATACGGCGATGCTCTCATAGTCCGTTACGGCTCCGCGATCGATCGAGTATTCCAGCGGTCGGGACTGAAGTACGGCGGCGAGCGGCGGGGGTTGAAATAACAAAAAACACCCCGCGGCGAGAAATCAACCGGGAGAACGCGGCGCTCAGGACGCAACCTGCGATGCGTGCGTCGCTCCCGCCGACTCCCGCAGACCGTTGCGTAGCTCCTCAAGCTCCGCTCGCGCCGCGCGCCTGGCGAGAGAAGGAGCGCACGAGGACTCGCGGAGAGCTCCAGGTGTGTCCTTGAGACACGCGGCCGCAAATCCATTACGTGCAGCGGCACGGGAATGAGCCCTCGCCCGGATTAGAAAGGCATGATTTAATGTATAATAAATAGCGGCGCGTTTCGATGTTTACACGTATGTGCGATTCTCCACGCTTACGTCTCGAATGTTTAATGGGTTATTTTTTTTTCTCTCTCTCTCTCTCTCGTTCAGCCAAGGTTGGCGACCAATTCTTCAAATGCAATTCCGTTGCGGGATCTATCCATGAATCCTGATTATGCGACCAAATTTCAATGGGGTGTTATTTTTCCCCCTCCCCTCTCAAGAATGTTTTGATTTAAATATTAAATCGTGGCAATTTGAATGTCGGTGGCGTAGAGTGTGGGAACGGAGTCTGTGGACAGAACCCATCATACACAAGCTTCATTAGCTGCACCGTCAGGATTTCTCCCTCGAGAATGTGTGCTTGATTGTTGTTCCTCATGCCGGCCAATGTTTACATTTGCTTTCGGTGCGTTTGTGATGGGCACCCTTAATGGGCTGTCTTTCCCAGGTTGTTGACACATTCAATTGAAATCCTTAAGTGTAACACATTTGGAGTTCCCGTCAATTCAAGCTCACCGGGAGAGCATTTGGAGTTCCCGTCAATTCAAGCTCACCGGGAGAGCATGCAAACTCCACGCAGAAAGGCACCCGAGCCGTTTGCAATTAACAAAAATAATTGCAATTTGTAACGCGCGCATTTTCCGGTGGCGCATGCGCGCTAACGAGCACCGCAGCGGCACAAACTTCACGGTCGGCTTTAGCATCCAATAATTGGTGGGAGGAATACACGTCTTTAAAACATTCATGAATGGCATTTGCATGTAAAATAATATTAATAATGCGGCGAGTGTTCGTGACTAACATTGAGAGCACCGTGCTTATTATCGCCAATTGCAGCATGGTAAAGTCTGAATCGCTGCTCGGGGAAGGATACACTATTGTGGGTTGTTGTGTGCCGCTTCAAACTACCTCCTTGTCTGAAGACAGTGGGACACAATTAATTTAACTTGACTTTGGGAGCAGCAGTGGTAACATCTGCACCTCACAGACATAGGTTCCTGCTCGAGGCGTTTCGATTCCCACCTCGGGTTTGTGTTTTGTCCCCCGATTCTGTGTGAGTTTCATCCAGGTTTTCTGTTTTCCTCTCACAACTTAAACAGACCACTCTTTAATTAATGTCTGGATAACATCACAATATATAGGACGCAATGTCTGGAGAATGTTGGCGCCGGCTAACCACGTGGCTATCTTCCCCCTCCCCGAACCTCTCTGCGGTTTCCTCGCGCCTCTGAGTCGTTCTCGCTTCAAACGAACAACTTCGAAATTGAACAAATATTTTTGTTATTTCCTCATATGAAGGAAGAAGGAAACAAGAAGAGACACGTGCACTATTGAGCAGTGCTTAATGACGATATTAGTATAATCTTTTGTCACTGTCCTCAGATATCACGTGACAGGTCTGCACACTGCACCTGATTTTTAATTACTAACTTACTTGTTCGTCAAGCTACCGTTTTTAGTTCCCCGCTTTCAGGAAACGCGCCGAATGTTTCCCCGACCAAAAAAATCAGCCTGATCCCGACAAAATTTGTTCGCTTACCGTGACCCTACAGTCAGACATTTCCCGATTCGTCGTGCCACAAAAATCACATTAACAATTGCATGAAATTTATTGAGAAAATTAAATAACCTTGTGGGCTCTTCGCAGCATTGTCATTGGGAAAATGTTATGACTCTGAATGTGCCCTCATTACCTTGAGTTATGCAAATAATTAAATTTGTCTGTCAATATATGTCAGCCCAGGCTCGCGATGCTTTGACATTTCATCTCTTGAGAAGTATTTCTATAAGTGTATAGTGCACGTTTGTGTATTCATAAATGCGTTCATTTGTTGCATGGTAATTAATTGATCTGCACGGATATTTGTTTTTTCGCCGGCTTGCATGCATATCGCCTCTGCTGGGAACGGTGGAGGCATACACTCAAGTGCCTTCAAGTGACACTGCACGTCCAAGATGCATGCACAAGCCCTGGCGCACCCCTTGCGCCGCATAAATGAGAACATTCACGAAGCCCTAGACCACATCTCTTCCATATTGCTCCGTAAAAACCGATAATAACGCTGTAATAATTGCATGCATGTTCCATTACAAAGTCTGGGCATTCAGCACATTTTGTTTTCGTGATTGATTTTTTTTGCGTGCAAAATATAGGTATTCTATCAAAGCTGAGCTAAAAAAAAATCCTTAGCCTTTCTTGAACTTGTGCCATTTTCTTAATTTCCTGACTGCCGTATTGATATTATAGCTGTTCGGAATGCCATGAATTTAAACTTGCTTCAGCAAATACAAAGGTCAACGCAAAATGGTAAATGAGTGTGTGCATCGGTGTGCGTAACTATTTGAGAGCAATTCCTTTTCTTTGGCTTTACACTTAGAAATGTCACGATGTAAGATGCCGTGTATTGATAACGTGTTTTTTCGGGAAACACGTTTTCAGACTTTCACACGCCTCCATATATTTCATTCCATTATTGGACGACCTGAGCTCGGTTCCCTGGCACAGCTAACATCAGTGACAATTTATGTCATAACTGGCCCTACCCATGCCATGGTATAATGAGTAGCGCTGCTGCCGCACAGCAAGAAGGACTGGGTTTAATTCCTAGCTTGGGTACCTTTTTGCGTGAAGTATGCATGTTCTCCCCGTGTCCATGCGAGTTTCCGCTGAGGTACTCCGTTTTGCTTCCACAGTCCAAAGACATGCTGCTTAGGTTTATTGTCCTGACTAAATTTCCCCCGGTGCCCTGAGATGTTGTAACTTGCTTACTCCTTCCCTTTGGACAACTGTTAAAAAGCGCTTTTATATCTCAACGGTTCCTTCTGGCTTAGATTATAAAGATGACAACTGACTGACCCCCTCACTGACCCGCAGTGACCAGCTCGGTGAATTATGGGGAAAAAAATAAAAACTATGACCGCCATGACGTGGGACGATTTAGACGCATCACATTTATTTATTTATCACTGTATTTATTTAATACTTCATTGGCACGTGACAGGTTTTTTTTAGATATTTACGCTGCAGTTTTTTTTTTATCAGACGTTGTCTTTACTATCAAATTATGAAAGACCTTTTGATGAAACACGAGTAGCAGAGGTCAGGGGGTCACTGGAAAAACCACAATTCAATCCCCATTGTTTCACAATTGCTTGATTAATGCTGTCGTGATAGGTCGACAGAGTTTTCCGCGTGTGGACTCTTGCGCAGTCTGATGGAATATTGCCCACTTGCTCCCGGTGATTTGTCGTGGGCATAGCCGCTGAATGTGCCATTCTTCAGATGGAACGTTAAGTCCTTGTGCTTTCTGGCATCACAGAGCCTGCGACTCTCTTTGGCCGGGGAAACACTCCGTGTGCCAGCAGTGTGAAAGGTAAAGTTTAATTAATTTGTTATGTTTAATAACGTCCAATAATTTATTGAATAATAAATGCACATTATCGCAAATGCTCCAGGCACTGTACAAAGGAACACTCGAGGCATAAAGGTGTATAGCGCTAGCAGTATACATATATCGTTTTAAACATTCATGGATTAAAAGCAATTTGAAATAAATGTGTTTTTTTTAGGAGACAGGTTTAAATGTAATAAAAGGCAAATGACCATGAATGTGCAACGGCAAGGCATTCCATACCCCAGGTGCGTCGGCAGAGAAGGCCCCGTCAGTTTCCAGTTGCGCGGATATTTTGCAAGGGACTTGTGCGCTGCTTTGTGAGCACGACAGCAACAAACACAACACACAAAAGCACCGACATTGCTGCAGAGAATGGATACAGGGTCCTCAAGGAATATTGCCCAGCTCGCAAACGAGGTATTTCATGGTCCTAAACAAAACACGTCAACCCAAACGAAATCGCAAAGCGAGCCTGAGAGCAAGAGACGCCAGGAAAGAGTTCGGTGCAGGTGCAAGCAAGCTCTGCATGTGATTCTAATAGAGAGAGAAAGTGCAGAAAGGCGTCTACTAGGGAGCGCTTTAGAGAGCCCATCGAGAGAGGATGTTTAGGCCTACTCTTCCACGTTTGCCAGATATCTTTTAAGGGGTGAAGGTATCCACACGTAAACCCCACCGTACATGACCCGCCGGTTGACCAGCTGCGGTGTGGTCCATTTATTTACATGCTGTTTGGACAGAGAACGGAGGTGGAACTTAAGAAACCTGCACCGTTGTTTCGACTGCTGTGCTGGGAAATACAAGTCCAGCGTGCTAACCATGACACCAAAGACAAAGACAAAGATCCCCCGTGTAGCCTTAACAGACTGTAGGGGCAGGTGCCGTTAGCGAGCACCTATGAAGGTGGTGCTGGTCACCCACCCCCTCGTGTGCCGTGTCGGACCATGACACCGTGACACCCTTCACCAGCACGGTGGCTGAACTAACTGCGAATAAAGTGAAAAAGTAAAATGTAAAACAAAAGAAAAATCCATGCTCTCGTATCCAATATAAGTTGCCCTGCCAAATATGAATCGAATGATAATTTTAGAAACGTTGTATGCATCGTCACCGCAGTCTGGCGGTGCCGCACCTACTCGCAGCTTCCCCCCCCCGCGTAGCGTGGATTCTCGCGGAGGATTCGAACCGTTGACTCTCCCTCAGATGCTTCACACAGACCCAGGCGCGTCGCAGCCGCGGGTGTTGCAGGAAAAAGTGGGGGGGGATGGAACCGTGTTTCTGTGAAAGTGCGGGTGTCGCAACATATGATATGAGACTACCTCAGGGAAAACTGGGGGATATGGAATCATGTTTCTGTGAAAGTGCGGGAGTCGCAACACCCGCGGCTGCAACGCGCCTGCACAGACCAGCACAGGAGCGCTAACCCGAACCAGGCTCCGAATAACAATAATACTTCCAGCTGCAATAATAATAATAATAATGAAATAACGCGCGCAACCACGCACACGCGCGGTGCCTCTTCCTTGCATTATGCATACGAGCGGCGGCGGTCGTAATGCAGGAGTGGCGTGGTAATTAATGCGGGGTTCGCGGCGCACGCATCGTTTGGGCCCACACGCGTGCGTGCGGAGCTCCGCGCGGAATGCTAACGAGGCCGCTCGCGATGAGACGTGCCTGCCTGGGTAAGTTTCCCGGCCGCCACCGTCGGAGCTCCCGAGCCTCTCCTGCCGGCGCGCCCTTCAAAACCCGGACGCAGGGGTGGTGCAGCGATTTTTAAAGTGTGGGGGATCTAGGGGTGGGACATGAGCACCGCAATCCCCCGCCTTCGGACCCCCGCACGTACCGCACTTCAACTGTTTACTCTTCCCGCCCTGGCCTAGTGTGGGTTGGTCAAATGGCTGTGATTGGCCGGATGGCCGTTCGATCGATCTAACTTGACCGATAGGTTTTCACGTGTTGGGAACGAAGTTTCGTTTCATCAGACTACCGATAGATATGAGACGACCTCAGGAAAAGTGGGGGGGGATGGAATCGTGTGTCTGTGAAAAATGCTGCGACGCGCCTGCACGCGTGGTACGGCCGATTTTAATCGAGCGCCAGATTCACGCGTAGTCCATCCGTCCTTTATCGGTAGCCGCTTAATCCTGAGCAGGGCAATGTATTCAGTTAGTTGGTTCGTTCATTGTCAGATACCGCTTAATCCTGTACAGGGTTGCGGTGAGCCGGAGCCTATCCCGGCAAACACAGGGCACAAGTGAGGGCTATACCCAGGATGGGACACCAGTCCATCACCGGGCGCTGGGAGGTAATTTAGTCCACAGGCCAATTAACCAATGCAGCAGCACGTATTTGATAAATTATCGTTTATAACGCACACATAGTCATTGTGATTATACTCAGCCTAGGACAGCTTTGGCAAAAATTAAGCTATGTGGCTTTAAGAGGTTCTTTCAGAGGTTCTTTAAGGGTTTCGTAAACAGGTTTGTGCTAACAAAGATTTTCTGCTGTAGTCTGTATGGCTAAATGTGTGTGTTCATGCATGTATGGACACCCAGGTTATTCAATCAGATCTTAATCTGAATCAGATTTTTTTTAACGTTACATCGCGACCACTGTGGCAATGGGTTAAGCGAACCGTGCACAGGGCGTAGTGATGAAGGTTTTCACGGCTCGATGCGTGAGAATTGCTTTCCGAAGCTGTTCTTTCCGGATAGCCATGTCGAACGCTCTGCCCTTTGCGACGTTTCGCCTCCCACGTTGGAGGCATCCTCAGGCGTTTGGAGACGTGAAGGAGAGAGGGGGAGTGCTCGACGAGGCCATCCCGAAAAAACAGCTTGGAAAGCAATTCTGATGCGCGTGGTGTTTAAAAAAAAAAATGTTGGTTGCTCTTCAGAGCTGTTCTTTCGGGGTAGCCGTGTCGAGCGATCGCCCTCTCCCTTGCGACGTTTCGCTGCCCACGTTGGAAGCATCATCAGGCTATCCTGAAACAACAGCTCTGAAGAGCAACCATCATGAATCGAGCCCCGAACAACAAAATGCTGTCAATTGTGAAGAAAAAAAAATATCGTATATGTTTCCATGCAGTGAATTATTGCACGTGAAGGAAACATTAGTTAAGCAGCAGGGGGCATTTACACTTACACACAATCTCAAGGCTGTGTCACTGTAATGGCAATAGAGGCTCGTAGAGATACTCATTGTCATCTCACAGTGTAGGGAAATTACATTCTAGGGGGAAAAAAACCCCATCCCGTTTGAGCAATAAATGTACAAGTGTGTAACATATTATTTAAATATAATACGCAAATTCATGATTATGTTTGTAAAATCATATTTGCCGCATAATTCCCCTGATAGTCGTACAAATGAGGTCTCGCGCAAAGTCTACTGTTATCTTTCAGCGGGTTTTTTTTAGATCAAAAGAGGCTTTCGTGAGAATAGTGACGATTCTGTGAACCGGTCCTGGATCTCCCCTCGGTTGGCTTAGCCCAAAATGAGTGCGATGTGTAAACGTTGCCACTAGGGAGACAAAGGCGGCCATGCTGGCCTTTATAGGTGCTAGCTGACAGCACTTGACCCTACAGTCTGTTCAGGCTATACCGGGGGGGTCTGTGTTTTGTTTTGCTTTGGTCATTCGTAGATCAGGCTAAGACATCAACTCAGTTTAAAGACGGGGAGGGCTGTCTGTGTTCCCACCGTGGGGTCGCGGCGGTGCCAGGCCGCGTGCTCTGACCTCCGAGCCACATGATCACCTTTGTCTCTTTATTTTACTGCACGCTATAAGGCAAACTACAAATAAACGTGCTCTCTAAGATCACAAAATTGCACCGCATGCAATATTTTTATGTCGCGCGGTAAATTCCCCCGTATTGTGCGGCGATTTTTTTTTATTCTTGCCGCCGTTAAATTGTTAAACATTCAAAGTACACCGTGCACCGCCGTGTGTATAGCTTCCAAATCAATTAATTTATCCCACGGCGAGCTGTGAATAATTTATGTATTGTAAAAAAGAGAAAACGAGCTCTTGAGAATTTGACATCAATAGGTATTGTCCCCTATTTTCCCCACCCAGCCTGCCCAGTCTGATATCTGACCTACCGCTAATGTGTAATTGGCCTGAATTTTAAATAAAAGCATCTAATGAACCATCCAGGCTGCAATTACCCTAGCAGAGCCGCTATCAATTAATGATCTTTGCTGGAAAACACCGTGCCTCCTCGTGTGAATCAAGCCTCGTTTTTTTCTGCTTGTATTATTAATATTAATTATAGTTCAGTGTTTTTTGGCACGGCCAAGTTGCAAACGCCACGTTTAACGTTTTTCCGAATTTACGTAAAATTTTCTCCTCGGGTCCGATGGTCTTCAATCGCTCGCCTTGTCAAAGGCAAAGGCGCAGTGCTGAAATGTCTCTCTCACACAACACTGTCGGCGGACGGAGCTCCACGGGACAGGAGCGTGGATGGCACTTAGAAACGTGTGGTTAGCTCGAATTCGGGCAGATCTCTTGGAAGAGGTGGATCACAACCCACTCTTTACCCCACCGCACGCGACGTGGCGATCACCTGTGTGTTTATACTGCGGGGCGGGCAGCCGTGGGGGAAATGGGTGGACTCGAGAAACTTGTTTCAATCGCCTCGCTGCAAGATATTTGCGTTACAGTGCACAACGCTTTATAGAGCTGCGGTTGAAAAAGCTTATGAAAATGTAACACATTCGATTTGTGAACTTTGGCCTTATGTAAAGTGTTCTTTATTGAATATAATCTACTTCTCGCATGGTTTCAACACTTTTTTTCCATTTTTTATTTTTGGACATTTGCTTTTATAGCTGTGTTGCCTTTGTTGTGCGTGGGCCTGCAACATATGTGCTTATTAAATCTGCCACAAGCATAGCTCAAAGCCCCCCGCATGAGTAAACAGACTAACAGAAAATGTTAAAGTACACTTTTTTTTATAAGTTTGAATGTTTCTATCACCACAACCACCTTGAACTAATTGACTCGACATTTAAAAAAAAATAACAGTACAGTTTGCTGGGAGCGAGTTTGAATTTTGTCAAAAAAGGAAAAAAATGTGTCCGGCCCGTTTGTCATACTACTCGTGCAATGAAGGCCTCGCCATGTCGCGTGGGTCACGAGCGGGTCGTGTTAGTCCGGTCATACATCACCACGCCGCTCCGTGCGTGTCGGTCGGGGAAGGGGGAATGCCCGGCACCGCTAGTTCGGATGCCACTCATCACGCACGCTAGCCGTGGCGAGTGATTGGAACTCGGGTCAGTCGGGTTTAAGGCACGACGCACACAACCGCTGCCGTGCGACCAGTCCCCATCATTGAATTAATTTAAACTTTAATTCAGTAACGTAGATTAAACGGTTATCACTGCTCCTGGTGGACCAGGCAATGAAGGTTGAAGGGATGGGTTTCGTGCCGTATAAATGAAACTTGGTTGACTGAACACCCCCCCTCAGACTGACGAAAGAGTTGAAGGAGTTGGGTGACGGTTCGATCGGGCTAAACTTTTGAAATGTCTCTCAGGAATTAGTTTTCAATTTAGCTCGTAGGCTTCCGCAGCCTCCCGTAATCCCAGCGTGGTCGCTCTGGGTTAGGCTGCTCGTCCAGTATTTTCTCGTCTCCAAAAAAAATTCACCGCTCCCGACGTTGGGCATCTTCAGCAGATGGCGACCCAACCGTGCACCCGACATAACTCTTCCATAACCAACTATTCCATAACCGTAGCTCCTCAGCTCCTTAAAGTTGCTGCGGTAGGAGTGTGTGGCGAACGCTTGAGCGGACATGCTTTTTTCATCGCAGCTGGAAGACCACGCACGTAAATTTTTCGTTGCTTTTCCATTCTTCATTAGCTGTATTTCCCAGCTGCATTAGCTTTGAGAAAGGGGGCTTTGTCATGCAATTCCCTGTGTGAGAAATGTCTCAATAACAAAGACACAATGTGGGCAGAAAGAGGTCTAAATCCATACTGTACTGACGTAGGATTTCACGGCTCGATCCATACTGATTGCTCTTCAGAGCTGTTGTTTCGGGATAGCCTCTCGCGTTGGAGGCATCATCAGGCGTCACGTTGATGCTTCAAACATTGGAGGTGAAACGTCGCGAGGGAGAGAGGGAGATCGCTCGACACGGCTATCCCAAAAGAACAGCTCTCAAGAGTAACCGTGATAAATCCATGCTTTCCATGGCTAATTCCGTGCGCGGGATACTACGGAGTTCACCATGGCGATCACTCAATTTATACACTCGCAAACCGCACCTTATCCGCTGTGTGCCTGTGTGCGTTTATGAACACAAATGTTTAAAGCCACGATAAGTCAGGATGAGTTAACATGTCGGAGTTTTAAATCGTGCCGCTTGTCGTTGTTATTGCTGTCCTTTGCAAAGCGGAGCTAATAAACGCAATCGGCATTTCTGAGCATCACTAAAAGGCAGGTCATTTTATCCGGGGGTTCTTACAACCGAAGCGGTTGAGATTGAAATGAAGGAGTTATTATATTAGTGCGCGGTGACGGTGTCTGTTTTTAATATGGGAAAAGGAAATGTGTAACCCGTTTTGGGCCTGTGGTTCGGTAAAATTGCGTTACATCATGTGGAAAGAGGCTGCATAGAGAGACCCTGGGGTGAAGAGAAAGAGAGGATGAGATCCATAGGTGTGAAAACGTACAATTTAAAAATGACATTTCTCTGATGTCCTTGTTAATATGCTATGCGTATGGATCCCGAGATTGTAAATAACCTTGACTCTAACGGAAATTCCGCCGGCCTTGGCCGAGATTCACTACCACAACTCGATGGGGAGGCAGAGCAGACAACCGTCCGTTCTTTATTAATTCACGCCTCCTCCACGGGGTGAGGCGAAACAAACGGCAAAAGTCGCGACGGTCGGTTTACGGAACAACAACAACAACAACAAAAAACCAACGTCGCGCGCAAATTTCAAATCGTGAAACAGAACGGGCTCGCCGCTCGTCCGACGAAGTCGCCCGGATGGCGCCGCCATTGTGGGGACTTGTTGTTTCCGCGATCATCGAGCGAGCGGGCGGGCAGGCGAGCGGGGCAGCGGCGCGCGGCACGGGCGGAGAGGATGGCGCAGGCGGGGAGCATCGCGCGGCAATCACTCCGCGGAGTCGACGACGCGCCGCGCGGCCCTCGCCGCATACTAATGCGGGCCCGGCTGGCCCGAGGAGCTTGCTCGCTGGGACTTTATTTCATGTTGAGTTGACCTGAGGGAGGGCCTTGCCCCGGTACTCATTTCTGGCTGAATCAACTGTGGTATGGGGGCCCTCCCAGGGTAATCTGTTTTATGTCTGTCTTTCCTCCCGAAAGGCGCGAGTAGGGCAGCGGCTCCTCGACTGAAACCTCAGGACCTGTGGACTGTACTTTATTATAGACAAGAATGAGTTGGGTTTACATACCTGGCTGTTCATATATAGCGATCCAATACGCCTTTTTATTAAACACAATAAAACAGAAATTAAAAACTAAATAAAAATCTATAGGGAATTGCTGCCAGGAGTATGTTTGAACGGCTAATCAATTAGTTGTTTTATTAAATAGAGTCCCAAGGTTTTTTTTTAGCAATATTTCATTCACGTCGCCGTTCAAATTGGCTCCGATCAATAGGCTTCAGATTAGTAGCAAAAAACATTTCTCATCGTTGAACTGCCAGGGTTGGCAGCTGTCGGGTCGGCACAGATCATAGCCGAGGCGGCGCTAAGTCTTGGGCGGCAAGGTGGCACAGGGTGGCTGTGCAGTGGAGAAAGTCCTTCCCGAGGCAGTTGAATTCCCGCATCGGGTGCCTTTCAGGCTGGAGTTTGTGTGTTCTCTCCCGCTGTTGTCCGTGGGGTTTTTTTCCGGGTGCTCCGGTTTCCTCCCACAACTGAAAAAACCCCCACTCATTAATTAACTACCCAATACTATCATGATATATAGGACACGGTGTCTGGAAAATGTTGGTACCGGCTGGCTGCGTGGCTGCCTTCCCCCCCCTACCCCCGTGCCTCTTTAGGGTTTCTTCGCGCCTCCGTATCTGCGTCTCGTCCACGACCAGGCGTGGAATATGCACGCGTTATAAACCGTGTCATTATTATCATTTCTCTCTCTCTTGCCCCCCTACCCCTCAAACTCTCCGCGTGCCTTTCCGAAACCCTCCCCGTGCCAGAATCGCCATCTGGGCGCGCGTGGCCTCTCTCACTGCTCGGCGAAGCACTTAGTGCCAAATCACCGACCGGTGCCGCGGTTCTACGACGGAGTGGGTTTTTGTGCCGTCGCAGAATGGTGCCCACGGTCGGCTGGCTCCGTACCGGGGAAACTCGCAACCCACGCGCATCCAGCAGCTGCTCTCTGAGCCGGGTTTAATCTCCGAACCCCAGAGACGTCAGGCATAGTATGCTGATAGAGGGATTTATCCCACTAACTCACCCGGCCAGCTGCATTAGAATGGGTTATATATGTGCTTCTTTGCCCAATAATTATTCATGTACTGTAATTTATTTATTTTTCGCCGCCGCTCTGCAATCCTCCGTGATGACCTGTTCTATTATACATGGGATTATGTCCTCGTGAAAAAGTACGCGGAATTAATATATGTGAAGGATACGCACTTCCATATAAATATGAGGGCGTGAGAGGTGGGATAAAAAATGCGCTTGCAATAATAAACAATTGTCGTGCGTGTAATCCGAATATGTATTTTTGATGACCTGGGGTTTTTCCCCAGTGCAGTACATCAATGAGATATAATGTTTAAAACGACGAATGATGTTTTCTCAAAAACGTGTTTTCGGCTGGCTCGTGGCATTCCAGCCTTCGTGGTATTTCACCCTTCACGGAGAACCGTTCTTTATTCTTGACACGAATTCTCAAAGACGGAATCTTGCCGCACATGTAACTCAAACTACAATAATGTGTGGTGATGGGGTGATCCGAGGGTGTGCACTGTAGGCCGCCTGCCCACAGTCGGGCTGTGAGGTCTCCAGGGAGCACCTCCGTCCCATCACCAGGCATTTCAGCCTCCGTTGTGCGACACTGAATGCCAAAACGGAGCAAAACGCCGGCCCCGTGCCTTTTAAGCCGAGGATTAACTAAACAAACCGCATTATCTGGCCTAATGTTAGCAGGTGGTCCCTTTTTACTTTCATAAATAAACATCACTTTATTGTTTATTTTAAATTCCCGAGCAGAGAATTTAATCCTTTTTCCGCTTATTCAATTATTTTAAAGCATTTTCTCTCCCAGTGCTAAAAATCAATGAGTAATGGATGAAGAGTGGGAGAATTCTTCCGTTTCAGTGCCTCTCATCACTGAGCCAAGCACAACTGTGCCAGGCACAGCTCTGCATTAAGCCCTGCCTGCACGTCTCCTAATATATCATCAAGTGCAGCCCTTTCTACCTCGCCTCTCTCAAGAGAGATTCCTCTGTCGAAATGACCAAAACATTTTTACTCTCCACTTGTTGCTGTGTTTTTTATTATTATTTCTGGAAGTGCACGTGCCAAATCAAGTGTGCGCACCGTTTTTTGTGACTTGGGGAGAAAAAACTTGTAATTTAATTACCCGTGCCTGCACGAGAGACTGTTTAACTCAATGCACATATAAAATTCTGTTGACTTTGGTCAATAGCTTTCATTTTTCATGCGTACTCCTCAAGGGCCTGCGACCCAATAGCCCGGAATGCACCCAATCCCGTCAAACCTCGCAAGTTAAGCAGGAGATTTGAGCCCGGAGAAGATATTTTCTGATGAGTGACCAGCAATCCATAGTGACTCGCTTTAGTCTGCGGAGCAATGTGAAAGAGGGGATGGTGTAGTGTCGAGCAGTGCAACTAAATATATAACTGTACTCCACTCCTAAGCTCCTACATCTGTGCTCCTTGCCTTCCGCAACCAGCACTGGCAGTCACAGAATAGCGTGGTCCAGGTGCCGATGCCTCGACACTTGCATTGGCGCCGAGAGTCATTCAGCTGCGTCTTTAATATTATTGGCGAGGCATTAGCAGGCATTTCTATATATTTGTTTAATTCTGGCAATGAGATGAAGTGTGTTTGGTTTCGCAAAGCCTACAAGCCACGGGGATAGCGGTGATTGATGATGATGGCAACAAAGATTACTGCAATGGGCCACGCTGGGATGAAAATGTACGTGGAAAGTGGCCAAAAATGAGGACCGTTGGGGTGTCTGCATGATTATAAATTGTGGACATTCTCTGGTTTTACTGCTGCACAGATTTTCACAGCTGCGCCTTGTAAGCCTCTGATGCGTTTATGAGTCGGTGCCGCGTGTTGTCAGGGATGATGTCTGACGTTTCGCTCCGCGTGCTGGGATTATCGAGCAGCATATTTCCGCTTGGGTGGCACGGTGGATCTGTGAGTAGTGCTGACGCCTCACAGCAGGAAGGTCCTGGGTTTGATTCCTGGCACGGGTAACTTTCCGGTATGCAGTTTGCATGTTCTGCCCGTGTTTTCGCCGGATTACTCCGGTTTCCTCCCACAGTCCAAAAACATGCTGCCTGGGTAAATTGTGCTGACTAAATTGCCTCCGGTGCCCTGAGATCCTGTAAATTGCTTACCCCTCCCTGTTAGAGAGAGCTACGCAGCTCAACGTTCCTTCCTAGTTTAAATAAAAACCGACTGCATTTGCCTGACCAAATTGCCCCCCGGTGTTGCGCGGTGGACTGGCCTCCCATGCCGGGTATAGCCCTGCCTTGCGCCCTGTGTCTGCCGGGATAGGCTCCAGCCCCTCGGACATCCTGCCGGAGGATGCGCGGTACAGCCCGAAAACCAATCCAAGTGCCGTTTGTCTCTACTTTCGAGAACACGGGTTGTCGTCTCCGGATCGTTTGACCACACGCGTTTCCCTCCCCCCTATCCTATGTCCCCCCCCATCCCACCCCTCCGTAGTGCTGCACGTCTACGGGCTCAACTGGCAGTTCCAGGCGGTGGCCGTCCAGCCGGGCGTGAGGGAGAGCGGCCGCCCTGGCCACGCGAGCGACACCGCCGGAAAAGGTGGGAGCGGGCGACGCGGTTTCCTTGACACGTGACGATCCTCGTGACGGATTTAACGCGCGCGCGGGATGGTCGCCGAGGGCGTAAGCGACCGATGTAAATTGCGGCGATGACGGAGAAGGGAGAACAACAATGTTTCGACCCTTTCTGGCCATAATATAGGTGTTGCGACGTTTGAATGCCAGACAGACACCTTTCGCAAAGGTGCCAAGTTTGCGAAAAGCACACCTGATTGTGGCCATATGTGCAAATATGTTCAATAAGTGCTAGAACGATGGAATTTGGCCGTAATGTAGTTGAGGTCATGGTTAACACACTGGACATGCCAATGCCAAGTTCGCCTGTTTTATTTCGCTGCCGTGGGAGTTCAGCAGTTAGCAGGTTTGTTTATATCTCCCCTCCCCCTCCTCCAGTCGAGTATCGCGCTAAATACTGAAGCATATCATAAAAAAAACATTAGCATAACATTATGGGTCTGCGCTAATATAACTTCAACAATAATTTTAAAAAATTAAGGAACATTGTTTATAAGAACTATATGAAGAGAATGTTATGGGTCCGACTCGCTGGCTCAAATGTTTGGAATCGCCGAGTTACGGGACCCAGCCTGGGGGCCATAACTCGGGTGCCAGCCTGGGACCATAACTCAGCCTCCCACCCGAATGTTGTCAACATTGGTGGTGAGACTCATACTGAGACTGACAATACACCTGACAAATTTCATTAAGACATTACGCTTCTCCTTGACGATATGAAAGTCCCTAAACACCCGTAGCTATAGCTGCACTTCACACGTGCCTCTCCTAAGAGCCACGTAATCGGCGAGCCAGGTAATTTACCTCCAACGGAGTGGCAAAGCCGATTATAAGTAACTCCTATGTTTACGTGCAATTGCAATTATCCCATCGACTCTAATACGTTTCGGCTAATTTTGTCAAATACCAATAACGGTTTAGATAATGTACACGCGACAGAAAGTGTTTTGTGAGAATTAAAGTGAAAAAAAAAGCCTTAATTGAGTTAATCGTTAAAGAATTCTCTCGCAGAACGTTGGACCGAATCCAGCGACAGTTGGGAGAGTTGCTTTCGCCGTTGGCGACCGCGCCGGATCGCTCTCGCGTCAGGCGGTTAATCTCCGCTTCGGATTCCGGACCGGGCCGTGCGCGAGGGGGGTCGCGTGCCTCGTTGCGTACGAGCGCTCGCATTGTTCGTGACGCGCGAACTGCGCGTCCGTCCTTGCCACCTCCGCCCCGACGCTCCGTTGGTGATGGGCGACAACTAAAATTAGCCGGAAAAGTCCGAGATGCTTTTCAAGCAAATTGTGTTTTGGCGCGCCGCGTGTTTATTTCGAATTATTTTGTCGTCGTGATGGTGCGCCACTGTGTTCGCCGCGCGAGCTTGACTAGCGCTCGGCGTTGCTTTGTGCACGCGGTCCCTTACTCCGAGCCAGCGTGTTCCAGAAATATCGAGCGAGAGATGAAGTCCCCGTGATTACCGTGGAACAGTCAGTTTGATGACACCGGGGAACTGTGTAATCATAGCGATGGGCCAGTTTTGTCATTTGAGGAAGTGCAGCTCCCGCCGCATGTTTTTTCGGGCTTATGTCATCCGTTGCTCGGGATCCATTGCTGAGTACTTTACGGAGATATTAGGACGAAATTAAAAGCTGTCGTTATTATTTTTTCTTGGTTAATTATCACCATCTTCTCCAAATTCTCTGTATTTTCATGATACATTTGGCAGTGTGTCATAGAACCTGATAGATGCGTGTGTGGCCGAGTTTGTACAGTAACGCCGCGATTTAACGGACTTCTAATAAACAGACTTCGGAAGCAATGGATGCTCTCCGCTACTTCCTAAGACAGCAGTCTGCATTGGGAATATTAGTCCGTTAAATCGAGGTTTTACCGTATAGCTTTATTGACAGCAGCAGGCACCATTTTGGGGTGCGTCATTCGTTTCAGAGGATCTTATAATCCAGAGAATGCCATAATTCTGGGCTCTAGCCTGCAAGCGCTGCTATTCCTGCTTCCTGTTTAATTTTCTCTCTCTGTAATTACATGTGCAGCAAACCCAGTGCCAACTTCACATGCCGGTTAAACTGCGATTAGAGCCGTTTATTTTTACATTACAAATTTCCCATGCCGTAGTTTCCCAATGCAATCGTCGCTTACAGTGGTATGCTAATTAAACTCAGACAAATGTCTAGAGAAGAGAGAGAGAGAAAAAAAACGAATCATAAATTATTTAATGGACATCTGTCCAGAATATTTTTAATTCCGTGGAAATAACAATGATGAATATTTAATTTCCGTGCGTGAGACGCGAGGCTTGCGTATGGAAATACGCGGGTGTTTAAGATGTTACTAAAAATGACGCACAAAAAAAGCGTGGACAGACGTGTGCTTAGAACGACGCCGACAGACAGAAATAGGCACACGCGGATCAGAGAACATACGCAGGTTAATGAAACTGTTCAGAAGAGTATGTGCGCTCGGGCAGGACCCGTCTCGGCTGGGAGGGATGATGGCTGACCGTCAACAATCGTGATGGATTGGAGCCAAGGAATGAAATTTACCTGAGAGTACGTCCACCAAAGAGAATGATGTTTTTGCCGGTTTAAACGGCCGATATCCAGGTTGACCCGAGTAGGCCGATTGTGCCCTAATAGTGGGGGGTTTGGAACAGTATTTTACGGCCGGATGCTCTTCCTGACGCCAACCCCCTTTAGTCGGAGGGTCTTCGGATCGTTGTTTGCCTGGAACCCCTCCCCAAACCTGTTCACCAAGGGAGACCCTAGCTCCAGGTGAGGTAGCTCTGGGGTTCATTAGAAGAGTCAAACCACTCCACGACGATACGGCTAAGATCCAGCGGGGAAATTAAGAGAATGAGCGACGGAATCAGTTCGTGAGCAATCTCTGGGCGAGTCGTTACATCGCGGTTCCGTGAGAGTTGGCGACGGCTTGGGGAGGCCTTCACCCAGCAGCGGATCGATCGTGGCTCATTCATCCATTCGTTGTCAGAAACCGCTTGATCCCGCACAGGGTTGCGGTGAGCCGGAGAGCCTATCCCGGCGGACACGCGGCGCAAGGCAGGGGTATACCCAGGATGGGACGCCAGTCTGGATATGGCTCATTATCGTGAATGTGAAATGGGAAGGCCACCTTGCCCGCGGGCAGAGGAGGCGCTGCGGGTGAGGTCTCTGGGATCTGGCTCCGTCGCCCTCCTTGGAGTTGGGCGCCGCCCGCTTGCAAACGCGTCTGGCAAGTCCAAACGATGCTAAATGTGTAACAAATGGATACCAAATGTCATTCCATCTGTTGGGCAAAATGTCAGCTTATTCTCCACTTCGTTTCGGCAAACGGTTTGTTGACGGACCTAAACACGCCTGCGAACACCCCCCGCGCTTGGAAAAGATCGCCGTAGCCACTGAAGCTTTTGAAAGCATTTACAAACGTGTGCGCCCTTATCAGAAGGGCTGTGTTTTGTATAATGCGTGTACGACCGGCCGCGCGTGTACGCGCGACTTTATGATCAACACACGAAACGAAACGCCGATTGTGTTTTTTTTTTCTTCAGTTCGTCCGGCTCTCGTATGGTGGTGAACTGTTTCCTTGCTGAATTAAAACGCGCAACTAGCCTACTTCGGTCGGATATTATCAGCGTCCCTCTCGGAAGCGCAGCGTTTTCTGCGACCCCTGATTCATCGCTCGCTGGCGGCGGCTGCTGCGGTTCGGTTTTCGGAGAACCGGGCTTTACGAGCAGAGCGCGCAGCCCGCCGCCAAAGCGTCTCGCGGAGCCCGATTATTGCTAGGCTCATCTTGCCGGCCGCCGAGATGTTTATGACCGTTCGACAAGCCTTGATTTGTTGACGTGACACGCAGGATTGGTTTAGTGAATGTCAGCCCTTTGTCGGCGACGGGGGGAGAGAGAGAGAGTGAGTGAGATTGACCACCCGTGCAGAAACATAACTTGTGTTTGGCAAAATAAATAAATAAGTGGGAATTGACTCGCCTTGACTAACCGTGTTAATTGACAACGGTTCACTCGCCGTAAATCCTCCGCGGTGTCAAACGGCGCGAGCCTCCGCGTTGCCGCTACATCGGCATTTGACAGTGACAAGATACACGGCGCGAGTCCGATAGCCGATGCTGTCTAGATTCATCGCAATGAGCCAACGTGCGAATTACGCTTCTGCTCGACAACCTGACTTCCTCTCCCACTCCCTCCCTCCCTCTGTGCTGCCACCGTGTGCGCTGCCCGGTCAAGCTGATTTTCACAATATCTGTCATCGCCCTCTGATAATAAACCAAGCCGGCACCCACCCCAACCAGCCAATCGCGGATCATCTTGTAAAGAAATCGCTTGGTGTCCCGGAAAGCGTAGAATGTCTGTCGTCTTGCGTAAGGTTCGTGACACGGCTGCGCTCAGACTGGATGGCCCGCGCACCGGTGGCTTGAGCTCTACGTGGGGCTTATGGTTAATGTGGCCTTTCGTGGTCTCGCCTTCGGAACCCTGGTGGCAAGCGGCTGCGTGTCTCACGACGGGCAGTAAAGTTACGACGCGGATGCGCGGCGCTTTACACAAACGCTAATCTCGGCTGCTGCGCCAGCGTGTTTTTTAGAGTCGGGAGGAGAAGCTTAAGCAGATTAAAATATTGCTGAGGATGAAGTAAAATCAGGTGACCATTTCCAATGGTAAGCCTTGAGCAGGGCTGTGGTCAGGGGTGTCGAGGTAGCAAGGCAGATTGGTTTATGAGATTGTCTGGCAATCCACGAGGCAAACAAATAAGAAACAATAAAATGCTTATCCCACTATCATTTGGAAAACGTTTGAAACGGCATTCTCGGCGGTAGTTGGTCATAAATCAGAATGTTTGAGTCGTTATGTGAATGCTGACCGTTGCGGAATTATGACTTCGTATTAGAATTACGTACAGTATATCGTATACAACACAATCAGGAGGTACTGACCTAGGTTTTTTTCAGCTCGATGTATGAGAATTGCTCTCCGTAGCTGTCCTTTCGGGATATCGGCGTCGAGCGTTCCATCTCTGCTTCGCGACGTTTCGCCTCCGACATCGGAGGCATCGTCAGGCGTTTGAGAAAAGCCTGAAGGAGACAGAACAAAGGCTCGACACGGCCGTCCCGAACGAACAGCTTCGGAGAGAAATTCTCACAATCTACTGACGTAGGTTTTCACGGCTCGATTCGGGACGGTTGCTCTTCAGAGCTGTTTCTTTCGGGACAGCCGTGTCCAGCGATCCCACCATCGAGAACGTTTTCCTGACTTTTCTTCGCGTCCACAGATTTCCCGACGTAGTCCCGAACGAAAGCGACAAGTCGCCCGCGCGAATCGCGGCGCCGAACTTCACCGGTCCCGTTTCACCCCCCCATCCGTCGTTTCCCAGGCAACACCTCGTGGGATTCCCGCAGCATCGACTCGGGCGAGGTAGAGGTGGGCCTGCGGGCGGCGCAGGACGTTCCTCCGGGCGTCTTCTGGAGGTCCCAGATCTACCTGGACCAGGCGAAGTACCTTAAGTTCAACATCTCGCTGGACTACAATGCCGTGCTGGGAGTGTACGGTCGCAAAGGCCTGCCGCCCACGCACACGCAGGTACCACCGTGCGCGCGACCTAATATTACCGCCATTGTCCGTGCGATCAATTCTGCAGCAATTCCACATTGCCCTTTTCCACGTTGCCGCGTTCATCAAGATTTCCAATTTTTGCGCGGGAAGATTGGGGCGCGGGAAATGGGAAAATAATGTTCCAGAAATTACGTTTCGTCGGTTTGCCGCCGTAATTTGCTTTCAGCATTTATCCGTTCAAATGAACGTGTTACGATTGTCGTTTACGGTTGTGTATTTTTTGTTTTTTTACGCGCGCCATCACCTGCTAATAAAATGGTTTACTTAACGTCGCAATTGTTAATGTTTTAGCGCAGGGGCTGTTGTCGAAATGGTACTATTTTGGTTATCACCGTCGTTGAAATTCCCACGTATCGCGAATATTTACGTGGCGTCTTAAAATTTTGACGACACATTAAATTTTGCTGATAACGAGTGTAATTCCACATACGTGACTGGTCACATTTGGTCTCAAAATTATAGCAATTTACGGTTGTTCATGCAGGCCGGTGAGTACAGTACATATGACCATTTCATTCAAGTAATTTTTTTTTGTTACTCACGTGAAAATTATTAATTTTAACCGGGTCGCACAGCTCCGGGGGGTCCATCGGGAAAACTCAAACCTCTCCACCGACCAAAATAATAATAGCATTTTATAGAGCGCCTTTCACCCGAGGGTCACAAAGCGCTGCACAGCGACGGAAAAAAAAACCACAACTAATAAAAACCAAAGCAACCATGAGGTCGCGACCGTCACATTTGCCGAATCCAACGGCGTTCTGCGCACGTCGCTCCCCTCACCGACCGCCGGCCGCCGCTTCCCGTGTGACCCCGACCACCCCCACCCCCCGCAGTACGACTTCATCGAGCTGCTGGCGGGAAGCCGGCTGGTGGGCCGCGAGCGGAGGAGCCCCACCCAGGCCGTGCGCCGGAAACGCAACGTCGGGGGCGTGCTGCTGCTGCAGAGAGCCGGCTTCATCCAGTTCATGGAGCCGGGCATCTGGCACGTGGCCTTCTACAACGACGGCCTGGAGCCCGAGCGGGTCACCTTCGTCACCAGCATCGCCGGTACCGTGTGACGGGCGCCGGGAGTCGAACCTTCGCGCGGTCTCCGTGGGTTCTAACCGGAGTGGTGGTAGCGCCGTGCACCCGATCGCGTGATTCGCGGCCATGGAATCCCAGCTCCGGGTGCCGTTCTTGTGTGGCGTTTGCGCGTTCTTCCCCGTGTCCGCGTGGGTTTTCGCCGAGCACTCCGGTATCCTCCCACAGTCCAAATACATGCTGCTGCGTAGGTTAATTTGCCTGCGGACTGAGTTGCCTGCGGTGCTCTGTGATGGACTAGCGTCCTATCCTCGGTATAGCCCTGCCTTGCACTCTGTGTCTGCCGGGATAGTCTCCGCCTCACCGCGACCCTGTACAGGGTTAATTGGTTTCTGACAATGGATGGGGGTGGATGTCGTCAGTAGTGAGTAGCGTTGCCACCTGTCCCGGTTTTCCCCGGAGAGTCCTCCTCTTTGAGGAGGCAGCTGTCCGGGGAAATCTGTACGTTTTCACAGAACAAGTCGTTCATTCAAAGTCCGGCTGTTTGGCAGTCACACCAGGGACAGTCCCCGGCTTTCTGGTTTCTGTTTAGCCGCACGTAACGTCCCGGTTTGCTGGCCTCCTAGGTTTCAACTCGAGTCGTGAGCGACATCTCAAACGTATCGTCGACCACACCGCGAGCGCCCTTTACCAACCCGCACGCACCAGCGTGGTGACGTACGGTCAAACAGCCCCTACGACTGATGTGGCACCATAGATAGATGTGTATCATTAGAGACCAACTTTTAACAAAATGGGCACCTTAACAACACCCATCACCACATCCACTTGCGGGGTCCCACAAGCCTCCGTACTATCACCTTTACTCTTCACCGCCTACATTTCACCACTCAGTCGCCTCATTGATAGTCACGGCATACGGCACCACACCTACGCCGACGACATCCAACTCTACACCACCCTTACCTCAACTGATAACACAAACAACCTGGAATCCTACACAACAGCTCTAAAGAATTGGCTCCAGCAAAACAAGCTCCTCCTCAACCCTAATAAATTAGTCACAATATACATCAGCACGAGCAAGCGCCTCGCCAATACGCAACTCCCGCAACATCTCCGCATCGGCGACTCTCACATTGCACCCTCAGATCATCTAAAAATTCTGGGAACAACACTAGACCCCACACTCACTTTCAGCACCCACATAAACAACATCACCAGATCCTGCAACTACCACCAACGAGCACTGTGGCAAATCTGTCCACTAATCTCTACCCAAACAGCACAGACCATCGCCTGCACCCTCATCGCCAGCCGCTTTGACTACTGCAACGGAATACTCACGGGAATCACGAAACCACAGAGCGCCAAACTGCAACGTCTTCAGAACAACCTAGCACGTGCAGTCCTCAACATCAAAACGGGCGACCAACCAACCACAAAATTCATGGAGACTCTACACTGGCTACCCATCCACAAACGCATTGAGTACAAAACTGCAATAATTTGCCACCGCGCTATCCACACAGGACACCCTAAATACCTCGCATCACTACTCCGGCCACTCGCATCAACACAATCCCGTACTCTGCGCAGCTCATCACAGCACCTCCTCCACACACCGCGTTCACGCACAACCTTCGCGAAACGCCGTTTCTCGGTCGCGGCACCCACAACCTGGAACAGCCTGCCACACCTATTGCGTCAAACACAGTCCCCTACAGCCTTCAAAAAAACTCTTAAAAAGTCACCTTTTCACCGACTCACAACAAACCGACTGAGCAGGGCTCAGCGCCTCCGAATCAACGGGTGCAACGCGCCCGGAGAAAATGCGCGCCTTACAAAAGTAGATTATTATTACAGCAGAATCTACCCGTTCAGCTTGCAAGCTCTGTTGCAGGATTCCTGAGACACAACGAGCTCTCAAACTCTCCAACGCACACAAATGATAAAATCATAAAGTAATAAAATGAGCTCGCAGCGCCAAATTGTGCGCGGATGAAAACCTAACCATAAAGCAAGCCTTCATGCAACCGTCGATCAGCAAAGGACGTATGTGCTTATTAATTATCTAATGGTAAGAGTGACAAATCCGCGTTGGGTGCCTCGCATGAAGATTAGCAAATTCGGTTTTTTTTTATAGCGGCAGAAAGATCCGCACCCTCGCGGTTCAATGAATTAAACTCATCCATGGTCACCATTTGAGTCAAAATAAATTCTTGTTTGTAATATCAGGGGCGGGGGGATGTAGTAGCCTGTGGTGGCTAGGGGGTGGTCATGTAGAAACATAACAAGTGACAGATTTTATTTGAAGGACATCCGTTCTCACGCACCGAATTGACGCATCTGTCGCGAGTGTTAGAGAAGGCGCGATTTAGTGACAGTACACGTCCTTACAACTCTGCCGGATTCCTGGTCGCTCACTTGATGCCTCTTTCTAAACGCGGCAGTCCCAAGTGGGTGCTGCCATAAATGCGTACAATAATGGGAGGTAAATAATTACCGTTTTACGTTCGGGGTTTATAACAAATCGGTCCGTGAAACACGCTAATTATGTTACTCGCTGAGAAGACATGTACTGCGCATTAGCCACCTGTCCGTGCATTATCCTATTCACCCTAACGTAGCCATCTCTACTTCCAATTTAATGGACAGTATCTGAGGACCCTGTAAGTCTAGCTCCATGGCGTACGAATATATAATAAATAATACATACAATTTGTAACGCGCATATTCATTCAAATTCAAAGAGAGAACAACTCAGAGGCGAAAGGAAACCGCTGGGAGGGGGGGGGGGGTGGAAGGTAGCCACGCGATAGCCGGCACCAACATTTGTCAGACACTGCGTCCTGCGTATTATGATGTTATCGGCCAACCAATTGGTGAAGTATGGCAAAATAACTCCTCATGACCGACACAGCACGAGAAGGCCTTTATCCATGGACGGATTTTTTTTGCGTTGACCCTCTCTCCCGAGCGTCCCCTCGGCGGAGAAACGTGACAACGAGGCGGCCGATGCAAATGCGCGTTGTCAAGAAGAATGGAAATGCTATCGCAAGAAAGCCGCTCCTTTCATCGCGTCTGTTAATTGGGACGCATTAGCTTCGCCGCTGCACCCAGCGCACCTTTCGTTCGAGGAGGAAATCATCGCCGCCACTTTTGTTTTGACGCTCACAACGGTCTCGGCAGTCGCCCATAATTTGTATAATTTAATTGAATAAACAGAGGGATTTAGCGCAAATATATCGTCGTTTGCAAATGTTTGCATATCATCAACCATTATTATCGCCAAAAGGACACATATTAGCATTCCCGGCATAACAAAAACTATGTACTTTTACCACGCTGCGCTGTAATATATTATCTATTGAGAGTGCTGGAAATTGTTACTGGATTAACTTCCTCGAGGGCAGTTATGCTCCTTGAGACTACTGTACGATTGCACAACACCATTTCCAAGCAGCAGTGAATTCATCAACATTTCTAACGCTTTATAGACGTTTTATTGCGTTCATTTTAACCTTGTAAAGAACAATGCAGAAATATAATTGACCAATTTGTACGAGATTGCTTTACACTTTCATGTTGCACGGAGGTTTAAGGCTAAAGTTGATCGCTGGAAAATCTTTTTAAATTGGATTTTAATGAATCATCATTCCGGTTTGTTGCAGGAGCTTATGAAAATATATTAATTACCAGAATCCTTCAAATTAGCATTTTGCTTTGTCCTAGCTTGCTATGAGGGCCTGCCTCATTGCTGTGAATTTTATTTTAACATAAGTGCTTCGAAGTCTCATCTCACAAGGAGGACTTGCAGCCTAAAGAAACACTTATTTCATTCCACGACTGGAACAGTAGGTCTTCTCCTCACCGTGTAAGTTCGTGGGGATCTATCCATTCATCCAATGTCAGAATCCGCTTAATCCTGTACAGGGTCGCGGTGCGCCGTAGCCTATCCCGACAGACACAGGGCGCAAGGCAGGGCTATACCCATTATGGGCCGTCAGTCTATCAACAAGGCACCGGGGGCAATTTAGTCCGCAGGCAATGGGCGTAGTAAACAATAACACAAGCTGTTGACCTCGTGTCACGCAGACGCTTATTCACGTTGAAGCAGAAGCCACCCGGCTCGTAGCGTCACCTCTTTTAAAAGAGGGGCAGACGACAAGTCAGGAGGGGCCACGACACGGTCAATGCTAAACGAACTTCAAAGTCACGTTTAAACGCCGAGCAGAGCGAATAACGACACACGTCGCCTCGCGTCTATTGTGCATTCTGCCGCGGTGCTCACTTCCCTACGTGTACGACGAATGGCTGAATAAATATTGCCACCGTCGTTAAATATTCTGCCAACCACGTTTTGACCGGAATGTAAGAATTTAGATTGCGTCGGGCTGTGGCGGCTAAAGCCTTCAGCAGATTGGGGATCTGGCCCCTTCCAACCCCCCACGACCCCTCACCCTCATGCAAGAGGGCTGACGGCTGACCCGGCATTCTGACCGCGTGCCGCCGTCGTGAGAGAGAGGACCCCGCTGCCGGTAGCGACGAGCGTTTGCCCGAGCGTGACGTGTGTGTCTGTGTCTGCGGCGGTAGCGTAGCGGTTAGCGTGAAATGCTACGAGCCCGGCGACCCGAGCTCGATTCCCGCTCACGGCCAACGTCAGTGACGATTTTCTGAAATGCTGCTGAGCCTCCGCTAGGTCGACTCGGCCTCCAACGAGTACCCGGTGCGGTGTGGTAAACGGCGCTACTGCAGAGACAAAAGCCGGCCGGGCGCGGTGGTGTCCACCCACCGCCTCGTGTGCTTTTGCCGGCCTTCATAGTTGCTACTCGCTAACAGCACTTGACCCTACAGACGGTTGAGGCTACACGGGGGATCTGTGTCTGTGTCTGTTTGCAGCGGCCGTGAATGAGTGCCCCAGCAACTGCAATGGCAACGGGGAGTGTGTGGGCGGGATCTGTCGCTGCTTCCCGGGATACGTCGGCTCGGACTGCTCTCGAGGTAACGTGGGGCTCGAGCGCAAACGCTCACGCACAACAACAACAACCACAACAAAACGTGCAAATAACAACAACGCATGCAATAGCCTCGGCAGAATTTTGCGGCAATACACCGGCAGCCAGCGGCAGCAGCAAGTGAAGGCCGGCCCGCCACAATGGCGGGAATGCGCAGGCCGGCACCGCACGCTCACGCGCGCACACACAGACCTTAATTGGCGCTGAGCGTGACCCAATAAATGTGAAATGTGAACGTCGCAAGCGCGTTTATGGATTTAAACCAAAAGTTGACCGACGAGCGCGGACACTCGAGTCGTTGTGCCGGCGGCCCCCGAGGACCCCTTCGTCACCGCTTCAGGGCCTTCCGGGGAAGATAACTAGCCTAATTGATGGACATTTTTTAAATTTACAGGAATTTTATGCATAAATAAAAATGCAAGAACGCGGTAATTATGCGTTGTTTATTTGTCCCGCGAGTGCCGTGTTCGTTGGCTGTGAAGATGAGCTACGGCTCGCCGTGTGTCGCGTTGCCAACTTTTGGTTTATATATAAGCCAGACGACGACGGCTCGGCCAAGTCTCTCTCTCGCTCCACTTCCTTCACCTAAAAACACAAACGCATGCAGAGCTGCGTGCGGTTGTCAATGACAACAAGTCATTTTTATTCTTTTAAAACCAACGTTTGTCCTTTTGCCAGCGTCTGGATGTACAAGTGTATTTGTAGTGTGTGTGTTAATGACGCATATCTAATGAAGTACAGGCAGATATGTGACATTTTAGACACGTTTTGGATTGATAGAAAAGTCTGACGTCATTTTCGTGTCGTGACCTCTGTGCTTTCCTGCAAAAATTGCGGTCGCGTGCTGGATGCGATTTTCACTAAACATGACCCCACTTTTAAACTTGGCGCATAAACGAGGGCGCTTATTTAATGGTTCACCTTAATCTTTTGTGAAACGTAAATTTAGTACTGTTCAGTCTACAAAAAAATTAAATAAACATGATCAAATCCGAATGTGCATCCAAAAATATCAGAAAATCACATACCTGAAAATAATTTATATTGTGTTTAGATGTTTGGCTTCTTTGCCTTATTATTGTACATAATAAGCACCTGCTCCTGAACGTAATTCGTGGATGGAATAGACAAGGTTCGTAACAAATAGGTCTAGTTTAGGGTGTCTGTGTCCTTGGCTGTCCAGTTTTAGTTTAAAGTTTCCACCATGAGCAAAATACTTTAAAATCGTCGTACGATGCTTCTGCCACAGTGATCTAGTGGTTTTACGACTTTGACATTGCATCAGAACGCATTTTAGTGAAATCAGAGTGTCTTCACTAATGTTACAATGACATGCCCTCACAGTAACTTGAGTTTTTTATTATCATTAACAAAGCTTTTAAATTGTGTTGGACAGCACTCAGCAAAGGAATGCCTCACCAAATTAAATTCAGTTTGAATTCCAATTTGCATTTAATTTTAAATCTAACAATTGAAAAACCCGACGTCGAGTTATGCAATGATTGGAGCTTGTGGTTTGTAACCACGAGGATATGAGTTAAAATCCTGGTCAGGGGTGAAACCACTCAGAAATGGTTTCACTTGACTATAAAAACATCGATGGTTTTTTATGTTGACTTTGCGATCAGTAGACGTCATATGCCAACATGGCTAGGCCCGTATCGCCCGAACGCATCGGATCTCAAAAGCCAAGCAGGTTTGACGAATGTGCCTGTTTAGGACATGTATGGAATGCTGTCTGGGAATAGCAGGCAGGTGAGGCTTGGGCCGAGCGATGACGAGGGGATGGAAGGACAGAAAGTGGTCTCGTGAACCCATTTTGTTTCAGAAGGTGCGATCTCGTTTCAAGCGTGTTCGCCGTTCTTCGTGATAAAGGCGGAACGGTGCTGAAGAGGGGTTGACGGTACTAGTGCAAAAGTGGGAATTGCAGGCCGGAATAGTGTTAACGTTTCAGAAGAGTAATCGATAAGTGGGAAGTGAAGCCAAAATGAGACATAAAAGCCTCGGTGTTGCACACATAAAATTTGACTTCACGAAGGATTCAAATCCCGTATCCTCAGTGCGGACAGAGATCTATAAAAACACTTGCCCCATTGACGGTTGCTCTTCAGAGCTGTCCTTTCACGACAGTCGCGTCGGGCGATCCCGCTCTCCCCCTCGCGACGTTTCGCCTCCCGCGTCGGAAGCATCATCAGGCGCGCGAGAGGGGACGTCGCTCTGCGACGCGGCTATCCCGCGAGGCCGGCTCTGAAGAGCAGCCGTCCCGAATCGAGCCGTGAGAAACCTACATCGGTGCTTGCCGCGTGCAGCCTCGTGCCAGGTGCTGTGCAGCGGCAGCGGCCTCTACCTGCACGGACGCTGCCTCTGTCACAGCGGCTGGAAGGGCGTCGAGTGCAACGTGCCGTCGGAGCAGTGCATGGACCCGCTGTGCAACGGGCACGGCTCCTGCGTCATGGGCAACTGCGTGTGCCACCCGGGGTACAAGGGCGAGAGCTGTGAGGAAGGTGAGGCGGGTCGTGGACTCGTGGTGGGGGGTGGCATCTCTCGAGGTGCATCTCAGAGCCGTGGTTTTCGAGTGGCGTGAGTGTGTCCGTGGTGGTTGCTCTTCGGGGCTGTTTTTGTCGGGATAGCCGTGTCGCCGAGCGCTCGCCCTCTGTCCCTGGCGGTGTTTCGCCTCCCGCCCTGGAAGATCGCGAGGCGAAACATCGCCGTGGAACTGTTCGTCTCATTGAAGTGTGCCGTGTTTGCGGAGGGGTTGGGAGAGCCGTTGTATTAGACGCACCGTGGCCAAGTCACAATGAGTCGTGACGAACCGTGCGTGGCGGTGACTGAGCTTTTGTGTTTGCGAGGTCACGAGGAGGAATTGAATGTTTTGACTAGGCCGCTAACGGGTGCGTGACCCCTCAAACGGTCAGGATTCGTAGTCACGACGCAATAAAAGAATCGAGTCTGTTTAAAAAAAAAAACCCTCAAACATTGCGGTGCCTTCTTCGCTTCTCTGGTAGCTGCGGGGACATTGCGTGAAACAATTGCAATGCAGTGTACAGTGTGATCCACTTGTAGATACCCCGTTTAAATAACGGGGGTGAGGAATTGACGGAGAACACAACATTTGGTTTCAAAGCCTCAACGCGTCTCCCACCAATCTCACGCGCCTGTTAAATCTTTTAACGCTCTCCTCTCTCAGACACGGAGCCATCGCTTCCGGCAATAGGTCAATCAGCTGTTGAGAAGAAAGTCGCCGGGGTCGTTAGAAACTAGTGGGCGGTATCTACGGATGGATCGCCCTGTACGGGAATCTAAAGTAAATTGATTGTCACGCGCGCCCCCCATTCTACGCACGCATCGCCGGCGCGAGAATCGATCGTAGTCGATGCGTTGCCGAATCGTTACCCGCCCGTTACCCGCCCGTTACCCACCCGTTAATTCTTACCCGTTCGGTAGCCGAGCTTGAACGTGGGAGAGGGGACACACACGCACGCGCCGCGCAGCCGCGGCAGTCGCCACCCTTAATTAGCGTCAACATATGCGCCCAGTTCTTATTGTAGATTAACGACCGAAGCAATGCCAGAAAATTAATTGAAAATCATTTTCCGAGTTTTTTTTTTTTTTTCCTCCGATGCGCCCCGGAAAAAGCGTCGCTCCCGCGCGCACCCCCGACGTAAACCGGCGCGGTCGTGCCGCACAACCGGTGTCCCTCTCAGCCGCCTCCGGGGCCCCCTTTTCGCTGGATAACTCCGACGCGCGGCGAAAACGCGTCGCCGGCGCCGCGATTGATCCGAGCGCTCGAGGGCACCGGCTCTGGGCGAGCAGCGCGATTGGTCAACGGCGAGAGCAGCCGGCGGGGAGCGTTGGGAGGGGAGACGGGTCAAGGCAGGCCCCGCGGCTGGAGGGATGCCCCCCAGTCTCCCAGACTCGGTGACCTTGAGAGGCTCGTTGAAGCGCACTCCATCAGCGGGCTGTCACCCCCGATTCGCCGTGACCTCCGGCCGTCGTCCTGCCTTTACGCGCCGGGCATCGTTCCCCATTTTCAACGTTGGCGCCGGCATCAGTTCTTATTGTTGATATTGGCACCGGCCCGTCTCGTTAATGCGTGCAATTTTTTTTTTACACACAAAAGCCTGATACGGCATTGGCAGCGGTGCACAAGCACAAATAATGAAAACTCGACGCGCATCCGTCAATTACGTTGTCCAAAAATAAAAAAAAAGGAAGTGTAATAGGCAAAGTTTCGGGGCAATATCCGGCAGATTAGCGCCGCGATTGAGGGAGCGATTCACAACGACCACTTTGCGAGTATAAATCCTGGTCGGGGGTTGATTTAGCACATCATCCTTCTGGGGTCAATATAACAAGTACCACTTTGTGGGGAAATCAACATTGGTTGTGTTATGCGCAAACCTGACGCTGCCCTGCAACTGTGGAATTGACATCACCGCACAGACTCAATCCTAATTCGAGCAAGTAATCGCTCTGACTTTTCACCTTGCACAGTCGGTCGGCCGTCCTTCAAATCTGATAGATCTCCCTCTCTCTCTCTCGCTTAGTTGTGCTTGTTAATTGCTCGTAGGGGGTCAAGGTAGAAGCGTTCACGTCGCGATCCCTGTCAGGTAGTACTTGGTATTGCCTGCGAATTCTACCAAACACTTCGAAGCCAAGCTGAAAGACAACGATGTCCAGAAGCTAGCCATCGTGCTTCGAAGAATCGCAAAGAAAGAAGATTGCTCGTAGGCAACGAGAGCTCAGCCTCAGCAGCTCACGCGCGCGGGGGGGGTGGGGGGGCGTCTGTTGCGTAAAACACGCCGGCACTTGCTCATGCCCGTCGTCGCCCGGCTGTCCTTCTGCACCACCTACCTCCCCCCCCCCTCGCGCGTCGTCGCAGTGGACTGCATTCAGCCGCAGTGCTCCGGCAACGGCGTGTGCGTGCAAGGCGTGTGCATCTGCACGCCCGGTTGGGGCGGCAGCAACTGCGAGTCTCCGCGCCTCAAGTGTCCCGACCAGTGCTCGGGCCACGGCAGCTACCTGGTGGAGTCCAACTCCTGCAGCTGCGACCCCAACTGGACCGGATCCGACTGCTCCGTCGGTAAGGTCGCGGCGAGGCCGTGCCGCGGACGCGCCGAGGGTTTCGAACGGAGACTTGCTCCGTGAGAATCGCTCTCGAGAGTTGCTTGTTCGGGATAGCTGTTTCGCGACGTTTCACCCTCGCACGTGCGAGACGTTCGCCTGACGATGCCTCCGTTTAGCGGGATTAGCCTGATGGTGCCTCTGACATGGGATGCGAAAGGTCACGACGGAGAGAGGAGGAACGCTCGACAGGGGTATCCCGAAGGAGCAGCTTTTGAGAGCAGTTCCCATACATCAAATTATGAAAACCTATAATGATGAAATGTGCTTTATTCATACAGCAGTCACTAACGTGCTCCGAACATAGATTAAAACACAATTCCAGTGGCCGGCAGTCAAGGAACTAAGCCAGGGTGACGCAGTGATAACATCTGCGCCTCACAGAAAAAAAGTCCTGCCCGAAGCAGTTCGATTCCCGCCTCTGGCACGTTTCTGTGCAGAGTTTGTGCGTTCTCCCCCTGGTCTGCATGGGTTTCCACTGGGTTCTCCGGTTTCAATAACACCAATTACTTAATTGGCCGATAACATCATAATATATAGGAGGCATCCATCCATCCATTTCCTAAACCGCTTGTCCTGGTGAGGGACGCGGTGGCAGCAATCCAAGGAGAGTGGATCAGACATCCCTTTCCTCAACAACAGTATCATGAGAACCCTGCCCGGACTAGGGTTACCGGCACCCAACCCTGGAGCCAGGTCCTGGTGGTGGTGTCCGTCGGCAAGCGCCTGGTGGCCGGGTGACCCACGTAGCCCGGTCGGGCCCAGCCCCGAAATGGATACGTGGAGCAGCCTTGTGGGCCCATCACCCGCAAGGTGAAGGGTGAGGGTCGTGTGCGATGCCGTTAGGGCAACGAAAAGGACGGACTTAGACGGACTAGACCTTTGCAATATCGGAGGCAGTGTCTGGCAAATGTTGGCGCCGGCTGGCTGCGTGGCTGCCTTCCCTCACGCCTCCACATGCGTGTTTCCTCCGTGACCAGTCGTGGAATTTGCGCGTGTTATGAATCGAATCGTGATTTTTAATTTTGTTTAGCACCTGCGTTAATTTTATATGGTACACGTATCTAGACGGAGCGGCTGCCCCCCCCCCCCTTACCCTCCCTCGGGGTGAGGGGAGGGGCCGGGGGATCGAGCCCCCCCGCCATGTGACCTCACTGACACAGCAAGGTCGTGCCGTGGACACACTGATGATTAAAAAAAGAAATGTACGTCCCTCTGCAGTCTGATTGCAGTCGCGCCCGCTGGTGTCGCGCAATAAGATGGAGAAATATTTGTTCGCGATCCTCGCGGAGCGGCGCATCGGTCCGCTTGATTGACTGGCCTGTGGAAGAATATGTCACAGAACTAATTCTGAGATCCTTTCAAGTGACCTTTTAACCCATACCAGGCCTGTTCTAGAGCAGGGGCTCTCAACCTTTTGCACCTCAAGGCCCACGTGGCCCACTTGGGGTCTGGTCTCCACGGACAGCTAGGTGACACCCGCGGCCCACCGGTTGAGAATGGCGGTTCTAACACTGTATTGTGGCGTGGCACAATACATTCCTAATTATCTGAGCTGGAATTGTGGGAAGATTAAGGTGAAAGCAAATTTACCACGGTCGTTCTTTCGGAGCTATTAATAACCAGACTAGAGAAGACTTTAATATCGTCTTAATTTTAGAAGCATCTCTAAAAGCTGTCCTATTTACGGCGACAACTGTTTACATAAACTAATGTGGGGGAAACAGCAGATGTCATAGAAACTGGTCACAGTGACTGAGCTCATATAACCGTAAAACGTAGCGTGACATTCAAAGTAACGTTGCAGGCCTACGCTTAACGTATATTACATTCATTATGTTTTTTCATTATTTAACCGTTCATATGGACGTATGAATCACGCCGATGTCTGTCGCTGATTAATGTAACCCTCAGTGTCCGCATTACGCCGAATCAGCTGCCATTATAAAACAAAAAAATCACGGTGCGATTTCTTTGCTCGGGCATCGGTGACTGTGCTCAGGACATCAAATTCACGTTAAATGAGAATCCTTTATCACGAGTGGTGACCCAGGTCCTGAACTCAAGGATCTCAGAGGTGCTAATTGAGGACTTCCATGCAGCCCTGAGCCACCTCTCTTGCCTCTGATATATGTATTTCCCGCTTACGTTTAAAGTTGGTTACGTATCTCCTGACTTGCGTACGTTTGATCATATCGCCTTCACCGTGTGGTCGCTTAATTCAACATCGTTATCCACGGTAGCGACGTCAAATTAGCCAAAGAGGAAAGAGGCGCTGTTTTATTTTGGAATACATGACACGGAGCAGCTGAATGCCAAGAAAGTCGCCGTTAATTTGAGCTAGCGTGTTATCTATATTTCAGTCTGTCCAAGTGTAATTGACGACAGCCCGCAGAATTCTAGGCATGTCTTAGACTATTGATTTCATTTTACTCATTATCTGAGTCTAAGGTGCCTAGGCCAGTTATACGTTTAGTCAAACACGATTAGTTGTTAAATGTTGGTTTGAGGGATGCACAACTACCACCCCCATCCCCCTAAATATTATCAGTTCAACAAATCTGTCAACTCATATCTTTATATACATATTTAGTTAATGCCTGTGTTGGGTCTTTCTCAGTGCACTGCAGACGCAGGAGTCCCGTAAAGAGCTTGCAAGCTCACTGGGTTTGTTTCTGCTGTAATAATACATATCTATCTATCTAACAATAATTTGTATTTTCTCCCCGTATCTGTGCATGTTTTCACTGGGCACTCCGGTTTCTTCCAACAGTCTAAAAACACGCTACCTAGGTTAATTGGCCTGCTGACTGAATTGCCTCCAGTGCCCTGCGATGGACTGGCATCCTATCCTGGGCATAGCCCAGCCTTGCACCCTGCGTATGCCGTGATAGGCTCCGACCCCCGCAACTCTACACAGGAGCATGCGGGGACCGATAACGAATGAGTGAACTTCGTTTACGAATTTAATGCTGCTGCAGAGAGGTGGCTCGCGCATGCAGTCGGTGACACAAGATCTTTAGCTTTGGCAAGCGGTTGGACCTGGCAGTGGGGCATCCCTTGTGAGGTGGAACATGCCACGTTGTGACATGCGTACCATGTGCCACCGAGGACCAGGCTTAGTTGGTGAATCATAAAGCCCTTGGGATTGCCAATAGTGCAGCCTCTCCTGTCTGTGGCCCGATGTATTTCCTCTCACTGTTATTTTTGTCTGGAGGAATTACAACTGTGACAGAATAATCTGACTAGTCAGAGGCAATGTTATTTAATTAGGTTTGCATGTGTACGATTTGATTTTTTGCATCGCAATTATTTTCTTGGAGTTGAAATTTTGCAAGAATTTCCCCGGCTTGAAATGAGCGCTACAAATTATGGCATCCCACAGAGGAAACGTAATAAGGTTTTACCAAACAGCTACATTTGTTTTAATTAATGTACAGATATTTAACTGGCGGGAAACAAAATGAAATGCGCACGAGCGATTATTAAGCGTCGCGTTGTTTTTATTATTTCCTCGTCGGTTTGTTTGTGACGTCTGTCAGCATTTGTGCCACAACACTATCAGCGAGCTCTTGCGAGGGTGAAACTTGCGTAATTGTATTCTCGGCTAAGTTACAAGACATCCATCCGTGCAAATAGCGAACAAGTAACTTGTGTGTAATCCTATAACCACCGTTGTAAAGGGGTGAATATAAAAATAGTACGATCGTCCGTTCAAGCTAGGCTTAACTGGCTATATTCATTCATAGCATTGTCTTCGGCATCTTTCAAACATCTCGGTTAACTTGAGAATGTGTGAGCGCAAGTGGCGTGATGATCAGAATGACCAATATGATTTATTCCTGCATGTGCGGATTATTAACTCTGTGTAGCCTTTGTTTATACCGCATTGCTTAAACGGACGGCAGTCGTACGTTCCGTTGACGGTCGTAGTGTGCCTATTATAGTAACGGAAGAAGCTTATGAAAGACATCTTTACCCGCGGCGTTGGTTAACAATTCAGCCATCATACGGCGCAGATCTATAGATAAATGTATTCGTGAATGAAATTTTACAGTCAAATCCCATTTCTGTGGGATGACATGTCTTTTTATGTCTGGCTGGGGGGTGGGAAGGTAATGAATGCATAGTTTTAAGAAACAATGATGTTATTTCTGTCATACATGCCCACGCCGTGGCTTTTATGGGGCCTCAGAGGTCAGTGACTTTTATTTTTAATCAATAGTCCCCTGTAGGATTCAGATATATTGCAAGTGCCGGTGATTCCTGCCCTGTTTAAAATGCTAATGTACCCACGAGACGGCCAGCACTCAATCTTCGCTTGAACCAGACTGATGTGACCTTGATCAGTGACAGAGGTCAATTATATTAAACAAATGACTTTGTTCGGGATGTAGCGGAATTTGCAGTGATGGCGAGCAAGAAAAATACAAGGTTGTCAACATTTAATTCAAGAGGCCTTCATCGGGACTGATCCTGATTAAGTTCTGAGTGAGGCCCAAAGTGCAATTGGTGTGTTTGGGTTTGCGTTACCGGCGATTAATTACACAAATATTTCAATGCTACGGTGAATCTTGACCCCTGACCTGGAAATTTGTCTCGTTATTACCCAGAAATTACACATTGTTTAAAAGTCTACTTTCAAGGTAATTACTCCAACATTTATAAGAGCATTTTTCAACGGAGCACAGAGCTCACAAATGGGGAGAATGTAAAAATGCCCTGTCTTACTTAGCTCTGAAGGAAAAGCTAATTGCTAACAATATATGCTGGGATATGAACAAAAATCATTGATGGCACCACAACAGAATATATTTTCCACGGTTTGTTGAGAAAAAAATTTGGTCGGAAAATAATAAACGCGTTGTGTTATATAACCGTTATATCACACGGGCCTGTTCTATAGGCTGCTGCGTTTGTGCATTTAGCTTTGTTTGTACTGTTTTATTTTGTCGAGTTGTGCAATAAATTAATAAACTCCAGGAATAACAGAAAATCATTTATGGAAATAATGTTTGCCAATGGGGAAAGAGGCAGCATTCAAAGTGACAAAGCTTTATTGATTCCTACATTGTTTATAACTGGATCTTCCTTGTAAATTGAATATTTAATCTGAAGGAGCTCTTGTATGGTTCTAAATCAATACAAATATTGATGCTGATGCTAATGATTTTGATAGCATTGCTACCTGGTACGACAGTCGTATTGTCCCGAGTGCGGCCGTTGGAATTCCTGTCATGCAAGGGAGTTCTTTTATTTCATTTGGGGAATTTCATTATTTTAATTTTGATAAATCCTTTTCTTTGCTAATATGCAAGCTACTCGTCATCATCAGCAGCAGCCATGATAAATCCGCGGCTCGACTAAGGGACGAAGGCCTCTCTGAGCCGTCACAGTTTCTCATGATCCATCAGTTTAGCAATTTAGAGTAGCAGGGTGGCTGTGCAGTGGTAACGTATGCTCCGAGGCGGTTCGATACCCGCCTGTGTCAGGCGTTATAAACGATACATTAAACAAAAAATCTAGCTCCTGCACGCGAGTGTATGTCGTCCCTCCTGCTGCACAGAGGGCCCAATTCCATCCGTTGGCTGACACTCCCTCATTAGATTTGACCCATTGCTCATGTTACTGATGTAGGTTTTTTCACCAATTAACAGATTCGTGCCATCGGACGTTGGTGGTGGACCTCCGCCTGACAGCGGCTGATGTATCTACAGGCCAGAAGCGTCTGCCAGCACGCTTAGTGTCTTCAGGAAATGCGACGTACTCGCTGTGCCACTGGTCACCGGCCGACAACGCAAACAAAAGACGCCTATCTGAAATCGCAGCGTGTCGCCCCGCGCTCGCCGGCTGGAATAGAGTGAGAGAGCGGCTCTCTCCCCACAACAAACCGCGTCAGTCTGGCGGCTCAGTGACCTTGTTGCTGTCGTGGAGACTGGCCGCAGGTGTTTCCGGATTCACCTTCGAAGCCAAAAACAACCATAGTGGCCCCCCGCGCCCTCCCTTACACCCCCCCAAAGCCTCTGTTGTTTCATAATCTCTGAGTGCACTCCCCCATCGACCCCAGTAATAACAAATAACCACGTGTGTGCGTGCGTGCGTGTGTACGTGATCATGCGTGTGTGTGTATGTGCGTGGCTATATAGGGGATCTTTGTCTTTGTGGGGTTAGCGGTGGCTCAGTGGTTATTAATAATAATAGCATATATAGAGAGCCTTTCACCCGAGGGTCACAAAGCGACGATTTTCTGAACCGGTCTTCGGTCGACTCAGCCTCAAAATGAGTACCTAGTACGGTGTGTAAACATCGTCGCTCGGGAGACAAAGGCGGCCGGGCGTGGTGCTGCTCACCCACCCCCTCGTGTGCCGTGTCGGCCTTCATAGGTGCTCGTTAACGGCACTTGACCCTACAGTCTGTTAAGGCTATGCGGGGGATCTTTGTCTAGCTTTGTGCGTGTGCTCTCGTCAGCAGTGCATTTCCCGCTCTCCCCCGAGCTGCGTTATTGAGCCGGTCTGCGTTTAGTGTGTCGTTTGTTTGGGGGGGGGGAAATAAAAAGGCACACTCAGCGGTGCTCGTACCACACGTAATAAAATTAATAATTCGTGTCTCATATTTACACATGACTATTGATGAATTAATGCCCGGTAATTAAGCAATTTAAATATAAATTGTACCCAGAGCTATTTCTAAATGGAACAACACGCACTGCTCTGAGGTAACACGGGTTCGCGTGTCTCGCATTCCTGAGCAATTAACCGAGGAGGGATTGAAACAATTTGTTCAACATCGACTTCTGCGTGGTTTTTTTCTCTTTTTTTTACTTCTTAAAATGAAATTGCAAGTTGTAAATTCCGGCGTGTCTTTTAACTTGTAGAATGTTGCATTCTTCTAGTGGTCTCTCATTATACACTGTCCATTGTGCCGGGTTCGACCTGAAAATACTCGCTCACGGGTATTCGTTAACCCGATGGTGCCGCCAACGTGGGAGGCGGGAAACGTCGAGAAGGAGAGAGGAGGAACTCTCGCTGCGGCTATCTCAAAAGAGCAGCTCTTGAGAGCGATTTTATTCCTCCCTCGCATCACTGTTTGGCGTGGAGAGTCGTGGGGAGCACCCACACGTAAACATCCACTACATGCGACCTGCCAATCAACTATTGTGGGCCCGTGTACATGCTGTCAAAGGACAAATGTGACCTCGGCGACCCGAGTTCAAATCCCACTCACTGCCAACCACCATTGACAAATTTCTGAACCGGTCCTGGGCCTCCCCTAGGTCGACTCGGCCTCAAACGAATGCCAGGTACAGCGTGTAATCATCGCCACCGGGGCTGGACAAAAGCCCCTTCTTATAAACATCACCACTCAGAGAGACAAAGCCACCCTTGTTGGCGTGCCAGTGGCGCTCGCTGACAGCACTTGACCCTACAAGCCAGTCGAGGCTACACGGGGGATCTTTGTCTGTGTGGGTGCGCGGTGAAGCGCGTGGCACTTCGCGATGGGAAATGGCTCGTGTCGGGTGACGGGCTCTTCATTTCGCCCCAGCGTGACGTGGCGCGATTGCTAAACAGTGGCACGTGGCGCTAATTCCGAGAGCAGCCTTTTTATTAAGTGGGTAGGTATGAACGCATTTACTCGTGGGGGGGGGGTAGATGCGCTCCCGGCGCTCACGCACAGTCACCGACTCTTGCGAGCAAGTACGCTGGGGGTGTTTAACGTAAGCGAACAGATTGTAGACGGTGCTTAATTTCCCAGTCTAATGGTGGTATCTTAGCGCGGAAACAATACGGATCGCCGCTTTGTGCGCTTGAATGGCCCGGTGACTGTTTCGATCCCGCACGTTCTCCCGCAGGCGTACGCTTAGACTCACCTCTAAGTTAACCCCCCCCTGCGAAAAATGTAATGCCTTCTAGATTATTGCTGGCATGTTCTGGTCCGAAGCCTCTTCGTGCAGGTGAATTTAATAGCTACGGAGCAAGTCATTTGTTTAGGAGCTAACCTATCACCCGGCAGCGAGGTCTGTGTCTTCACAGCCAGCCAGAGCGAGCGCAGATACGGAGTGCAGTTCATTTTATTCGAGGTTCTGCTTTTAGGAGGGCATTGAAATGCTCGCTTTGACCCTGTAATATCCGTTCACCTGAGCCCGTGTCCCCTGTTATTCTCCAAATCCCACGTGTGCCAGCCAGTTAATAGTAATACTACTGTGCCGTAATAATAAGCGCCGTTTGCTTCATGCTGGATGTTAGAGATCGCCCGGCGTCATTCGCCGTTGTGTGCCGGCGATTTTGGAGAATTCGAAAAATTCGCAGCAAATTACTCAATTGGGATAATACACGGCAGTCATTGCTCCCCTATTGGTAGCCTAATGCCCCGGGTCACTCTTGCAAATGAGACTAATCCTGGTCTCTTGAGTTCTTACCTGGTTATCATTTTTAAAGAACTTGACCAAGTTGTCACCGTGTTTTCATCAACGGTAGCAAATAACGCTTAATCATCTGTTGCCAAAAGGTATGTTGCATTTTTTAAAACTTGCTTTTCTCCTCTTTGAGAAAAATAACACTCCGTTAATCCATTCATTGTTGAAATTCATATAGTTGGGGTATTATTCCATTCTGGGAAAATTTAACTATTGGATTTAATGGGAAAGCAGGACGAAATCTTGACAGAGACTTAACCGGGTTCTGGTTTGTAACGACGGCCAAACCTTCGTGAGTGGATTTTTTTCGGCGCTTAGCAGGAATGATTGGGAAAGAGACACGTGCAAATTATTTGTGTGTTATTAGGCAGGAGAGATGGAGTAAGTTAAGGATAAGGATTTGCACTTGAACACTAACCCATTGTCGTGGTACATTGGCCAGCGCATTCAACTGTTCAGCTCTTGCTGTGTGAACGGCTTGCACCGAGGCTGTGCACGATGCACTTTCGCCATTACATTAGGCATGGTGCGCTAGGTTTAATACTATCCCACTGTCATTCATACAAACCTGTCCGTGGTTAACTGAACAATTTATAGTGTGAATGTGTCACGCAACGCTGCACAGCCGTGGTGCGGGGTGAACGCACAGCCTTGTTGTTTGCTTGCTGACTGGCTCGCTTGTACAATCACCGCTGTGGATTCACCTCCGCGTGGCCGCATCGGTTGCCGTGCCCGCCCCACCACGCCACGCAAGCCGGCCCCCCCTCTCGTGTCACCGCCAAATCTTCACGATTTCACTTACAATTAATTGCTAATCTATTCCGAACGGTGCTGTTGCTCATAGATTCCTGGGCGGCTCCTGGCAGCGGTAATTGATGACGGTGGGTCAGGGGGGCGGGGGTGTGTGTGTTTTTTAAATATATATAACACGGGCACCTTTGATCTGCACGTGGTTCTTTAATTGGAATCGGCCATAATCGCGTGGAATTAATTAAAATCGATGCCGAATTGTTTCTGATCACAATCAAGCCACGAGCCTGCCGCGGCATCTCCCCGACGCTTAATTGATAATTACTGTATACAACAACAACAAAAAAAAGCAGGTCATCGCCCGGCACCTCTCCTGTGGTCAACAGGGGGAAAGTCGATCGATACACAAACGAAGAGGGCAGCTCTCGGAGCGCCTCGTGAACACAAGTAATCCCCGGCCCTGACTTGATATGCAGTATGTAATCCATTTAGCGGGCATTTGCTCGGGCTGTTGGGGGGGGGTGATGGTGGGAGAGAACCTGTCAGACCGGTGCCTCCTGCTCTGGCTAAAGCAGGTTTGGAAGCGTGTGTGCCGAACACAGGCCTGCCATCGTAAATGAGCCGAAGTTGCCGGATTTCGTCGAGATTCCGTCGCGATGCTAATTGCGGTGGCATTTTGTGCACCCTTGGTTATCCCGGGCGGTCGGCGGTCCTGCGTTTACCGTCCTCCGTATTTTGATTACCGATTTAACCGTTCAGTATCGCTGCCACTAGACTGACGCGTTGCGATTCCGAGGCCCCTTGTGTTTATTCGTAACGGTATTGACTTGCCGTTTATTTATAGTGACATTGACAAAATCGCCTAATGTTATGACCGGCATTACGGGAAAATGCATCGCGTTTTAAACCGCTCCGTACTACCCAGCGATTTCCTCTCGCGGTTTAAAACCCCCGGCGTTACACGTGGGCTCGACGCGCAGAGTCCTAAACCAACGCGTCCGCACGTGCGTTAAGAAATATCATCCTGGCCGCGGTGATGGGCTTCAATAGACGCACAGAGCCGCCGCCTTTGCCACACGCATTTGTGCTCACTTGATGTCGCGATGCTCGGAGGCTCGAACCGGTGGAGCGGAAGAGTTCAGGTTTGTTTTGTTTAACCGGCTGAGAACCGGAGAGAGAACGACGTCTCTTGCAAGAGTGAGTTGCGCTTGAGACTGATGTGACTGTACTGCGGCCAAACAGCTGTCATAGTTTGGTGAGATAGATAGATAGATGTTTATTATTACAGCAGAAAAATTACCCAGTGAGCTTGCAAGCACGGAGTGAGATGCCCTTGCTTGGGGTGCGAGACATGCCACATGTTTGTATTGTATTATATATGTATCGTATGATATATGTGTCCACATGGGTTTATCGCCGGGCACTCCGGTTTCTTCCCACAGTCCAAAGACACGCTGCCGCACAGGTTAATTGGCCTGCGGCCTAACTTGCCCTCCGGTGCCCTGTGCTGCACTGGCGTCCCATTTGTGTACCGCCCCGCGTTGCGCCCTGTGTCCGCCGGGATAGGCTCCGGCTCACCGCGAGGCTGTGCAGGGACTAAGCGGTTTCTGACTGCGAGCTGAGGATTTCCAGGGCGGGTTAAAAAAACCAACTCTCGTTCCCTCGCAGAGATGTGCGCCCTGGACTGCGGGAGCCACGGCGTGTGCGTGATGGGGAGCTGCCGCTGCGAGGAGGGCTGGAGCGGCGTCGCCTGCGACCAGCGCGCCTGCCACCCCAACTGCGCCGAGCACGGCGTGTGCCGCGACGGCACATGCGTGTGCAGCCAGGGCTGGAACGGAGAACACTGCACCATTGGTACGTACGCCCAGCCGCGCACGGTCGCTCGCCCGCCCGCCCGCCCGCTCGATCGATCGATCGATCGACAGGTGTCGGCGCGAACCGGGAACAGCGCGAGTAAAAGCGAACGGAAGCCGGCCGCGGGGATAATAAACCGGCTGATACGAAGGCGTTCGTGCCGCGTCGGGGTTTCACGGTTTGCGGACACGCGCTGCTGGGTTGTCGCCGCGCGTTGCCGGGCACGGTGGCCGACGATAGGGCAAACGGTTGGAATCCCGCCCAACAGCGTGACCGGAAAACGCATCGGAGGGGTGTACGTTTGCGCGGCACGTCAACTTGAGGAGAAATATGCACGAGCGGCGGTTGGCGTGTTCCTCACGGTCTCGAAAAATAACACGTTCAGAAGTGAGACATTTTTTCCTATGCCCTCGCTGCGCCTTCATTACACTGGCTGAAATGCAAACGTGTACGTAAAAGGTGTTTTCCATTGTAAAAAAAAAAAGAGGAAAAGGTATCGTTTGACAGCGGTTTAAACCGTCTGGTTGGAATGTTGGTAATATACTTCTGACATGCTTACGATTTTTTTAGGCAAAAAAAAGCTCACGTGATCTTCACCGTCAAAGTAAGAAACGAACTCAAGTCGATCGCGGGTGAAATGCGGGTGACCTCGTGCAAACCCTCGACGCGGGAGGGCGGCGCCAACACGCTGGCCGCCGAGTGGAGAATGAGATGGAATGAGACTCGGACGATAATAATAATAATAATTTAGATTTTAAAACGCCTATTTCAAATTCAGCTCAAGGCGCTGCGCAATAAAAGCAGCGTATCTTGACATGGATTAACAGCCGTATGCGACAACAATTAAAATGAGGGTTAGATTAAGCGACAAGAACACGGATTATAATTTTTTTAAAAATATTCGCACTGCCCCCATGTGTGTGCAGAGTCGTATCCGTGGGGCATGGTGGCGCAGTGGTTAGCGCGCCACACTACAACATGAGTAACGAATATCTGAACCGTTCCTGGGCCTCCCCTAGGTCGACTCAGCCTTAAGATATGTAATCTGGTGTGGTGTGTCAACATCAGAATTGGGGAGACAGTGGTGCTGGCCGGCGGACACCTCAATTACCGGGCCGCCCTTCAGAGGTGTTCACTGGCAACACTTGCCCCATCAGCCTGTTAAGCCTGTATGGGGTATCTTTGTTTTTACAGCAGTATCCATCTAGCTCAAACATCTGTCGCATTATAATTTTTTTAGTAATAGCAATGGATGATACCTTTATGGACACCCTGTGTTTAAATTAAATGCAATTTGTTACAGCAATGATAGCTTTCCATAAACACAATAAACATACTGCTTAATATTGACTGGTAATGCGGTCCATCTGCCGAGCATTAAAGTAATAAGGACAAAAATTAAATTATCCTTTTTTTTAATATGTCGTGCTTCAAAGCAGTCATGTTTTTGATCAATGATGTCCTTACTAACAATGACAGGATTAGCGAAACGAGATATATTGACGCACTGTAGTCAATGGCAATTCAAATCCATTGTCTGCCTGTTTATATTTTGTAAAAAAAATAGTTGCCCTTTGTTGCAAAGGGCAAACTCATTTTACGTGGTTGAAAACTGAGGAACCGCTGACCTTTATACTCATAGTGGAATTCAACATAGGTTTATAAAATAACCAGCGAAAGAAGGCACTTTAATTGGTTCATATTCATTATCTCGTGTGTTTGCGTATTCTGGTATTTACGTGCGATTGCTTTTTTACAATTTAATGTTATTGAGGAACATATATTAAATTATCCTTTAACCAAGTAGAAACCAAGTAGAAATGTGCCAAGTAGAAATGTGCTATGTTCCTCAATAACAACCAAGTATAAATGTGCTATTGGCTCGTAAAATATATTTGACTGCGTTGTGGTGGATTTTTTTTATTTAAAAAAAATGGTTTTCACATGAAACGTTGGAATGTACGTGTGCGCCGCTTTCACAGCTTATTTTTCTAAATGACACCTGACGGTTGGCAGGAAGCGTTGTGGGGAATGTATAATGGAATGTATGGATTGTATTAACTTCTTCACATGTGCTGATATGATTTCAAGAGCGCACTCGCTGAGAGTTCCAATCAGCGCGGTGCCGATGTCCATGGCCATTCCGAGCTTCGCCAGCGCCGAGAAAATTGATTTCACGCTCCGCGAAATATTCTATCGATTCACCTTTTCATTTCTCAATATCAAAATCATGCACAGTTGCATTATCGATGCCCGCTTCCACTCGCAGTTATTCATGTGACATCTGTGACCTCTCAACCCGACCCTCGTGACCCCGCCTTCGGGTCATGACCCCGAGTTGGGGACAGCTGATGCCGAGTAGCGTGGATGCAGTTTAATTAACCAAATGATTGTCTTTAGTTGCCAATGGAAGGTCAAGGGGCTCACACTGCAGCCTCATTATGCCGTACATCATGTGGTTGCTACACCAGCCGTACAGTATAAAGCCACTGTGTTTTGATCAAAATACCCCTTATTACTTACAGACTATTTATTTTTCACCGTCATATACTGCATGCACATTTTCAAAGAAACAAAAAAGAAATAGCTCTGACAAACCTGACAAAAATGTCTGAAGTTTAAAGGGGTAAATACCGTAAGGAAAACAAGAATTTTCCTTTAATTTTTTTTAAAAGACCGCTAGGTAAAGGTGCAGCGCTGCAAGTGCTCGCTGCGTGAAGGTCTCCACTCGAGGGCGCTCTAGATAGCTCCTTCATAAACCGTATTTGGCCTCCTCTTCCACGCTGGCTATGCATCTTGCAAGAGGTGCCGCTGACACCCGTTACGATACCACACAATACTATACATCACTGTGCTGTCGCGGTGTAATGGTTAGCGCACCAGACTCGTGATCCAGAGGTCGCCGGTTCAACTCCACCTCCCGGCACGGCAATTGTAACAGTGAGCAAGTTTCTTGCATCTCTCAACGACCTCTATTTACCAAACGGTATCAATGCAGGGCTATCCTAGGTATAGTCCTGCCTTGCGCCCTGTGACTGCTGGGATAGGCTCCGGCTCACCACGACCCTGTACACGACTCAGGTGGTTTCCGGCAATGGATGGATGGTATCAATGGGTTCGCCACAGTTAAGGCAATCAGCAGGTCGCGTGCTGTGGGGTGAAATGTGTGTACTCCTACAATTGGGAGTCAGCGTGGAAGAGTAGGCCAGATGTTCTCTGGAGTTACCGCGTGTTGAAGGCCCGTGTTCCAGCGGTGACACGAACAAGCAGTTGCAGATCCTTTTACCGTAGCGTCGTTTCAAAGATACAAACCAAAAGTGCCTCTTTCAGACTCAGTAAAAATAATATACATACGTAATAAGAAGCGCTCTTTATTTATCCAATTGAATCTGCTGAATGTAAGAAAAGGTCATATTTTGTAATTATCGCATTCTAATTTAACTTGATTAATTGGTTTTATTTTATTCAGATGGTACTTGGAAAGGCATGGCAATCTAAAGGTTAATTGGCTCTTTGGTTCAATTAAAAATTGACGGCGACATCAGTGGCTCAACGCGTTTTGTCGCGCCTCTGTTTTCACAGCGAGCGCGTTATGGTCACGCCGTTGATGCCCTTTAAACTGCTCGACGTTTGCTGCTTCACCCGATTCCATCACAATGCATAGAACGCGGTGTCTGGCGGGTTGGCGCTGGCCGTCTGCGTGGCTGCCTCCCCCCCACCTCTGCGGTTTCATGCAGCGCCTCGGGGCCTCTGGATGAAAGGCGCTATATAGATGTAATAAATTATAATCATAAACATGATCGTCATTGAAAATACCTGCGAATTTTTTTTGGGTGGGGGGGGTAGGGCGGCGGTGGTTTAAACTAGGGTCAAATATCACGTAATGAAAACTGACACTTTTTGGCTGCGATGAATTATTAAAATTTACTTGGATTGATCCATTATTTGATATGGTTTCCACCGTAAGCCTCTATTAGTACACACACACACAATAGCCACGCCACAACGCAAGACAGCCTCGACATCACCCCCCCCAAACCCCCTCACCTTTCACGTTTTTGTTTCCTCAACCGTGCTTATCAAAACACGATAAACTGATTAAAAGAAAAATATCGAGCACGCCAAGCATGCCTCTCTCTGCCCAGACGCTAATTTGTTCTTGCACATGCCTTGTGACCCTCGGGTGAAAGGCGCGAGATGAAATGCTATTATTATTATTATTTGAGAACTGCATGGTTCCTTTTGTGTACGTACGTGTGTGTGTTGTAGTCGTAAGGGAAAACTATATACCCTACGAGACACAATATTGTTTTCATTTGAGCTCACCTGAACCCCGACCATAGATCTTGTTTATTTCAAACTGTGGACCGTGCCGATGCCCGGCGTATCTCGGCGGAACGCGCAGCACCTCGGCTTTCCACACACGCCCGCCGTACGCGCGGCGTTGCGGGATTCGGAGGTCCTGCCGGTGTGTTACTTATTATTTCTCGCGTCCGTTTTGCATGAGAGATCGCCGTCCCTCCACACTCCAGCTCTATGGGAATGTCACAGCCCCCCCCCCCCCCCCCCCCCCCCC
>JAZEWU010000047.1:4263402-4299827 GCA_036362915.1 Geotria australis | reverse complement strand
TTCTTTCTATTCCAAGCTCACTATCAGGATAAGATAGTTGAAGGTATGTTTCATGTAAACCATTCCTTACTGGTTGTCCCTGCTTTTATTTGATTTGTTTACCTATTACCTCCCCTGCAGAAGTAAAAAAAAAAACCCCAATCCTATAGGATGTCAGGTTATTACATTAAACGTAATGTGCCGAGTTAAAATCCCTGTTGGGAGGTGGGCTAAGCTCATACTTTCTATCGAGGTTAATACGACAAATGGTTGTCCTTTCGAGATAGTGGTTCCTAACCAGGACCAGCAGTGGAGAATGAGCAATGTCCAACACCCGTGTGTACATGTGCAAGCTCAAAGCCCCGGACTTTTGACCGATTTTTAGTTACATTAAAAATGGATTTTAGAGAAAGTCAATGCAGCCTCACAGGGATTTTAAATGTTGAGCAGAGCCTGTAAAATATACCCTGCGTTCTTGAAATCCTATAGGATTATTTAAATGGTTGTGCCCCTAAACCCGAAAAGCATGTGCACGTGTGACATGCTTGCCAGTGATGCTAACCCATCTGAGGAATGATTCATCTCCATTCATTCACCTCCCTACAGCGACATTAAGGGTAATGTCACACACACACACATATCTACACACATACACACCCAGGGTAGCTTCATCTCCCATTTCCAAAATAACGACGCACTCCTGCTGTGTAATGCTTTCGCAAAAAATTCACTCCTCGTGGTCGTGAGTAAATGTTTAATTTTTGCGGGTAAGTGAATGTGTTCCGGGAATAATTTTGCATCCGCCGATATTGCTTAAAAGTCGTAGCTTCGAAATTTTCGAATGGTTGTAGGCTCGCGCTCCTGGCTTTCGGAGTGGCTGTGGATTGTGGCTGTCTCGACAATGATTGTGTTTCCATCGTATGTCGCCAATGACTCACGAAGGCGTTATGACCAAATATATCTCGGGTCGTGCGGGACGCAGCGACTCCCGGCAGCACTCATCCAGGAAGGCCAAACTTAGCCGTGTAATTCTATGTAATTACTTAATCAAAACTGTGACCTCAAAAGAACGAGCGAGGTATTTTGGTTTTTTGCCCTGAACACAATCCACGCTCGCAGTCGGTGAAACAGTCGAACTGAAAATGAGTTCAAAAGTCGTGAAATGTTTTGTAAAAGGCGTGAAATTGTATTGAGGGTGATTGATTATATATTTGGAGGGTGGCACGGTGAGTAGCACTGCCACCTCACAGCAAGAAAAACCTGGGTTCGGTTCCCGGCTCGGGCGCCTTTCAGTGTGAATGTTTTCCCCGTGTCTGCTTGGGTTTTCGCTTTTTACTCAAGCTTTCTTCCCACAAGCCAAAAACTTGCTGCCTATGTTAATTGGCCTGACTAAATTGGCATCCCATCCTGGGTATAGCCCTGCACAAACCTGCACAGGATTACGCGGGCGACTGATCGCTGATGAATGAATGGAAAGAAATGAATGAATCATTATATATTCGAGTGATATTCCACGTGCGCACTCTTTGCCCATTCCACCCCGCAGACCGTACAACTTGTGTTGCCGAGGCTCAGCGTTCAGCTGTGACACAGCTGCGTACCAGAGATAAGCACGTGGCGCTTTCGGTGCTCGTGACTTCCACAGCTGCTAATTGGGTCAGAAATTTGTAATGTATATTACTGGAGGCTTGCTATTCAATTTAGTTTTTGCATAATTTGAAAGGGTTCAACTGTGCAATTTGTTTCTTTTGCAAATGCATAGCACGTGGTGTTCTCTAGGATTAAAGTTCAAAATCATTCCGAAATGTAATTACCCTGTGTATAAATACAGAACGCTGCCTCCCAAATTTACTTAAAAAAAAAATCCTTGGCACAAATTGAAATGCATTACTTAAAAAAAAACGTTACATTTGGCCACACGTTTACTAAATAATTTAGAAGATGTGACCTACGCTCGCGATGTAATGCTATTTCAAGGTGAATGTTAAGCACTGGGTCTGCTTCCTAACTCGCAGATGCACATTAGATAAGGCATATTCACTTAAATGATTTATGGAATAACCTATTGGAAAGATGGTTCACTTGTTGGCTTAATGTCCCTTTGTTGTGGCACAAAAAACACATAAACGTGGAGCGAAAATGGGAATGTCATATTTTTTTGATGTTCCAAAGCGTAGATTTAGTGTTAATGTCACTGTAATCAGACGCCAAGAAGCGGCATCTCATCTGATCTGCACCAGAGCCCATCTTCGATAGAAATGACGAGTCTTTGATCTTGTGGACCCTCCGCTGAGATGTTTCATGAGCAGTCCACAGCAAGTAGCGCTGGAAAAATTATATCAGAAGCACCCGTTTCAGTTGGATTTCCTCCAAGCTCCTTTCCATTCAAAGCGGAATCGGCCGCCTCCTCAGTTGTATTTCCAGCCGCCCCGTCAGTTCAATCCCCAGACAATCCGGAGTCACAGAGGCTTCTTCTTCTTTGCGATTCTTCGAAGCACGATGGCTAGCTTCTGGACATCGTCGTCTTTCAGCTCACAGAGGCTGAACGCTGACGATCCGAGTAACAGGAACGCGGAATCGTCAGCCCTCAATTCTTGGACCGAGTGTACGTCCAACATATGACTACGAATGTGCGTGCATAGACGTATAAATAACGAAATGAATAAGCAGGCAATACGTCTCTCTCCTATATCTGTCGCGCGTAAAAAAAAACTATTCGGCAACCCCGCGGATTGTATTATTTATCTAGCGGGCGCGTCTGCGCAGAGCCACGCGGCAGCTTCATCACTCGGCGAATGAAGCGGTGTCCTCAGACAGCCGCTAAGCTCAGTTCGGTTAGCGGACACAGTCCTCAACGATGTGACTCATCATCCATCTCGCGCCGCGGCTATAGTTGTCGCTGAAATTACGCACTCCCAGAAGGCTGTTGGGCTGATGGGTTGTGTTAACGAAAAAATGCTTTTTTTTTTTACGCGTGGCGAGACAGATACGTGAAGCAGACATGGTCTTATCTGGCTTGTTATGTTTGTACATCGTGTGTATGTGTACATAAGGCATATTGACACAATGTGTCCGTACAGTGGAAGGTGCATGTCGAGGTTAAACGCGTAAAAAACGAATGCGGTGAGAACTGAGTGGAATGTTTTGTACGTACAGGTTGCCATGCTTAAAAGCTGTCAATCACAACCTACCCTTGTATAAATCTTCCCTATTTATTTTACGGCGATATTTATAAGGGAATCACCCTGGATGTATGAACGTGTGCTCCCTGTGTGATTTTGCATGTGAGCCTGGGTATCGCTTGCCTTGGTCGTGGAGTGCGGCTTTCTGAGCTTTATTTAGTTGAGTTTATTTTGTTTCGCCGGTTGAGAAATCGAGACGGCAGGAGAGTCTGATTTGCAGGCGTGACCTGGGTCACCGGAATGACAAGAAGGAACAAAATGTAAACACGGCATGGAAAATAAAACAAAATCAGAGCAGAACGACCGCATTACAGGATAAATATAAAAATCACCGCGCAAATATACGCATGGACTCTTAAGTTAAAAGAACCTTTCCAAAAATATAATCTCACTCGGCGAGCTTACTTTAAAGATATCCATGGCAACACCATATTCTCCGGATTATAAGATGTTCCCTGAAATAAGATGCATCCCAAACGTGTGCCTGGTGTCAACAAAGTTATGTAAGCCTGGTCACACGGACACACACCGACCGGATTCTTAATCGCACCCGCAGATGTTGCTTTGAAATACAGGGGGGGCGGGGTAAAGTGTGCCTTATAATCTGGAGGAAATGGTATTAAGTAAGAAAAAAAACATTACACAGACTTTAGGTTTCTAACCAGGTGGCTCACCGGTGGAGCGAGCGTCTCACAGTAGGTTGCAATTTAAAACCATGGTTGGGGGTTAACTCGGCCCATCATCCCTCAGGGGGTCAATAACTTGAGCATCACTCCATGGGAAAGTCAACAGTGGTTGTAGTGACGTAGGTTTTCATTGCTCCGATGTGTGGCGAGAATTGCTATTAAGAGCCTGCTCTTTCGGGATAGCCGTGGCGGACGTTCCTCCTGTCGTTCGCTTGTCTCGCCTCTCACGTTGGCGGCATCATCACGAGAAGATGCCTCCAACACGGGAGGCAGAACGTCACCAAGGAGAGAGGAGGGACGCTCACCACGGCTATCCCAAAATAGCAGCTCTATACGAGCAGATCTCAACAGTGGTTGTGCTACGGAAAGACTCGCCCCGCCATACGAACGTGGAATTTCCGCAACTAGCTCAGGGCCGTTACAGGGAGATAAAGGCATCGCGTCAAACGCGCAATGCTTACGTGAGCAGGAAATCACTGTGACATGCTTGACTGATCGCTAAGGGGTGCCGGGATATGTATCAGATCGTGTGTCCGTGTCATTCTCCCACAGAGGGCTGCCCCGGATATTGTAACGGCAATGGCCGCTGTGCGTTGGAGGCCTCGGCCTGGCACTGCCTGTGCGATTTCGGCCTGCGTGGAGCCGGCTGCGACATCGCCATGGAAACCGCTTGCGAGGATGGCAAGGACAACGATGAAGGTGAGATTGAGTACAGTGCGGGGGCCGTTTACGACTGTCTGTCGCGGTGAGTACACGTCCGATGAAACGTCAATCATTTATTATTATTATTAATAATAAAGGACTCGTGTATGGCGGTGCCATTTAAAGGTAAATTTGCTCCGAGGCTCTGCGATATAAACAAATGCGGCACTCCAGCCGCCGTGCAAAGACAGGTCACGCGTGCGAATATTGCAATGAAAGCGATCGCGTGTAGATGCGCAGAGAAAATGAATTTGTCATTATTGTCGTCACCAGCTATGATCCATCTATTTTGGGGTGAAGGCCTCTCAGACTCATCGCCGGCTGATGCGCTTGCTCCATCTCCTCGGTGGACGTCCTCTTGGAAACGTTACATTTCTTGGCTGCCACCGCGACAGCGTGTTTGACCATCGGCCTTTTGTTAATTATCCATACATTGTCAGAAACCGCTTAGTCCTGTACAGGGCTGCGGTGATCTGGAGCCTATCCGGGCAGAGACAGGGCGCAAGGCAGGGTAGGACACGAGTGCATCACGGGGGTACATGGAGTTATAATATTTAAAACGTTCAAAGCATAGGCGGAGAAAGCAAAAGGAAACGTTTTCTTCTGTGATGTCGTCACTAGACGGAAGCATTATTCAGTTGGATAATGCCGTCGAGCAAAACAAAGTATGGGTAAAATTGTGTTGTAAATAAAACACAAACTATACATTTGAAAATGTATGACTTTTTTTAGGAGAGAATAAAACAGCTACGCAAACTCAGGCACGTTGTAGAAAATAATTGATACATACAAAAGGACCAAGTAATGTAAAATGGCTTGTGCTTTAAGAATATAGAGTTTAAGTAACCAGACAGTTTTGGACCAATTGGTGATTCCTCCATCATCGACGCTGCTACAAGATCATGCCTCTAAATTAGTCATTATATGATTCAGAACGTGTTATATTTTGACTACTTTTTTCTCATATTCTTAAATAAATGCCAACGTAGATCTATAGTGTTACATGAACCGAGGACATTAAAGCAATCCCCTATCATTCTGCCGTGGTGTAATTCTTTCAAAATTGGCGCATTAATTTTCTCACTCATTTATACCATTTAAAATGCATGGATATTTTTTCTGTCCGTTTTTGGAAAAAAATATCTACACCAACATTTCTTACAAATGTAACGATGCTTTGCATAGAGATTCGTTCGGCTGCCTTCATGTAATTTGTCTAAAATCCATGGGGGGAAAAATTATTACAGAAGATTAGCAATCAGCTCCATTAGTTAAATATTTTAACACATATTTTGTGCATTTTAAGTGCGTAAGAATATTGCATAGTGTATGCATATTTCACTAATGTTATAGTTTACTAGCACTTTTAATTGTCTCAGAATATTAAAACCATAATTAACATAAAATTAAGCCCCAGGTTTATAACAATACATATGTTTTTTTTTCTGTTCCAGTTTTATTGTGTGAGTGTATATTTTTTTCGCGATTCTATTTTTATAGCGTAAAGGGGCATCTGACATTCCTAATGCACTCTAACCAAAATACTGCACCGGCAAGCAAGGCACAGGCTAAAGTTCTCGGTGGCAAAGAATGATTGGAACTTGTTTTGCTCCACGGGTTACAGACCGATCACACGCACACACAGGTCTGACGGCCTTGGGATAAGTTGCTTGAGAACCGTTAGACCGCGATGCCAAAAAATACTGTCAACAAAGTTGTGGGACTCATACTTCAACCAGTGTCGTCAACTTCCACGGAATTCACTTTTGCAATGAAACACGGGTAGAACTTACAGGTTTAGGTGTCCAAATTTAATAAATGCTGCACAGATGAGGCCACGGCCTTGGAAAATGTGGGCTTTATGTAATAACCATTGTATTCACTGGAACACAATTAGAGGGTAATGTGGTTTCTAAGAGCACCGCACAAGAGATTTTTTGGACTTGGACTTCCGCTGATATCACATTTAAAGTGTCTTTTTAAGCCCTCTGTTTTTGAGGAACTACGATATATGTGCGATAATACTCTTCTCACTTTTACCGATAAGTACTGTGTGTACAGCAAAGTGACGAACGTGTATACAGTTTTGTATACTTTATGTGTATACAGTTAGGTGAGACTGACAATGCAACAAGATTTTAACTACGTCTCGCTTAATGTCACTGCGGTTTATCTGTGGTAGTGTCTGCGCCTCACAGAAAGTGGGTCCTGTCCGAGGCGGTTCATTTCCCGCCTCGGGTGCCTTTCTGTGCGGAGTTTGTGTGGTCGCCCCCTATTCCGTGTCAGTTTCCTCCGGGTTTTCCAACTTCCACCCGATGACTAATAAATACTCATTAATCGATTGGCCGATAGCATCTTAACATACGGGAGGCAGTGGCTGGAGGGTTGGTGCCAGCTGACTGCCCTCCCCTCCACCTCTCTGTGGTTCCCTTCAGTGCCTTGAGACCTCCGGGTGAAAGGCGCTATACAAATGTAATACATTATTATTGTAATCATCACATGTGCGTGTGGAATTTTTGGAAAGTAACAATAGTAGTTGTCAATGCGAGCCCCAGCACTATGTTCATGCATTTTTTACAAGCTCGCCAGAATGGGATTAGTTGACTTCCAATGTTGCCTTTTTGTGGGGGTCGGGGGATGGGGTTTTCATAAAACATTTAATAGAAACTGCCAAAATTTGCTTTTTTGCTATTACTTTCGTGGCTGGATATTATTGAGTTTACTGACGATGCCCTCGCTCCCAAAGTGAGTTCCACGAGATAGTTCTGCGCTTGGTTTCTCTCAATATTCACACGACCATAAAAGATAAACGTGCGTGTGCACTTTTTACCGCGCGGTACGTTTAATCACGGTGCGTTTGTTTGGCCGCCGTGTTTTTCTCCTTGCGTTTTTTAAGCGGTGCGATTATTTATCGTTAAAGTAAAACACACAAAGCAAACCTTTGTTTGTTGCTCGGCTCTCTTCGCACTAACGACATTACAAATCTTACGAGGCCCCGTAATTGCAAAATAAAAGTTATAATGTAAGGCCTCAAATAGTTTTCCCAGCCAATAAATAGACGAAGAATGTGTATATGAAAATGTATAAACGGCACTCGGTTCTGTATCCACACGCACGGAAATATAATATGGCTTAGTCATCGCCCTGTTGGCTTTGCCGATCCGATTATATTCAGCAGCAATTGTTTCAGCAAGCGAAACTCCGCAGCAGTTTTGACCTTCTGCGTCTCATCAGCAGAAATCGGGCTTGTTAAACAAATAGTAATACTAAAATACCCATAAGGCTGCACAACAACAGCATAGTGACATTATTTACAACAAAAGTTGTAAATATAACATTTAGAGAACGCGTTGCTTTGCATTGGAAGCTAAAACCACTGCTGTCATTTTTATTTTCTTCTCACAGTCCTGCGAGGTTTTTTTTTGCTCGTAATCGCTATGGTTTAAATAATATTCTGGTGAAACAATTTACGTTAATAGGAGGATAGTTTAAACAGTTAGAGACATTTTAAATGAACCGTGCCAGTCTTCTGTATTCGTTACGCCCATCTCTTCGTTGTTGTTTTCTGTTATTACCCCTTCTTTTTCCACTGTTTCCAACAATTCAATAACGTTAAAAAAAAGCCATGTACCTCGGTATTCAGCTAGTTTCTGTCGCAATGGCGCACAGCCACTAAGCATAGAGTTATCGTTCAGGTGCAGAGGAGACCAGCCAGCAGCCAGCCAGGACACTCGAGGCACAGACAATTTTTAATAGCACCGAGGCATGATACAAAACAAAACAACAGATAGATACTTTGAAAGCCTTAATAAACTTAATCGCAATGAAAATCAACTCCTCGACAAGTGCCAATTAACCAGAGGCTTCTTGAATTGGTTGTGTTTTCAAGTGAGATTTCAGCAAATCTAAGCTGTCAGGTTGATGAATGGTGTGGGCGAGTGAATTCAAAACATGCACTGCACGAGGGAGTTTTGTCCAGGATCTTGTCCAATCACTCAATATTTACAGTATATTTATAGTATATTTATTCCCCATATTCGCGTGATTTTTTTTTATCTTTCTCATACGTGCCTGTTATTTGTAACAATTGTACATTTCTCGAAACACACCCACCACATCCCCCCCTTATTTAAAGTATATTTATGCGCGCATTGAACGTGATAAAACACGCTCGCACAGTATAAACACGACAGTTTCCTTGACAAATGCGCGCGTTTGCAAAGTAAAACAAATTTTCCTTATTTTTCCCGTGAATTACACATTCGCCGTGACACCTTCACAAGTGCTCCCAGTGCCTCTGGCCGCTTGATGTTGATTTCTGTCCCCGGGGGCATGTTGAGTGGAGGGTTGTGTGGAGCTGTTCACAGCGGAGTGTTGCCACCTGGCCCAGTGTTTCTCAGGATTGTCGTTTTTTGACGTGGCTGTCCGCGTACTTTTTTCTAAGTCTTCCCGGGACGTTACAATTCAGATTTTCCTGTCAGTTGCACAATAATACCCGGTTGATGGTGACGCATTCACGTGTAGTTCTCTCCACTCTGCAGCTATTGTTGGATAGTAGCAGGGTACCCGCTCTACGGGTGATCCTCTTCCAAGCGTCTGACACGTTTTTCTGACGTCGCGATAGAGGCGGAAGAGCGCTTAAGAGGGTTGATGGTACGAGTGTAAAAGTTGGGATTGAAAGCTGCAAAAGTGTTAATGCTTCAGAAACGTAATCAATACCTTGGGGGGTAAAGCCGAAATCGGACATACAAGCCTTGCTGTTGTGCAGACACAATTCCGCTAATGAAGGATGCGAACCTGGTCCCCTCAGTGTCAACGTCCATATATACATTAAAAAAAAGCATTGCTCCATTATTTTATTTTCTTAGATTAGATCAGATGGTTATTATTACAGCATAATGGAACCGGTGAGCTTGCAAGCTCTGGACACGGGATTCCTTGCGATACAACAAACGTACAAATTAACCAGCACAAATACATACAGATGTTCCTTCTCCTCGTGCACTGGAGGTGGCAACCGTCTAAGGGCCGGAGGGGGTTTGCGTAACGTAGAGCGGATTTCATTTCGCGCTGGCCCCCGGCCGCCTGCGCCACGATTCCCCGTGGCGTAGCGTTGACAGTCGGAGCAGGCAGCCAGCGGACGTCACTTCACGCGGCGCAGAGGCCTCCGCAGAGCGCGGTGCCGGCACGCGATCCAGCGCACCTGGCCGCCGCGTCAGGGCCTTCGTGAGGAGAGAGATCGCCCGAGTAGATGGCTTTCATTCCCCCCGGGGTGGGCCAACGGAGCACAGAGGCCCCCAATGCGACGTGCGTTCCTAGGACGGTCATTGAAGGCCTAGCGCAGGATGAAAGCGATGAGATAAAGAGGTGGACGGGACACAAGCTGGAGTGCGTTTGGATGGCTGTGCTTGAAATGTTTCTTACCAACCTGCCTGCAGAGTCAAGTGTTTAATTAGCGGGGAAAAAATAAACCGTGCGTAAAACAAACGTGCAGAGGGCCATGCGCGTAATTGCACCGAGAGACGGAAAGGGGAACGCGTGTACTAGAGAACACACAGGTTTAAAGGCACAATTCAAAGCAGATGTAGGGTTGTATCGCGAGTTATGGCGACGGCTTCATCTAGCAGTGGATCAACCATCACCGATGCCATCGAAGGGACCGGGGCGCTGTTGCGTAGGAGGAAGCGCCGCTTCCTTTGGCCGCGAGTCTCGCGCTCGGAACGCGTTTACGAACGAATCTCCCGTCATGGGAAGTGTTTTGACAGCTTAGCTGTCTCATGTTGACACCAATTTCGTGAAAGTAAACAAAAATAATTACACAACAATCGCCGGACCTTTAACTCCGAAGAGCAATTACAACCCTCTGTAGTGGGTTAATTGTAGCCAGAAACTAAGGCGATAATTGTATATTAATAGTTTTTGAGGGATCAGTGAGGCAATTACATTGCCGGTTTATTTGTCTAATGAAAGAAATGTGGAGCATTGCAGCGTTCCGTGCTGAGCCGCGGTGTTACCTAAGGACTGAAATAAGGAGTCATTAAAGACAAAATAATACTCTCAGAAATATAATAAGGGAAATTAAGAGGCAAACTCTAGGAAATTGTGGACGTGCAGATCGCGCAGAGCAAACGAATGATCGACAATTACCCACATATTCATTTTCGATAAAAAAAACAATAATTTAGCTGAAGGCAGACTGTGATAACACATTTAATTGTGCACTTTTGAAACCATTGAATGGAGCATTTCAATGCACAGTCAAAATGCAAAGATCTCCATGCAGCCTTTAACAGACTGTCGAGACAGGTGTTGTGAGTGAGCGTCTATGAAAGCCGGCACAGCACATGAGGGGGTGAGTGGCCAACACTACGCCCGACTGCCTTTGTCTCCGCGCTGCTGATGTTTACACACCGCACCGCGTATTCATTTAAGGCTGAGTTGGCCTCTCGGTGGCCCAGGACCAGGTGGAAATATTCACTGCCTAAGACAGGACACAGCACTGCTGTTGGTACCTTGCACAGGTTCGTCCCGGAGGCTGTGGAGGTTGTTTAGGGGTACAAAATGCATGGCTGCTGCGAAATATAATAACATTAATAATACAGAGCAACATTCGCCAATTTTATTCCGTACTGCTAAAACTAACTTGGTGTCACTCCATAATAATAGCTCTTGGTTATCCAGCAAAGGGCTCGGTGAGTCTTCAGACCTCGAGTCATGTCTCTCCGACTTCCGTTCATGTCCTCCGAATTATCCATCCATCCATTTTCTAAACCGCTTGTCCTGGTGAGGGTCGTGGCGGCAGCAGTCCAAGGAGAGTGGACCAGACATTCCTTTCCTCAGCAACAGATTCCAGCTCTTCCTGAGGGGGGGGGATTCCCAGGCCAGCCAAAGGATATAATGCCTCCAGCGTGTCCTGGATGGATTTTATTCAAATAATGAAAGAGGAAAGCGTTTTACAGTGAAATTCTCGATGCATATTATACCTTTGTTGGAAAGCAACGGTTAGTAATGTATTTTTCAGTTAGAAGATATATATATATATTGGGTTTGACCTTGGATCAGCACGCTAGCCTTTGTAAATTGTGAATATCCTGGGTTGGAGTCGTGACATTTTCATGTGAACCTTGGCATTTTTTTTTTTTACCGGAGTGATATAAACCGAAGAATTTAATAAATTCTAAATAAATGATTAAAGTCACATTTGAACCTTCTCAATAACTGATGCTTCCATCTAAAAAAAGAGTTGAGCATATAATTACGCTAACCAATTGCCCAATGTAGGAAACAAATTATTTCAATTAAAGTTTAAATGGCTCGTAAATTTGCAATTCTTGGTATTGCAATTACCTCGAACCTCACGCGTTTTGCGAGCGTTTTGTGACATCTTTGACAGAACTTTTCCGTTCTCGGTGCACATAACTGTGAAGTATGTATCCGCATATGCAGTGCCACAGCGCAGGAACCAATAGCGCCCACACATTCTAAATCAATTAAATGTGTGCCGTTTGCCTTTTGCGTGTCATTTGACTCTAACAGTACACCCACGCTTTCCTAGCTAAACTCTACGAAAGAATAATAACAGTGAAAAGTACTTATTTACCTGGGGTGGCACGGTTAGTGCAGTGAGTAGTGGCGCCGCCTCACCGCAGGAAGGTCCCTGGGTTCGATTCCCGGCTCGGGTACCGCCTTTCAGTTTGTATGTTTTCACCGTTTTCGCCGAGTACTCCGGTTTCCTCCCACAGTCCAAATCCACGGTGGTGCTTAGGTTAATTGGCCTGACTAAATTGTCCCTGGTGCCCTGTGATGCACTGGAGTCCTATTCTGGGTATACCCCTGCCTTGCGCCATGTGTCTGCCGGGATAGGCTTCGGCCCTCTGCGACCCTCTAAAGGAGTAAACAAGTACTGATAATGAACCGATTAACGTATTTACCCAGCAAAGCCACACCGAGAGAGATGACACTTTTTCAGCAGGGTCCTGCAGTGGAATGTTTGACCAACAGCAATTTCATGGTACGTTTAACGCTATCGGAGGAAACGGGAAAACCCAGAGAAAACCCCACACAGAACAGGAGAAAAGCAGACAATCTCTACGCTAAAAAGCACCAGTCAGGAATCCAATCCAGGCCTTTATTGCTGTGATGCACAAATGTAACCACTGCCTCACCCCCGCCACCCTAAAGGCCAAATAATCCGTAGAGGTAATTCCATTAGGAGTCGACGCCAATCTTTGAGGAAAATTTCACGGCGATACGAAAGCGGAATGCGTCGGGAGTGCGTTACCATAACGCGGAGCATCAATAACCTTCGCTTAAAATTGACGCATCGATTGACAGAGGCATTAAAGAGCGCATTTCCAGGGGCGTAGCCTCTCGCACGCGTGTACGCAGACGGCCCCGGCCGCCTCCGGCAATCCACCGCGCTCGCTCGCCGGCGCGCGGGGGCACCGCCGGAGCGAGCGCGCGCTATCGGATAAAGCGCTCGCTCGCGCGCGAGGCTATAAAGGCCCGAGATTAATGGGGGGCCTATTGACACCGCGCAAACTGCGACCCCCTCCGCTGCCTCCACGCCCGCCCCTCGTCCACTTACGATTCGTATTTTCGCCCGGCTTGCTGTGCTCTTGATCACGCTAATTGACGCCGCGGACAGATTTAGAGCGCGCTGCGGGCGGAGGGACGCTCGGTTCGCCGGCGCTGCTGCCGCGCCGCCGAGCCCTCTTGTGTGTCGCGAACCGGCCAGAGTTACCGGCGTTGCGATAGAATGTTTCGCTGGGTCGGTTGAGGTAATGCCGGAGGCGGTCTCCTCTTGTCGTCGTCCGTCTAGCTCAATCCACTGCTGGGTCGAGGCCTCCCCCAAGCCACGGCAGCCACCGGCAATTTAGTCCGCAGGCCAGTTGACCTAGGCTGCAAGCGTGTCTTTGGCCTGCGGGAGGAATCCGGAGCGGCCCGGCGAAAACGCACGCGGACGCGGGGAGAACATGCAAACCCCACATGGAAAGGCCCCCGAGCCGCGTTAAAAAACTATTCTCGCAAAAAATAACCGTTGCCCGTGTGTTGTCTCGCGCGGCTCAAACGCTTGCGCGCGACCCTCCGCCCCTCCCGCAGATGGCCTGAGCGACTGCGTGGACCCAGACTGCTGCCTGCAGAACGTGTGCCGGGCGGACGGCCTGTGCCAGGGCTCGCCCGACCCCGAGGAGCTGCTGCTTCACCCGCAGCAGCCGCCGAGTCAGAGGGCCAACCCGCAGGCCTTCCCCACCTTCTTCCAGAGCACGCACTTCCTGGTCGGCAGGGACCGCGCCCACGTGGTGCCGGGGGACAACCCGTTCAACAGGCGGTGAGTGACGCGCAGGTGCATGGTGGCGTGACGGGTCCGCCGATGCTTCATCGAATGCCTGATCGGTCGAATTCGATTCGATTCTTCGAAGCGTGATGGTTATATGACAGTTTCCCATTGCAACAAGTTCTTCTTTAGTTGCAGACAGCCCTTCGACGTTTAGAGATATAATAGTCAGTGCTGGCCTTAAAGGTGGGCATTGGCCTCTCTTCTTGCTCCAGACTGAAGGGCTTGTGGCATCTGTTGAGCTTCTGGACATCGTTGTCTTTCAGCTTGGCTTCGAAGTGTTTGGTAGAATTTGCAGGTAATACCAAGTATTTCTTGACGCGACGTGATCGCGACGTGAACGCTTCTACCTTGATCGGTCGATGCGTGTAAACGGTTGTTTTTTAGGACCTTTGTGCCAGTGTACAAATAATGCTAACAGTGTCCAAGGTTTTACCTTTTCTGGCAATGAAACAAGTGTTCAGATCTTAAAACACGCTCCGTTCAAGCACCAGTGTGCAGCTCAAAAACGCTTCTCTCTCAGGTTCTTCCCTCTCACCGATCGACTTTGACAAGTTAACCCACCCCCTCCCCCCCATCATCTAGTTTCCCCGAGTTCTTTTAGCCTTGCTGTTCAATTTAAGAAACGTATGCGTGCGTGTGTACGTATGCATTTATGTTTGCACATGCCCTAGGTCAACTCGGCCTGAAATCAATATCTAGTGCATCCGTGTAAACATCAACACCGGGGAGATGAAGGACGTTGAACGTGGTGTTGTCAACACCACGCCTCGTGTATCGTGCAGGCCTTAATACTAATACTAGATGTCCGCTAACAGCACTTTTATAGACCCAATGTCAACATTCTATTATAATGTTGACATTGGGTCTATAAAAGCTATGGCTTTTGAGCACTGCATGTACAGGTGTAACTGTGTGAATACTACTAGTTCACGCCGTGTATAAATACGGTAATTATCAAGTATTGTATGTGTATCAAGATATGAATTTCTGTTATAAATAATTCTATAAAATTTAAACAATACGTTTAGACTTTAGAGCTTTAAAATTGGGTTTATTAATTTAAAATGCTGCGTTTATGTTCGTAGCGGCCGGCATTGTTTGTTAAGAACTGCAATTACGTGCCCTCAAGGTCAGTCTTAATTGTATTATTCTAAACTTTAGTGCCAACTGTTAATCAGCTCCCTTTTTTTCGTAGACAAAAAATGCCTGCAGCATCATGTGAATTGTTAATCGATAGTGGCAAGTGTTATCCCAGTCTAAACAAAATGTATTTTATTAACGCCTTAGCAACTGGTTGTTCCCATTATTTTAGCTGCCGGTCGTGTATAATCAACGCATCTGACCGCCGATACTCTCCGACGACCGTACAACTGCCAGGATGTGAAGCGTGTTTGCAAATGTGGCTTGTTGACGTCGAAGCCGCATGAAAACACAAGTCTGTCGCTTCCGCGTGTTTTAGCATCGGTGCTCGAAAGTGACCTTACACAACGTGCGTCTGTCTGTCTCCGATTGTGTCGCGTGTGGTCGGTCGGCTTGCCGGACTGCACGCGGTACAATCGGAGAGCCGTGCGGCGCAAACAGGGAAACCTTCCGCAGTTAAACACACCTACGCAGACGTATTTTCTCAAATCGTACTGCGTACGTTTACGTGAAAAACAAACAAACACAAGTATGACACTGTCTCCGCGATTGATAGCCGTCTCAACTCGGAGTCAAAGCGGGGGTTAAATTCTCTCTCGAGCAACGTAACAATCAATCGGTCGCTTTCCCTGCGGGTATCGCGAGGCTGCGAGCGTCACCCGACCGCCACGAAACGCGATCTCGCGCCTCGATTATCATTTTACTTTCGGCCGCGTTCGCCGCTCTGCCAGACTTTCACCGCAAGGTCACGGCCCGACGCAGCTCAGCCGCGTCGGCTTGTGACCCGCGGCCGAGCCGGAGGCGGCGGCCGCTCACGGCCACCACGGCCCAAGTGTGAACCGTGGTGACGTGAAGCGCTGAGTCGCTGTGAAACGGCCCCCGGGGTTCCACCGTGGTGGAATCGTCAGCGGCACACCGTACAGAGGTTGCGGGTTCAATGCTATCTTGGCAGTTTCTAAAATGCCCTACCCGGCCATCACTGCTTCGTCTGTCCACCTAGCAGGATTAGGCGGGCAGGGTGGCAGAGGGCTAACGTCAATGTCTCACAGAAAGTCCTGCCTGAGACAGTTCGATTCCCGCCTCGGGCGCCTTTCTGTGTTGAGATTGTGTGTTCTCCCCCTGTCCTGCGTGGGTTTCCTCCGGGTTCTCTGGTTTCCTCCCGGTTCTCTAGTTTCCTCCCAGAAGTACGAATTGTCTGATAACATCTTTGTATAGAAGACACATTGTCTGGCAGATATTGGCACCGGCTTGCTGCTTGGCTGCCTTCACCCCTCCTCTCTCGGATTTCCTCGCTACACCTCCTTATCCGTGTCTAGTCCGTGACCAGGCGTGGAATTAGCGCGCGTTACAAATTGTATTATTTTTGTTAGTGGCTCCGTCACAGGGTGGGTGGCCAGCACCCACCCTGTGTCTCCCTAGCGGCGATGTTTACGCACCGCACCAGCTACTCATTTGAAGCTGAATCGACCTAGCGGAGGCCCAGGACCGATGCAAACTTGGGACGCCCGGTTCACAGCCCAGCTCGCACACACACACACGCATGCACTAACCCAACCACACACAACCGACTCACTCATGCGCCAGCACACTCCGATGGATAGAAGCACACCTGGCCTTACTGCCAAGGGTTGTTGCCCTTATAGCGAGCTCCTACTCTTTCCTCTCATTTTCTAGATGGACTTTCGGGGGCAATTTGGCGGGGCCTGTGAAAGCAGTGGCTGCTGGGCCCTTTTACCGTGAAAGGCTACAGGGTGATGCAGGCTCTGATACCTGACTGTCATGCAAGACTAGATAAGCTAATGCCTAGTGGGTGAGCGCGTGAGCACTCAGCGTGACAATTTGGGTCTCGGCTGCCACGAGGAAGGGATGATAAAGGTATTGTGGTCATAGCCATGGTAACTTTGGACTGTCAGCTTCACTTAGACTCAGTGCTTTCACTGGGATGCTCATTTTTGAGAGCCAATCTCACGTCCTAACGCGGTGTGGCTGTCGGAGAGCGTCGGGACGAGCCCGCCTGCACGGGGGACATTAATACGGTGACCTTTATACTGGAGACGGTAGAGACCTGTTGTTGACATGCCTCTCGCGGGACAGACGTTGTGCGCAAGTGTCACGGGTAAATTATTATTATCATGGCGTTTGCATAACATCGCACGGTGCGGGACCGTGTGCGCAACGAATGTGCGCCAGGATGAGGGAGGGTGAATCCGAAATAGTGACCTTTTTAAAATAGTGGCCGATTTATATTCACCAGGTCGTCACTTTCCCGCAAGCGGCGTAAACAAAAACATCTCGGGGCGGCGCGGTGAGTAGCGCTGCCGCCTCGGAGCAAAAAGGTCCCGGATTTGTACCCCGGCGCGACGCCGCTGATTAGGTATATGTTTGTTTTCTTCTAACGCGGTGTTATTGAAGAGTTTGTACAGTTCCCCGTAAGACATCGAGCCACTGTCGCTCAGAGAGTCACTCGGTGTGGAATCAGTTACCGCTGCCTGATTAACGCGATTCGTCAAACGGAAATCCTGGCGAGATTCTTGGAATTGCGTAACGAGCATCGATGTCGGCTTTCACGGCTCGATGTGTGAGCATTGCTCTCGAGCGCTGCTGTTTCGGGATAGCCGTGTTAGGCGTTCCTCCTCATCTGCCCTTGGCGACGTTTCCCCTCCCGTGTAGAGGGATCATCGGGCTTCTGTAAACCTACGTCAGTACAGAGTTTCGCAAGAAGTATTTATGTGCCTCGGTTGCTTTGAAAAGCATTCCCGCGAATGCACTAGATTTAAAACGCGGCCACCTCCTTCGCAAAAGTGAGGATGAAAGAGACTCGAAAGTGTCGCCCTGTTGGAACCGTGGTGAAATGCGATCCGCCCGTTCACACAACCGACCTCTGGCCATTATCCGCTCGAACAGGGAGCTACGGACGCTACGCATCAAGCAATGCTTGACGCCGTCACAGGGGTTTTCAGACGCGACGCTCGTCTACAATGTTGTGCCAGTCGCTTTTACAATGCCGTACGAAAGAAGTTGGCCGGAGAGGGATTTAACCGGGGGGATTTTTTTAAAATCCTGCTGTAAACGTAGCCGTTGGGACCCATTGCCTCTCACCGAGTAACCGTTCAAATAACCGTAGACGATTGCATGAAACCATGGCAACGGAAAATTGACAAGCATAAACATGCGCGCGGCTCGCTTTAGGATTAAGGGAATTCACGTGAAACGGGGACGGACGGAGGGACACTGGAGCGAGCGAGCGTGCCTGACACATGATTAATTCCGTCCCTGCTACGCGCCCGTGAGTGCTAATGCCTGGGAATACGAGTCAAAACGCAAAAGTAACGGCAAATGCAATTACCTTCGGGGTTTTTTTTTGCCGTGCTGCATTCCTCCTAAATGAATCCGCAAATACGGTTAGCCGGGGGGGGGGGAAAAAAAAATTGCTTGTACGAGTAATCATCTGAACATCAATGGCTTCACCTTCCTGAATGCGGGTTAACTGTTGGCGCTTAGTTTGCGCGCGATGATGAATGTTGAACTGCTGCATTATGTTCGTTAGGACAATGTATTGAAAGTGTTCAGATCTGCTGACTCAGCGGGCGGGAGTGATGTGATGAGTGCTGACTTTTACATTATCTCCTAAGGAAAGGTCAAAGAGGACTCCTCTCCAAAGCGTCATTTGTTTTATATTGAATGAGGCCACCTTGAATTGCCGTGATAATATAATGTACTTCACTTCTTGGGGGTATGAATTTTTCAATTTTCGCGGAGAATCTCCGAAAATCAATGGGATGATCCCCCTATGGGCCGGTCACGTTTGGCTGACGGCATGGAGGTCAGCTCACTGGCAGGTAGCCATGCCTTGGCTGGTGAATACCATTGCTAATGAACCCAATAAATGCAGAATTAAGCGGAGCAACGATGTGAAAATGTTGTTAAGTTTTTAGGGTAAAAAAAGTCCACCCGTGTCAGCGCTTGTAATTGGTGAGCTAATCGGCAGGCGTTTTGTATCTTGAGAAACGAGATAATTTTTTGGCAGAATTACCGAATCGCCTGAATCAATATGGAACGCACGTGCAGGAAAAGCTGCCACGGTGAAACAGTTAGCTGGCCGGACTTGTAAAGCACAGGTAGCTGGTTCCATGTCCTGGTGTCAGCAGGTAAAACTAGGTGGTATGTTTCTTACATCAAATCAAATCTCGTCTCAAAACTCACTTGTTCCGTAAAGCTTTCAAGTCCTCCGGCTAGGACTACTGATGCGGCTCAATGCTGTTGTGCCAGTATGTTGGCTCTCTTCCTACCTGCGCCTTCACGGGAACATGTATTCCTTCCTCTGGCTTGGACTGTTAGTGCGGGTCATTGGTGCTGTGCCAAGATGTTGACTCTCTCTCTGTCTTCCGATCTGTGTCTGCTCGGGTACATCTGTACCCTCCTTGCATGTTGTAGAATAATTTTTTAATCTTTTCCTGTTGTCTTTGTGTCCTATGTCCTATAATTTATCGCTTTTGCTTGACTCAGTTAATCTGTCTTGATGTTATTGACATGCCGTTCTCTCCACGGCTTTGTGCAGCGCTTTGTGACCCTCGGGTGAAAGGCGCTCTATAAATGCTATTATTATTATCCCTTCCACCACCTTTCACGGCAGCGACGAAAACACTAAAGGAACGCTAAGAAAACGTGAGCGTGATTTCCTGCCCGACAGAGAGCATTGAGACGTTGGTTTGCATCTCGCCCGCTTTACCGACCCGGCTGAGCCAGTAGTGGTGAACAGTTCGCATTCCTGTGATGGGAGCAAATCAGTCCATTGGACAACCGCTGTTGAATTCCCTTTCAAAGAAGTATTAATTTCAGTCAAAACGCCCCCAACCAGGAAAATGAACTCGACGGTGAAGTCCTCACTGCACCGCTGAGCTGCCTGGCCCGGAATCGGCCGAAGTAAATATATCTCGTCGTGAAATGTGGCCATCGCGAGCGATACATTCTCAACTGGATGTAGGTCATGGGAAGTCACTAGTTGGCTTTAATGGTGCTTTACGATGCTCTAAGAGCTTAGGAGAGTGCATCTTAAAACACTTAGTGTAACTTTTCATCGCAGTCTGTGGCATTTTTAAATCCGATATTTTATTATTTTTTTTCAAACGTGATTTATATTCGTAATTCAAACCGCATTTGATGTTCGTGATATGAAATAGTGTAACTCATGCATAAAATAGATTTATGCGTGTATAATATTATAAAGTAGTGTACCGTGTTAAAAGGCAATTATACATATATATTGGCTTTAAGCAGATATGTATTCAGCTTTAGCCGCTGAACGAAGACAATTACCTCTATTTACAACTAGCTTTGACCTCGTTTCAGATCGCATATCTCTTCGAAAGAAACATAGGAGATATGAAGAGATTTCTTGACAAGCCTAAATTATTCACCGTGGCAAGTTTATAGGAGGCTGAAAATATATGTTTTAATTGAGCAGAATGTTTCGACAAAAGTGATAGGGATGTCTGCTTAATATGCCCGCGTAGAATGTTACCGAAATTTCTGTAAAGACCGCGAGGACTATTACACAGTTTATCCGTGGGCCCTTGAATTTTGTTATTTTTTCACGAGATAGTGGTGGTGGCACGGTGGCGCGATGACTAGCGCTGCCGCCTCACAGCAAGAACCTCACGGGTTAGATTCCTGGCTCAGGTGCCTTTCGGTGTGGCATTTGCGTGTTCTCCCCGTGTCTGCGTGGGTGTTTGCCGGATGCTCCAGTTTCCTCCCACAGTCCAAAGACACGCGGCCCCCGGTGCCCTGAGATGTTGTAACTTGCTTACCCCTCCCCGCAAGCAGCTCAGCAGTTCCTTCCAGGTTAGATAAAAACGAACCGACCGAACCGAACTGACTGAGGACATTACCGCTGAAATACTACGTCCGAACGTGTCTCTTTGTTGCCCGTGTTCCGTGAGGTCGATTGAGCACAAGCTGCTCCAACGACGGGCGCAATGGACCGTTACGTTTCGTTCCTTTAGCGTGATGTCGCTCATTTAGGATATTGGGGCTCTGTGGAAATTGCGACTTAGCCTCCCAGGTTGAACCATGGCTACAGATTTGTACGTAAGGCTTCGGATGTTGCATCCAATAGAAACAATGCTGTTGCCGGTTTAAACGGCTGATATCCAGGTAACCCTGGGTTGGCTGGTTGCCTCCCCCCCCCCGCCCGATGGTGGTGGTATCAAAGCAGAATTATACTACTGGATGCCCTTCCTGACGCCAACATTTCGCCCCCCAACGCCTGAGGATGCTTCCAACGTGGGATGCGAAATGTTTTGAGAGAGAGCGGAAGAGCGCTCGGTACGGCTATCCCGAAAGAACGGCTTTGAAGAGCAACCATCAACGTGATTTCTTTAAAAATAATAACAATGCGTGTTATTATTTTCCTCTAAGATGTTAAATTGGCTTTTAAAAATATTTAATTTTATTCATTTATTTTCAACAGGAAAGAAAAAAAACTACGCGGGGAGGTAATGTGGGTTAATGTCCATTATTATAATAATTGCTAATTACCACGGCTCATACGATGAGCACATTACGCTAATGAACTAATTATAAAATGGCAGAACAAGCACCGCCATTGTGTTTATGTACTTAGAGATAACCCGATAATGACGTCCGTAACTTTTCATCCAGCAGTGGGAAGAGAATGGCCGCCAAACCGTTGCCACGGATACAAATAAAAACCTGCGCTGCTGTGAAGTAACTGCTGCGTTAGGCAACCAGCAATGCAACGTTGACAAGGGGCATTTAATTTCAATTGGACGCCAACGAAAAAAAGGTTTAAACAAAACAAGTTCGCAAGTAAAAAAAAAACCCCACAAACTTTTCGACATAGCGAGAAAGAATTCCCCAGCCGAGGAGAGTGTTTTAATAACATTATTGCCAAGCACCGGCGGTTTTTGAACTGGGAGCGCGATGCGTATTCCTCTCGACACGGAAAGTAACGCGGTGCCGCTCGCGGTGTTGAAACGATCGCGTGGCGCGTTCATGTTTACGTGTGGGATCTGCAGAGCAACGGGGCTCCCCGGTGCAGTTCCAGTGAACCGAACTAGCGTGCGGCAAAGGTCAGGAATTGTTGACCCTAAAATGAATATTACTGAACAGACTAAATTGCTCCTGGTGCCCTGTGATGGATTGGCATCCCATCCTGGCTACAGTATAATAATAATAGCATACCGCACTCGAGTTACCTAGCGGGTCAATTCCCGAGCTCTTGCAACACGGACTATATACACTTTGACCACCACACAGGTGCGAGCTACATACTGGCAATATACTCACCGGCAGTATACCCACATACCCACGAACTGTATACTCATTGCCTTTCGCCCTGTGTCTGCCGGGATAGGCTCCGGCTCACCGCGAACCTGTATAAGATCAAGCGGTTTCTGACAATGAATGGATGGATGGATGAGCCGATACGAAAAAAAACACCGGGGAGATGGAGCGATGGAATCGGTTCACATTCCTGGCGCCGGGTGGATTGCTACATCGTGGTGGGATCGTGAGAGATGGCGGCGGCTTGAGGCGGCCTTTATCCATCAGTCGATTGACCGCCGGTTATGATGATGGTCTGAGCGGCTTATTGCTTACCTGATTGATTTTCCGACATTATTCAAACTGTTAAGAAGGTAAGTGGGCCTGCATGGGGACAAATCGCTAGAAGGTGTGATGGCTGATGGTCAGGAATAATGGCGGAAAACGTCCGGGAGGGGCGACTGCATGCGTCCGAGAGGACATCTGCGGAGGAGATGGAGCGAGAGAATCGGCTTATTATCCTGTGGTGTCGCACGGATCATTCCATTGTAGCGGGGCGGCACGGTGGCGTAGCGGTGGGTAGCACTGCCACCTCACAGCAAGAAGGTTCCCGGGTTCGAATCTCGGCTCAGGTGCCTTTCTGTGTGGAGTTTGTATGTTCTCCCCATGTCCTCGTGGGTTTTCGCCGGGCACTCCGGTTTCCTCCCACAGTTCAAAGACATGCTGCTGCATAGGTTATTTGGCTTGTGGACTAAATTGGCCCCTGTACCCTGTGATGGACTGGCGTCCCATCTTGGGTATAGCCGTGCCTTCCACCCTGTGTCTGCTGGGGTAGGCTCCGGCTCACCGCGACCCTGTCCGGGATTAAACGGTTTCTGACGATGAGATGCGATGAGATTGCATTGTAGGATCGTGAAAGGTAGCAGCAGCGGCTTGGTGAAAGCCTTCATCCAGCAGCGGATTAACCATGGCTGACGATGACACGAACGGCTGACGATGACATGAACGGCTGACGCGTGCTTGAGCGGAGCGTGATCTGACGGTCTCGTTGGCGTAATCGAGCGTTGCTTTCGAGCGACGTCTGAGGGAGGAGGGTTAAAGCCGGCACACGGCTGCAATGCCCTTGTGTCCGTGTGGGTGGATTTCCCTGATGCCTGTGAAGAGAGAGGATGAGAGTATTGTATTTCTGTTGTTTCAGGAAGAAAATTGAGACCAGACTTAAAACCCCAGCATATAAAATGTGCTGAAGGTTTTTTTTTCTGTTCTTTGTCACCCCCCCTCTTTCGGCTATGTTGGTAATAGAAAATGGAGAATTCTTTCCTAAAATAAAACGTTTATCGACAACTATAAAGTGCATATTTAGTGGAGACGTTTTCAGCGAAGAGTTACTGTTAAAAACGTCAAGGAAGAGCATTGTTTTCACGGCCCCGATACGATCACAAAACCAACAGCAAGCGCCGTGCCACGGTGAAAGTTTCATGCCGATGCGTTACACGAGTTAGACACGTGTGTTGCTTGTTGGGAAGTGATTTCTGCAAGAAAATTATTGCTAAAGATTCCGCCGTTTTCCCTTCGCGCACAAAAATATCTTACCCATTGTACGAATGTAGGTTTTCATGGCTCGACGTATGAGAATTGCTCGTTTGTCGGGATATATATATATGTTTATTACAGCAGAAAAATACCCAGTGAGCTTGCAAACTCTTTACGGCATTCCTGCGAGACAACAAACACGCTTCTCTCCCACGTTGGAGGAACGCTCGACGCGGCTTTCCCGACAGAACCGCTCTTGTCTGTCGTGCCGCAGGAATCCCGTAACGAGCTTGCAAGCTCACTGGGTATTTTTCAGCTGTAATAATAAACATCTATCTCGCGAGCGATTCTCCACAGTTCACCCATTTTGTGTTCATTTTTTTACGGCGAAAAATTTTCACACGTCGCACACCGGGTCATGTCACAACGTACGGCTGCCCGATTTCAATCGAGGGTTTACACGGGGGGGGGCCATGGTCACAGATCATGTGAAGCCGTCGTAGGCCGTCATCTCCGTGAGTCATTACCAAGTGTCGCTGCCGCTCGCCTTGTCCGTTCGGGCGACGGCCGCCGGGCAGCGGCACCTTGTCACCCCCTTCGCCTTTTATCGGCGCGTCTTTGCTCAGAGGGCTTCGCCGGCACCTTGCTTTATGTTTGTCGTTGTTGTTTATCATGCCCTTACCGCACGCCGCCGGGGAAAGTCAAAAGTATGCCTAACAAGCGGCGCGTGGTTGTTACCTCGGCCGCATCTCGCTGTTCCGATCTCTCTCTCTTTCTCTTTCCCGCTCTGTCTACAATTCCGCCGCGATCCAACGCGGCGATGCAATCCGTACGTCGACAACCCGTCGCCTCGGAGGTCCCGGCGGTTAAACTTTGACTGATTGGACACGTGCTTGAGGAAATGTTGGACTGGGCCCGTCGTGACAGAATGCAGAGGTGTGATCTGGATGCTCTGCCTCTGCCTCGTGTTAACTCGGTCTCCTTATTCAACCCCCGCCGGGCCACCGGACGAACCGCGAATCGGTCATCCGTCAAAGTGAGCGCTCCCCACCGCAGTCGTGATTTTAGCCTAAATGTCACGCAACGCGGTGTTTTTATCGGTTTGTGCTGCGATGTGCGCGTTATTCTTCAGCACGTAATTTACTTTTTAAAATTTAGTTGTGGCTGGAACTCGATTTGTGAGCGACAAGCAGCGTCTGCTTGGTACCGTTTGGTTCCAGCTACATTTGATATTTGTGTCTGTAAAATGTTAAATGTATAAACAGATAGGGTCAAAGTGCCATCTCCCTGCAGATCTAAAAACGTTCGTTTTTTTTTTTAAAGCTGTCTGCAATTCCAGAACAGATGGCTTTGTGTAGTGATAAAATAATAACTAATTTCTATATTAGTTGAAACAAACTAAAGTTTCACTAAGCGTATTCCTTACATATATGGCTTTTGGCAGCAAAGAATTCAAAAGTAAAGCCACATGCCAACTCCGAGACACGCCGGTCAGATTTTTAAGTTGGAAACAGATGAGAATTTGCTGAGCATAAAAGAAAATTGCTCTATGAGAAAGCGGCAGAAGGTTTATTTTTCCAGCGAGAAATATACGATCTGTGGGAGAAACGGGTAAAACATAGGTAATGAAAATATGAATAATTGTACAAGTTATACGTGCTGTGAAAAACGTGTTGGCTCAGGTGCCACGGTTTCCTTATTTCGCCCGAATATGAAGTGCAGATGGAATTTTCAAAAAACGAATTGCATTACGAGACAAGGAATTTGTTTAGCATACACACACACCTTTGAATTAATTTGGTTTTAAGTAACTCGCCGCGTATTTGACCCATCGAGTCCGATCGCCGGGCCGGTTTAAGCGAGCGAGGCCCTCTCTCCGTACGGCCGTGAAGCAGCCGCTCGATCGCTCCTGCTGAAGTGGCCGTCCTCGGCCCAACTCGACGCAGATGTTGAGCCGGAGCCAGAGGACTGTCTCAGAGTCCACATCAATTAAGTGGCCGCGCCGTGGATAACTTTGTCAAGTAGGGTAATTGTTAGTTACACAACGGCTCCCCCCCTCCCAGCATCCTCGCGGGAGGAGCGTGATTTATAGCACGAGGTGAAGTTAGACATGACACGGGCGGTGTAGTTGCGTACTCTTGCCGAGCATCGCGGGATCTTTAACATCCGCAGGTGGGTGGCGGAGCAGACTTATTGCCTTTCCCGGCAGACGGTGGTATTTTTACCAAACAGCAGGGAACGGGAAAAGACGTCGTTTATTACATTACACGTACTTGTATTGATTCAATCTGCCACGGTGATTTTAGACGCTCCTCTTGTTGATGCAGATTACCAGTTGTCTTGGTCATTATTTTTGTCCGGAATGTTTGTTTGTCTGTTTGTCTATCTGTGTTCATTTGTTTGAAAGTAAGTTAATATCGGGTTTTTTTGGAAATGGTACGAACGGACAAAATTACATTTCAAATCCCTCCTGAGTTTGGATCGCTCCATGATAATGATGTTCTTCTTCTTTGCGATTCTTCAAAGCACGATGGCTAGCTTCTGGACATCGTTGTCTTTCAGCTCGGCTTTGAAGTGTTTGGTAGAATTCGCAGACAATACCAAGTATTACCTGACAGGGATCGCGACGTGAACGCTTCTATAATGATGTTAATAGCGTTTTACAAAACACAACGGAGTCAGATCCGCACCTGCTAAATTATCGATCCGGGCAGACATGCTTCTCATCTCGTCTCGTCTTCCCGGACCACAGTCTTGTGTTATATTTTAACTAGCCCCGCTCCCACCGTCGTTCGCCCGTCTCCTGATGTCATAGTGCGAACCTTGAAGGATGCGGGTAAAAATAGGTGGGCCCGAGCCTCGGCGGCTCCGTCGGACCGATCCCTGGACACGGGACAAGCGCCCCGGCCACACCGGCCTAGCCCACCGCCGGCGTTCCCCGGCGTCCCCGTGCCGGCCCTAATTGGCCGCTCTTGTTGTCCCCAGGACGGCGTGCGTGATCCGGGGTCAGGTGCAGACGCTGGACGGGACGCTCCTGGTCGGGGTCAACGTCTCGTTCCCGCACTACCCGAGCTATGGCTACACCGTGACGCGGCAGGACGGAACGTACGTACCGGCGCGCTCGTGTCGTGCATCGCGGGGGCCCGCTCTCGATCGATTCCGTTTCACGCGCGCCGCGACTCTGCTTCGAGAACACTTCGTCTTGTTTTTACCCTCTGCGTCGTTTGTTGCTTTTGGTTTTCCTCCCACAGTCCAAAGACATGCTGCTGCATAGGTTAATTGACCTGCGGACTAACTTGCCCCCGGTGCCCTGTGATAGACTGGCGTCCGATCATGGGTATAGCCCTGCCTTGCACCCTGTCTCTGCCGGGATAGGCTCCGACTCACTGCGACCCTGTACAGGATTAAGCGGTTTCTGACAGCGGATGGATGGGTTTCCTCACGTGTATAGTTTCGCCTGCGCCTTAGGCCACGGTGCAACGTTAGCGTGTGACTGGCACGGAATTTGCATCAATTATAAAATAATCTGTCATCGCCCCCCACGCAATTTCATCCAAGTGTTGCTGCCGTAAGATTCAGTTTTAATGGATACATCGATGCACTGCTACAAGCCGACTGAACGCACCGAAACGTTCCGTTGCTTTGTAGTCACAAGTCACCGGCCCACGGGATCAAATATTGAGAATTGTGATGAATGAGGCCACGAGCTTCGTATCCGAGCGGCGAGGCTGATTGGCGTCTCCGAGACACGGCGCGAATCGATGCATTGTCTCGTGCCACCGGACGTACGCACGCGTTAACTCTTACCTGTTACACCTGTTTGGTGCTGGCCACATGGCGGCACCGTTAATTCGGTAAGTAAATAATTTCAAGTCTGTCGTTTCGACAATTGAGTCTTCGAATGACGATGTTGTTTGCAACGTGGGAGGCGAAACGTCGCACGGGAGAGAGGAAGATCGCTCGACACGACACGGCTATCCCAAAAGAAGAGCAACCATCAATTGAGTCATCGCCTCATTGGTTTGACAATTGAGAATGCCGTATCGAATTAAGGGCAGCGGCCGCGTTATCAGAGCAACGCAGAACGTAAACAGTGGCGCGAAACAACGCATCATCGGCACGTCGAAATCTCCGTACGAGTCAATCGCTTTCCGGTTGCCGTGTTCCTCCGGGTTTTCGCGACGAACGACGGGGGAGACGTCTCCGCTATCCGCGCGATGCCGCGACGCCGATCGGCCTTCCGTCGAGACGCGCCTCGGCACGCGGCGCGCCCGCGCGCGTTCAACATCCCGTACGACATCCCAGGGAGGTTGACATCCCGTTTTGACGTCGCGTGGCTTCCCCCGCCGCAGCTTCGACCTGATGGCGAGCGGAGGGCGCTCGGTGACGCTGCAGTTCGAGCGGGCGCCCTTCACCGCGCAGCTGCGCACCGTGTGGCTGCCGTGGAACCGCTTCGTCGTCGTGGACACGGTGGTGATGCGGCGCGAGGAGAACGACATCCCGAGCTGCGACGTGAGCGGCTTCGTGCGCCCCAACCCGTCCGTGCTGCCGTCCCCGCTCGCCTCCGTGCCGGGCAGCTGCGGCATGCTCAGCCCCATCATACCCGAGATACAGGTAACCCGGCACGGCCCGCGCCGATCTCGCTCGCCGATCCCGTTTAACTCGGTCCCAGGAATCGTCTCTCTTTTTAGTCCGGCAAGGTCGTTTGACCGTACTTCACCACGCCGGTCGGTGCAAGTAGCGTCTGGTGTAGGGGGCCCGCACCTGGCCTAGTTACGCAGGTGTTCAGGATTTCTCGCAAAGTTACGGTAGTGCCCCGCGGAATAAGGATGTGAGCGCTAATTAGCGTTAAATATTTTTGCATTAAATTCTTGTAGTTGGCTTTTGCGCAAACAAAACATATATCTGACCTGCCGCGTTACGAGACCCACTATTTGCGCGCACAAAAACTATTAAACGTTTCTTAAAGTGGAGAATTAAAAAAAGAATTCCGTGTTATTTTTCGCTCCGTAGAACTCACGGAATACAGCAATAACTTTCCGACGGTTATTACAAGTAACACACTTGGCTCGGTTCAAGAAGCGCGCGTGTGTGTCTGACATGTCCATGCATTATCAAGTCATGGATCTGCAGATCTGGAGTTTTGTGTTTGTTTGGCGGTGGGGTTGCAATTCAAATGATTTGTGGACCTCCAGTGTGCTCTTTAAAACACCATCTGTGTCTGCGCTTGGCACACAGCACCGAACGCCGCGTCGGTTTCTCATACCCCCACAGTGCAGCTTTCCTGGATCGCAAACACAATCCGCAGCTGTGCAAAGTCCTGTAAATTATTGGTGCTCTTTTACTATTGCCATCTTCGGTTGCCGTTCCTCCACTCCCGCTTGCGTCCGGGGCTTGTTGCCGTTTCTGTTTATGCCGTGCGTCTCCTTAGTTGCGCGCGCACAGCGCTTTGTCGATCCACTGCTGGATGAGGGCTGTTTGTGCATACTTCAGCACGCCAGGTCGATGCGGGTTGGCGAAGGTTGGGGCGGCGCAGGACGCGGGAGCGTAGAAGTACAGTACAGCACTAGATGTTGCTCCGCTGCCTTCTGCTGCCTGTAGTGTCCCACAACCCTGCAACCTATAGCACCCGCAGGGTATTATGCAAGCCTAATCTGTGTCTATTTACTCGTATGCGTATCTGTTTGCAAGTTTGTTTGTTTGCGTATTTTGTCCCAATTGTGTGGATGCAAACCGTTTAGTAATTACCGTTCAACAGGCCACAGTGGCTCTCTCTCTCGGCCCCCCACCTGCCCATCTCCTCACGTAACTAGGGGAGATCAAAACACATGGAGACTCGGGATATTAAGTGCGGATTTGCATCTGTTTATTTTGCTCGATGCCGTAATCCTCAACAGCCAGGCACTCGTTACACAATTGGACACGCGAGAGATAAGGCATCTAAAGCAGCTTAAAACGAGACCGGCTTCGGCAAGCGCCGCCGTATTTTCAGTTATCCCATTATCAAAACTTCTTGACTTGCCATTTGCGGTGTGGCGATGGTGGTGGCCACACTCGCGGCCTCGCCGTTTAACGGTCGGCCCGTGACGCACGCGAGGACCTGGCAAACGGGCCGTGTTGATGGCCGCCGACCGCATCGCTCCCCGTGCCCCGATCGCAGGACCTGCGTTAATTCTCCCGGCACTGCGGCCGCGTAACGGGCGCCGGCGTCAACCTGACCGTTTCTTCGTTTTAGAGACCCCCCCTTCGCGGGATCTGTTGTTGTGTGCGTGCGTGTATACGGGGAGCGGTGGAGCAGCGGTCGGCGCGCTGCGCTTCGAAGCCGGCGAATCGAGTTTGGCTGCTGCTCATTGCCAAAGCCAGTGATGGTTATCCGAACCGGTCCTGGGCCTCCCCGTAGGTCGACCTGGCCTCAAATGAATATTGGGTGCGGTGTGTAAACATCGCCACTAGGGAGACAAAGGCGGCCGGGTGTGGTGCTGTTCACCCACCCCCTCGTGTACCTTGCCCAACCTTCAAACGTGCTTGCTAAGAGCACGTGCCCTAAAATTCTCCCGAGGCTACACAACGCAGGGTTCTTTGTCTTGTGTGTATGAGCACGTTTAGTGGAGAGCGGTGGCTTTAGTGGTCATTGCACCGTGCCACAAACCTGGCCACCCGAGTGCGATTTCTGGCCATGGCAGAGAGCTAGTCACCCGCGACAATTGCGGTGCAGATTGTTATAATAGAAATGTCTCATGTGTGAAGAAGTTTCATTTATTTTTTGGCAAGCGTGGTTCAAACGCGACCCAGATAATATGGCCAAAGACAAGCTATCGTTAACTCTACCGTGTCTAGAAGTTCATTGAAACCCGAAGTGGTGAGTGGTGGCATAATGGAGAGTGCACCGAGTTTGATTCCTGGTGACCTGAGTTTGATTCCGAGCCACAGTGAAGGGTGATATCTGAACCGATCCTGGGCGAATGTATGAGAATTGTTCTTAGAGCTGCGCTCTCGGAATAGCCGTGTCCAGCGGTTTGTTTTTTTTTTCAGCTAAACCGTTCAAAAGCCTGATGATTCCTCCAACGCGATAGGCGAAACGTCTCAAAGGAGTGAGGATCAGCGCTCGATATGGTTTTCCCAAAAGAGCATCTCTTGTTAAGCAATTGTCATACATCGAGCTGTGAAAACCTACATCGATACAGAAGAGGAATTGCTCAACACGCGATCCCAAAAGAGCATTTCTTGGGCGCAATTCTCACCGTGGTCTCGGTGCGTGCGTGCGTGCGCGTGCGCGCGTGCCCTCTCGTTCTGTCCGTGATCAGGCGGTGCAGGAGAGCATCTTGCTGCCCGGCTCGGAGCTGCGCCTTCGCTACGTGAGCAGCCGCGCCCCCGGCTACCACTCGCGCCTGTCGGTGAGCCTGACGCCGGCGAGCGTGCCCTTCAACCTGCTCAAGGTCCACCTGTCGGTCGCGGTGGAGGGCCGCTTCTTCCGCACCTGGTTCCCGTCGGCGCCCAACCTCCGGCACACGTTCATCTGGGACAAGACCAACGCCTACGGGCAGCCCGTCTACGGCATCGCCGAAGCTGTAGGTGGACGGGCGGAGCGCGTGGCGGGGGCGCGGGGAGGGGACGCGCTCGGAAGGCCTCTCTCTCTCCGTTTCGGTCACGCCGCCCCGTTGATTAATGACCGCGCGAGCCCGTCGTTAAGCGCTAATGCGCGGCGCGCAACGATTAGACATCGCGCGCGAATGTGCTGGGGAAAGCGTCTCTCCTAGTTTGGGAAGAAAAAAAAAATCCCCCCCGCGCGGTTAGGTCGTAAATAAGGTTGCCGGCAACTTTTTTGGGTTTTTATCAATCGTAACTTTTTTTTTTTACGGGTGGCTTTTTACGCTCGCGTAATTTGCGCTTTTTGACGCCGCTTCGCGATTTTGTAGAATAATTATGATGATGATGATGATAATAATTGTTATTTTAAGCACCTGTCATTCACATGCTGGATAAAGGCTGTATCAGTCACGGGGTATGTATGTTTGACCATGCTTCACCACGATGCTCAGTGCGAGTTCGTGAAGATGAGCGGAGGCACAGGACCGGTTGAGATATCGCTTGCCGCTGCTGTTAGCCCCGGCCGGGCATCGAACCCGGGTGCGTAGCGCTGCGCCCAAACACGGCGTCACCGGCCGTGCGCCGCGTACACATCGACACACGGCGGACGTGGTCACCGCGGAGATTAGCGTCGCCGCTCCAACACGGCGGCGGGCCGTGCCGACCGCGCCGCTTCTTGTCAACGCGTTTGAATCGCATTCTCCAGCCCGTGCATACGCGCACACGCTTGTGTGCGTGTGTTTGTGCGTTTGCACACCTGGACGCAATCTGCGTGAGAACGAACCGCGGCTAACTCGTCGTGTCGTCGCGGCCGCCGCCGCCGCGCGGCACGCGCGTCCATAACTAAGGTGTCACCGGCGATAAACGGCGGGAGCGACGGAAGCAGAAGTGGTTTCCAAGTAGCCTTAACTGTGTTTTCCCCCACGGGACGGTTTAATTAGAGCCGGCCGCCGTCTCGCTTTTGGCCACGTCTCTGTTGTTTGGGAGGGCCCGTTCTCGCCCGGCGCTCCCCGGGTGTTTTTGAGACCCCGAGGTTGCCACGGGGAGCTTGGAGGCCGGCCCGCCTGAGGTTGAATCTCCCCGCGTGCCTCAAAGCCGGCGCGGCCTAGATGGTTAAAGAGAAGTATTATCGGCGTTTCCAGCCGGAACTCGCTAATGGAGATCTAACAAAGGTAATTGTGGCTGTGCGCGGGGTGCCGCGGCATTTGTGAGCATGATTAAATGGCTCAAGCTGCAACGCGAGTCATAATTGCTGATGTTTGCACAAGTGTGGACAGCATAACTTGGGAGGGAAAATGATTACTTTTAATTTGGCCGAGGAAGACTGGCTCTGTGTCATGCTGATAAGCCTCACTCACAATTTTTTTTTTGCCCTGACCCACAATTTTCCATTAAAAATGTTGCTTCATTGTCTGGCGTTCAAGAGGAGGTGTGGTGGGTGGGGGGTGAGGGAGGATGGTGGGGGTAGAGGGGATGCAGTGTCGTCCGTAGTTTAGAAATGTATAGCGTACGAGAATTGAAGTGGCACTGTGAAACGAGTACAAAAGTGTTCGCCGTGCGTTGGCTGATAGGCTTTTATCAGCGTAGGTCTGAAAGAAGGCGTCTACATTGTACGGCTCCAACCCCGACTCATTTGCATTTGTATTCGTTGGGACCGCCGTATAATTTCCGTATTAAACACAAAGGGCCGCTAAAACAACGAAGCAGAAGAAGCCAACCATTAATTGAATTAGTTTGGCGTCTATCGCAGCTGCGGCGAATTATTCTTACGCGAGACGCAAACAGACAGCGCGAAGAGCAGTGTAAAAAAAAAAAAATGCTAAAAGTTAAAATGCAAATGCGTTCACATTTTCAGGTGAAGTCGATTTTCCGTCGCGTTGTGACACGCGCACGCGGGAGCGCGCGGCACTTCCTTTGTTTCCCGCGTGACGCCGTGAGATGCGGTGCCCGCGTTCATTGCGCCCAGAACTAAACCCCTACACGGCATCACCGTGATGTGGGGGGTTTTTCATTTCGCGCTTTAAGCCACAATACCAGCACCATTAATTGACTTAAAGAAATCTTGTCTCTGACGGGTTTTTTTTTTTTTTGCGGGGAGAATAAGGGAGCCGCGTTATTACTTTCGCCGGTGTCGCGGCAACGTTGTCGTGAGTGAATGCGTTCCCCTTTATTGTGTCACCGAGCCCCGACTTTCAACGGGTTACACGATTAAATATGCAATCTCCCAGACAGATACAGCGGCATTACCTTTAATTTCCCTGTCCCAGTGCTTTTTGCTCAAACTGAACGCGTCGCAGCCGGCGCGCCGCTCGGTTGTGTCGGCGCGGGCGCGCGTGGGGAGGTCCACGCGAGCCCAGCCAGGTATAGAGGCAATAGTTCTTCTCTCCGCGCTGTTTCGTTGTGCTATTTCTGGACTTGTTGTTTGCCAGCATTCTTCTGAATGGCCCATAGGTCAAGTAAATGAGTTCACGGTAATAGTCCGAGGGTCCCTTGTTTGTGCTGGCCGTGCTTATAAAATCGTGCTCCTAACAAGAGCTCAATATGTTTGGACTGGAGATGAGCAGGGGACATTGATGTACCGGTTTGCTTAGTCACCCGGCAGGGAGCCTTGTGTCAATAAACGTAAACCCCCGAGGACAGGTAGGTTGCGTGGCCCGACCCGCACAGATGAAACGAATTTCTACAATATCGCAACAACGACATCGCGACCAGGAGCAGCGACGACCGATCATCGTAATCATCGTCAACGACAAAAACGACGACGTAGAAATTTATTTTACAAATTAATCAATAAAAAACATAACTACAGTATATACACCTGTCCGGATAAACAGCGCGAGCGTTTACCATAATCGGGATAAAAACGAACAGCACCAAGCCGCGAGGACGCGCATAATGCAGGCATAAACGAATGCGTGGGTGTGGTTGGCGGTTTAAGGAATTACAACGGCTCTGGGTCAAAGGGTTGCGAGTCCCCCAAGATGTCTTGTTGCTTTGAAGGTAACGCCGCTGCTTCTCGATTGGGCGCGGAGCGTATCTCCGGGGGCTTACGTTTAACATAAAGAGCTATTAAGTCCGTCAGTCTGTGTGGGGTGTCTCTACAGGACATCGGAACACATTCTTAACCCTAGCACTCTTGCGGCTTAAACTGTCAATACAGCATGTTTCTCAAAAGCTTTTCTGTGTTCTTCCAGAAGTCCTGGCTAATTAAATGTTTGGGTTCTGTTAAGTGCCTCCGTCATTTTGACAGCCTGGAAGTTTAACCCTTTAATGGCGCGATGGGCGGTCGGGGCACGAGACAAAACAACGGTGTTTGCCGACGCTCCGAATAGTTTTTGACGTTTCAAAGGGGCACTGCCATTAGTGGTCCCGCAAACACGTGGAGCTTGAGACGAAGAGGTTTAAGTGGGAGTCTGAGAGTATTTGCATTTTTGTTGAAATCTTCAGGTCACTCTTAATGTCGGTGGCCTCTGTTTTGTTTTGGGGTTAGACGTAATTTAGTTACGCTGCAAAAAAACAATCTCACGGCAGCCGTGGCTTGCTGCCATTACCTGGTGTTCTCGTTTGGTAATTATAAGCGACGGGTTTGTGTTAAAAACAGGACATGGTAAGCTATTGGAATTGCTCACAGCAGTCACCTTCAAAGGCAACGGGAAAGAGAACAAAAACCTTTAAAATTATAATTGAAGTCCGCCGCCGCACTCGAGTTAAAATATTACCAATTTTAACTCGACTGGCACGACCTGTGATGGCTTGTTTAGACGGGGATTCACTTCATCCCTTACGCTTATGTAAAAGTGCGCGACCGAAAACAACAGATTATCAGTTGCTTCCATCCTCCTGCTAATGAAAGCAATTGGACTCGGGCAGAACTGCTCAAAGTGAGGACCACGTGGGATTTTAGCGATCGTGAGGCCGTTACACCAGAGTGAGAAGTCAGACGTAGATGAAAAAAATATGTAGACCACAAGAATTAGATAATGCAAGCAAAGAAAACCATCTCTCTTGAAGCAAATTTTAAGACAGGATTTCCTGAGGGCTTTTTGAAGAGCCGTATACTATTAAGCCACGTTAACCTTAGAAATTGGACTTCGGTTAGCATATGGCTACATGGAGCCATTAAAATGTTCAGCTGTTACGACGCAAACGTTTCGTTGTACAAAGTGACGTGAAATTATAGCGTGGCGCATTGAAACAATAAATACTACCGGCTTTGCATATGCAAAACAGCTCATAATTTACCAACATATTATATTTTATGCTTGTTTTTGTTCCTATTTTCTTCATGCTACCAGTAAATGCTATATTAAACTCAGGTTGCCTCATATTGATTTCCACCTTGCACAGTGCGGCCTGTGTAAACGGTCCTGTGGAATTTAAGACGTTTAAACGCTCCATTGTAGAACTAGGGCCGTGCATGAAACATCTTGTGCAACTGCCAGAAGCTGAAAAATATCCAGCTGGTCCAAAACACAATAATGTGAGCGCTACAGCAACCCGTATTTATTTATTTGTTTGCTTCTCTTGCCCACGTTTTTATTTTGGCGAGCGCATTATGAAACGCATGCGGTCCGGCGATGCATCAGCTCGGGATATATTCCGGGATTGTTATATATTACACAAGGTCAAGCAACCAAGACAAATACTTCTCCGAGGGAACGATACAGTGTTCACCTGTACGGTCAGCTCCAAAGTCTGTATGCTTGCAATGCACACCTCTCTCTCCCTGGAGAGACGACACCACCCCCTCCCCCCCACCACCCCCCCGTTACTTCTTCATCTGCCAATGCCCTTGGAAGGAAGAAAAGAGAAAAAAAAAGTCCCAAGTCAGGCTGTTACTCACCATCGCGCCTCCTCTTTCACTCTTAAGGGCCTCCATCTGGATATGTAGGATTAATGAAGTTCCCCCGCTTGTTTTCCCAGATGCTCCTCTCGACTTGCGCGCGAATCCCCGCCGCAGAGGCGCGAGACAAACGAGGGCCGGGCGCGCGG
>JAZEWU010000047.1:4225707-4254826 GCA_036362915.1 Geotria australis | reverse complement strand
TCCTCTCCTCTTTCCCGTGTTGTGTAAGGGATTCTGTGTGTGTGTGTGTATATATCATCCGATCTCAGTCAGGCAGCCAATGTGCGCCGGGGTCTGTCCCGTGACCTTCCTGTCAGCGGGCCCTCGACACTCTGCGTGACCTCAAGGTGCACCTGGCCTAGCACAGGCGCCGTGGTGACGTCACCGCCGCTTTGCGGCGAACGGCGGTTGTTGTTGTTACATGTGTATATACGCAGCAGGTTGGCGCAGTAGACTGGGTGTTGATCTGCCAGTCATCTCAGTCATGCAACCCACGGTACCTGAGTCTGCGCCGTGACCTCCTGCCAACAAGCCTTCGATACTTCCCGTTGTCTCAAATCAATGGGCTGATGAAAGCAGGCAATGGAGATCCTGCAAATCAAAGAGGAAGGGAACGAGAGTCAGTCAGTCGTATTATTGAGAACAAGAGACCACAATGGCTAGAACACCTACTACCAACACTGATGCAATAGAAACTAACACTAGGCAGAGGGAAAATATTAACCACCTGTCAGTAGATTGGAAGACACCTGGCAGTAGATTATATTCTACCATTTACCTTGGCTCCCTGACATTACCAGACTCTTAAGAAACAAAAATGTAGCTTCCAACGATATCTTAATACTTCTACGGTTTCTTTATCGTGATGTTTTGCTCCCTTTCAGTGCATGTAAATGCCCAATTTAAATGTTGGACTGTTTTGATATTTGATCCTGGAGCGATAGATGTGGCCTTCCACTCGAAGATGGCATTTCATTTCAAACAGAAAAAAGCCACAACTGATATGCGGGCCTCACAGATTCTCGCCTGCCCCCCGCCTCTTCACTCAGCCTGTGTGTGCCACTGCTTTATCGGTGACATCGGACACGGAAACATCCTTTGAAAAGCCTCTCTCTGCCACCTAGATGTGAGTGACCTCATCTCTGGGATTGCGAGTCTGGCTTTAGGGACCACACGTTCGACAGCCCCGGCCAATCCGCTGCTCGATGAAGGCCTTCCCAAGACCGTCTGCATTTTTTATGATCCTGCAATATAATAACGTGCAACCCCCCGCCCCACGTACAACCTTAAACAAATCGTAGGACAAGTGCTGTTAGCGAGCACCTGTGAAGGCCGGCACGGCACACGGAAGGGTAGGTGGCTAACACCACGCCTGGCCGCCTTTGTCTTTTCAAACACTGATGTTTACATACAGTAGCAGGTACTCATTGAAGCTCAGGACGAATTCAATAATTCAACATTGGTATCACAGTCTAAAGACATGCTGCTGCATAGGTAAAATGACCTGCAGGCTAAATTGCCCCCGGTGCACTGTGATGCACTGGGGTCCCATCCTGTGGGTATAGCCCTACCTTGCGCCCTGTGTCTGGTGGGATAGGCTCCGGCTCACCGCGAGCCTCTATAGGATTAAGCGGTTTCTGATGATGGATGGATGGACCATTGTTATTAATTGTGAACGCGAACCAAACTTAGGTCGCTGGCTTTATAGCACACTGCACCCGTCACTACACTACCACCCCACTCATAACGTTATAAAACAATGTAGCCACCTACAGACAAGTTGATTTCATCGCTCCATCTCGTCGGTGGAAGTGCGTGCTGTCGCAACTGTTTCCATCCCTCGGCTACCATTCCATCGCTGTCCTTAACCCAGCGGCCTTCATAGCTTCCTGTGTCGTGTTTGGCCCAAGCCAATTTGATCCTCTGAACAGATGTAATTTCTGGAATTATTCATCTGCTAGCAAAATACACCGGGGAAGCGTTAATTGCTCATTTGAAAAAGAATTCAACATGCCATTGTTATCACGGTCACATTCAGAAAACATATTTTCTCCAAATCCAATCAAACTTCAACTTAACCATCCATTCAGTAATGTTTTTTTTCCAATCTTCCATTGCAACGCACTAATGGCTGTTTTATGCACACAAAAAATTACGATCTATAAAACCTGGGTGTTTGTGCTTCTTCAGCAGGGTGTTTAATATTTGAATTTGTATGCTTATCTCTGCGGAGCTTGCATATGGATCATTTTCTATTCCACCGTTTATAAATATGCATGTTAGTGGATTAGCCCGATGTTAATTAAATGTGCCACGCTTTGTTTGTGCTTTTGTTTTGTTGCAAGCTACTCTATATATCAGGGGGGCTTTTTCGCCCCTGAAAATGTAAAATAAATACATTACTGAAATGGAGTCGGAGGATTACATGTGATACAATATTAGAAATTATTTCTCATCGAAATGGTTTTTTTTTTTACAAAACCCGTTCCAGAATTATGAGAGATACAGATGACAGTTTGGAGAGGCAGAGGCCTTCATCCAGCAAATAGATATCCATCCATCCATCCGTAATCCTGTACAGGGTCGTGGTGAGCCGGAGCCTATCCCGGCAGACACAGGGCGCATAGCAGGGCTACTCAGAATCGGACGCCAGTCCGTCACAGGCAGCAGATAGATATATATATGTTTGTTATTACAGCATAAAATACCCAGTGAGCTTGCAAGTTATGGATGCGGGATTCCTGTGATGCAAAAATCGCTCGATAAAACCAACGCTCAACAAATATAAAACCGTAAGGTAACACAACAAACTTACAGCACCAAATTGCACACGGTTGAAACCCCATCCGTAAACGCAAAGTAAACGGCAAACAGCAGTGGATCGATCACGGCCGTTGGCCGCGATGACAAGAAAAATAATTCAACCACCAACCTCTTCATCTTCCTGCTCTTCCACGGCACCATTTCAATTACCGTTTCTTTTTATAAAAAAAAAAGGAAGTTGTAAACATCCGGCTCGCTGTCCGGAATGGCATCGCCGCCGGCTCTCCGCTCCGCGAGCCTTGGAGCGGCACGCGCCCCCCATCCCGTCGCGCCAAGGCTGCCGCTCGCCCGCGCGCTCGGCACCGACGGAGGAAATGTGCGGACGCGCGAACGTCGCTCGAATTCCTTCGCGACGGCCGTGTACAGAGAACGCGTTGAGACGCGAAACGAAGATAACCTCACCGTCGGGTTGCGTGTGGATGTACGCGCGTAACCCGTGTGCTGTCCCCGTATCAATCCACTGCCGGGCGAGAGGGTCCTCCCTGTGTTGTGTCGGTCACGCGGATTGTTTGACGATGTTACGCCGTGCTGCTCGGCAGGTGTTGGTGACCGTGGAGTGCGCACATCCCTCGCCACGGAAACTACTGTGGCCAGGAGCTGAACTTGGGTTTGCGGGTTCATAGTGCAGTACGATAACCGTGCGCCATCACTCCACCCGATTATCCGGCATTACAATTAAATTAATTCTGAAGTGGAGATGAATGCCTTGCGACGTGATATGCGCAGCTCCTGAAAATCATAATGACAACGTAAAATTATAATTCCGCTACAGCAGGGACCGACTTGTGTGAGCCGTGAACCTTGATGTCTCCCCCGCCTCCGTCTCTCTTTTGTTCTCGGTGTGCCGTCGGTGCAGGTGTGGCAGTGGATAAGCATGGCATCATTTACTTTGTGGACGGGACGATGATCCGGAGAATCGATGAGAATGGTATTATCTCAACGCTCATCGGCTCCAATAACTTAGCCTCCGTGCGACCGCTTAGCTGCGACTTCACCCTCGACATCAATCAGGTCCGAGTCTTTCGCTCTCTCCCGTTCTGCTTCCCGAATCTCTCTCTCTCTCTCCTTTCCGAATCTCTCCCCCGCGCTCCCCTCCCCTAGCGCTGAGCATGAATAGCGCCACAGTTCAAATTTAACCTCTGGGAATTATTATCACTGCAGTCCAACCGTACGTCAAGATTTCAGACAGTGTTGCCAAGCAGTTAATTGCTTTAGTCAACATTAGAATCATAACGCTGCCGGTTTGTATTGCGGGCGGTTTGGTGCGTTATCATATTTTAATTGTTTATGGCGTTTTGACAATCCATTGCTGGATAAAGGCCTCCCCGTGCTGTATTACTCGTGAGGGTTGTTTCACGATACAGCGCCACACTTACCAATGCTAGTTGGTGAGCAGAGGGGGCCCACGACTTGTTTAGAAATAACTCGTCACCGATTTCAGCCGTGGTCAGGAATCAAACTCAGATCGTAGGGTTTCCAGGACAGTGTGATGACCGCTGTGCCACCACATCCCTGGTATAATACTTTATCTTAATTCTTGAGGTTATCATCATTTTGATTTGCTCGGATAACTTTTATGTTATATAACAAATGTTTTGCAACTGCCTCCTCAATGAGCGCAAAGAAAAAAATGGTTCAGAGGCTATCATTTTTACGTTTTATCTCTATCTGGAATTAATTACGCAGTTGAGACACCAAATTTAAATTCAAGGGCTAGGGTTGAGGACATTCGGAATCCATAATGAGCCAATGAGTGAAGTCACCACGAGTGAAGTTTTGTGACAAAGGTGGCTGTTCCCTATCGCAATGGCGTAAAGCGTTCATTCAATCATTCCTGCGAATTACGCTGCACGTGTGTGTAGATATGAATATATATACATGCGGAGTGATAGTGAAGTGGTGAGCACACACTGCCACGAACCCGGCTGTTTAAGTTTGATTCTCAGCCATGGCTAACATCAGTACTAATTATCTGAGCCGGTCCTGGGCCTCCGCTACATCAACTCAGCCTTAAATGGATACCTGCCGCGTTGTACAAACTTCAGCGCTAGGGAGACAAAGGCGGTCTGTCGAACATGGTCCTGGTGACACCACCCCCGCATGAACCGTGCCGGCCTTTCGTAGGCGCTTGCTAACCAGCACCGGTCCCAACAGCCTGCTAAAAGGCTATACGGGGAAACTATGATCTTCGGTGTACATAGAATGTTTACATGAGGGACTGTAAGCCCACCAGAATGTGAGACCATTATTGGACTTGTGAGATGTTTCAAATATCACTCCGTAAACTTTCAGCTGCGGTCTGCCCTTCTTTTTCCCGTTGTCTCGAAATAAATGTTAAACCGTGAACGGGCGCCGCACATAGCAGTGTTCTTCGAAACTCTGAAAACGACGGCACCCTCGGCAGTTCGGCATTGGCAGCAGTCATTCGACCAAAAAACTTTACCGCTTAACAACAGTCGTGAACGGTTTCTAATCGTAACAAAAAAAGAACTAAATTGTTATTGCGGCGATCGCCATTTTTATTCCGCGAGAAAAGCGCTCGCTCTTGGCAGGGGCGGACTTCCTAGAGGCTTGCGAGTCGCACGCAGCTCCCGCATCGTCGTTCATCGCCGGCGGCTGAGGCCGCGCGGCGACGGTGCTCGTTCGGGAGAACGCGCGAAACGGAGCGAAACCGAGCCAGCGCTTCGACAGCTCCAGACGCGCTGCTTTATTGTTTCATCATCGTCATCGTCTTCTCCGGAGTGCAACCCTCGCCAAAAACCCTCGCTTGCCCCGTTAATGGGCCTCGGTCCCCATTAGCGGCTGAACAACGGTTTTTTTTTTTTCACGTACGGGTATTCTAAAATATGTAATTTTTAAATTGCTCGCGTCGCGGCTATCTTTATCCCGGCCGCTCGGCGCGTGCCTGGGAGTGCATGGTGGCGACTGCGGAGCGGGGCGCGGCGCGGCTTCATTAATGTATACGGACGTCCGATTTATACCCGGCCGGTGCGGGAACGCGGCGCCACTGCCGGTGCTGGCTTAATGATGTTGTTGTAGGTGTGAAAACAAATTAATTTAATAACAAAAACAACACCAGTAATGTGCCGCATCAACTGAAAATTTCACGGATGCCCGTGTTTGTTCGGCTTGTTCTTTCACATGCTGTCAGTTGGTAATGCCTATGGCCATGTGTGACCTTAATTGTGTGCGATCTATATTATGCTCTTTACATGTGTGCGTGTGTTTACGTTTGTGTATGTGTGTGTGTGTGTGTGGGAAGCGGTGGTTCAGTGGTTAGCTCTCTGGGCTACAAACCTGGCGTCGCGAATTCTAATCCCGCTCAAGGCCAACACCAGTGATGATTTTCTAAAGCGGTCCTAGGGCTCCCCTAGGTCGACTCAGCCTCAAATGACTATCTAGTGAGGTGTGTAAACATCACCACTAGGGAGACAAAGGCGGCCGGGCGTGGTGCCGGCCACCCGCTCTCTCGTGTGCCGTGCTGGCCTTTATGGTAACCGCTAACAGCACTTGACCCTTGGGTCCATTAAGGCTGTTCACGGGATCTTTGCCTTTGTCCCATTGCCTTGTGCGATTGCACGTGATGCATTTACATTCAAACTTTTCGTCATCAATCATCGTCTCCATCGAACCTCTTCGTTCATATAACGTTAACAGCAAGTGACATCTGTGTTTAATCGCGGTGGGAAATTCACCCCCATTCCCACTGCCCAACCTGACAATTTGATGAATTCCTGCAATTGAGAGTCGTAGCTTAATCCCGTTTGCCTCGTTTTTAGCATCTCGTCTGCATCGTTTCTATATTTGTTTTGTCCCCTTCATCTGCTGAAATATGGGCGGCACGGTGGCGTCGTGAGTGGCGCTGCTGCCTCACAGCAAGAAGGTCCCGGGTTCGAATCCCGGCTTGGGTGCCTTTCTGTGTGGAGTTTGCATGTTCTCCCCGTGTCTGCGTGGGTTTTTGCCAGGCACTCCGGTTTCCTCCCACAGTCCAAATACATGCTGCTGCATAGGTTGATTGGCCTGCCGACTAAATTCGCTCCAGTGCCCTGTGATGGACTGGCGTCCTATCCTGGGTATAGCCCTGCCTCGCGCCCTGTGTCTGCCGGGATAGGCTCCGGCTCACCGCAACCCTGTACAGGATGAAGCGGTTTTTGACAATGAATGAATGAGTGAATCCACTAAAATATAACATCGGCGTAGCATTTTCGTACGATCTCCACGAACATTGATCTTCACACGCACCATTCCATAGATGTGTCGCGAGTGTGAGAATAGATTTAAACCGCCGAATCAACTCATCGCTATGCACCTAACGGACGCACTCTACGACATTGCTAACACGCGCGGGGAGCAGTAGCACTTCTCATGTGGCGACAGGGGTGACATGAACCCAATATATTGATGTCGGTTTTCACGGCTCGATGTATGAGAATTGCTCTCGAGAGCGTTACCTCCTCTCTCATTCGCGACATTTCGCCTCCCACGTTGCGTATGATGGCAATATACTCGGGAGATAAATGCCAATGTGGAGGTCTTCTGGCCACGAGAGGGCTTTACGAGAGAGTCCGTGTAGTTGTTTTGTGCCTTCTCCTCCGCCGTTGAGAGCGTGCAGACCACAGTGGTTTACGATAAGGTTCATCGCCGTGGCGAAGTATGCTCAAACAGCTCCCACGTCTCACATCTACAGGGAGGCCTTCACCCAACAATGGCTTGTCAGTGGGCGAAACACGATGGCTCTCTTTTTTAAACAACACTTAAAACTTTTAATAACTTTGCTTCACTGAGTGTCAGGTTTGAATGTTAAACACCGCACAACAGTTTTGCACTTTTTTACTTGCAGCTCTTAATGAGCACACTCTTTGAAGGTCCTTGGAGCTGTCGTGTACTTCAGAGTTGCAAGAAGTTTCTAAATTCAACTTGAACTTGCTCCAAGTGACTCCTTGGAGGTTTGGTTTCTCCCTTGACTGTCAGAAATCCGACTGCATGGCCATGGTTGTGTGGTTGTTACCGCTTTAAACCACCGGTATCCGGGTTTAAACACCCGGTATGCAGGTTGAACCGGGTTGGACGATTGCCCCCCAATTGTGGGGGTATTGGAGCAAAATGTTATGGTGGAATGCCCTTCCTGACACCAACCTCCTTTTGTCGGAGGATCTTCAGACCGCTATTTGTCATGAACCTCCCACAAGACCTGTTCACCAGGGGAGAACCTAAGCTGGAAACGCCGAACTCCAGACTTGTTCACTCCGGGAGACGCTAGCAGGAATGCTAAACTCCAGCTGACACAGCTCCTCGGGTTCATCGGAACACGCAAACTCCTCCGCCTCGATAAGATTACGATCCACGGGGGGAGGTTACGCTCCGCGAGGGCGGCAGTGATGGCCCACATTTAACACCTTTCGACGCGTTGCCGGCGGAGACGCGCTTTAAACGTTTTACGGTCAACGAGCCGCATCAGAAAACGTTACTTGAGCCCGCCGACGAAGCCATTAGTGACGCCATCGCCGCGGCCATCACTATCGCCACTGGGACCATCGAACACTTCCCCCTTGGACGCTGCCGCTAAAATACCGCCGCTACCATTAGCCGTGGCCCAGATTGCCCTTGCAGTGCGGGCACCGCGTGTCACGTCTCGCTGGGTTCGTGATTGAATCGGGATCGAGTCGAAGGCAGCGAGCGACCGTTTCCATCGTAGGTTTGCCTAGGAACAGCGCGAGGGGAATTTGTGGCGGCTGCATCGCCGCGGTGCGTTTTGAACGTTTAATTTACGAATGCAAATTCAGTCCCTGTGAATTGTTGTTTTGTTGTTTTGTCACAAACTCTAAACTAGATTTAAGCCATTAGTTGCTTTTGTCGACGTTCGAATTACAATGTTGCCGGTTTTTATTGTGGGTGGCAACATGTTTATTTTTGTATGTGTTTGGTGTGTTGTAATATTTCACGAGATTGATGTTAAAGGGGTAGTTTTTGAGCACCTACGACATTTTCTCACACTCGTGCATTTGTGTGTGTGTCTTTGTTCTTCTTCTTTGCGATTCTTCGAAGCACGATGGTCAGCCTCTGGACATCTAACATGTACCTAGATTGTCCGGCATAATTAGCCCAATAATTCCTCAGGGCAGATAAAGCATACACTGAAGCCAATCAACATATTTATAAGCATAATCTAATATTTAAGCCCACATTAAAATATGCTCTGCATTATTTCATAATACAAATCAAACTTATTTTTTTTCAACAATTATTCATTATTTGATAACACTGATCATAACTTAACATTAATCAGCCTTAATCACCGCTTCCATTTGTGCCCGTGTACGGCAGAAGTTAATGAAGCCCTTTGTGCTCCGTGGAACAAAAATGATCGGCGCTTGTGTTTAAACGGGATAGTAATGGTGTGCCGCCGCGTGGATTCGCGGTGATTGCTCGCCGGATGCCACCGCAGTGCCATGGTTAGCGCGGCAAAACTTACAACGACGCTGCCTCCCCCTCCCTACCGTGGTCCACCCACGAGTACAGGGTGGGCCGGAAAAAGCTGAAACATTTTTGATTTATTTATAAAGGAATGTATCAGATATTTCTGGCCCACCGTGCGTAGATGGGCACCGCCACAGTCGGTCGATCGGCAGGTCGTGTGCGGCGGTGGGTTAAAGCGCGCGCGTGCGCGCGCCTCTTCCGAGACTTCTGACCGCCGTTGACGAGTGCGCAGATCAACTTCAGCAGGAGGAGGCTCTCTCTCTCTATAGCTCGCGTCTAGTTCAGACACTGCTGCCAGCAACGGTTAGAGCGAGAGCCGGCGATCGCAGGGCTGCTTAAAAACCGCGCCGACGGTTTCCGCCGCCGCCCCGCGTGCCCTTCGCAGGTGCAGCTCGGGTGGCCGACAGCCCTGGCCGTCAGCCCGCTGGACAACTCGCTCTACATCCTGGACAACAACATCGTCCTGCAGGTGCTGCAGGGCCAGCAGGTGCGCGTGGTGGCCGGCCGGCCCATGCACTGCCCGCTGCCGCCCGTCGACCACCAGGGCGGCGGCCGCCTGGCCACCCACGTGGCGCTGCTGGCGCCCACGGCCATCGCTGTGTCGCACGCGGGCACGCTGTACATCGCCGAGACGGACGAGCGCAAGATCCACCTGGTGTGGCAGGTGACGAGCGACGGGGAGATCTCGCCGCTGGCCGGCGCCGTCTCCGACTGCGACTGCAAGAGCGACGCGAGCTGCGACTGCTTCGCGGGCGACGACGGCTACGCCAAGGACGCCCGGCTCAACGCGCCGTCGTCGCTGGCCGTCTGCCCCGACGGCGCCGTGTTCGTCGCCGACCTGGTGAACATCCGCATCCGGGCGGTGCGGCCCAACCGACCGGCGCTCGGCGCCGCGGGCCAGTACGAGATCGCCTCCACCGAGGACCAGGAGCTGTACGTGTTCAACCGCGACGGCAACCACCTGCACACGCTGAGCCTGGTCAGCGGCGAGTTCCTCTACAACTTCTCGTACAGCGGCGACCGCGACCTGGTCACCGTGAGCGGCAGCAACGGCGTCCTGCTGAAGGTCCGCCGCGACTCGACGGGCATGCCCCTGCGCCTCGTGGTGGACGACTCGCTCATCCTGTCGCTGACGCTCAACGCCAACTCGGGCCTCAAGAGCGTGTCGTCGCAGGGCGCCGAGCTGGCCTTCCTCACGTACCACAGCCTGAGCGGGCTGCTCGCCACCAAGAGCGACGAGAACGGCTGGACCACCTTCTACCAGTGAGTCGGGCGCCGGGCGGGCGCGGCGGTTTAACGTTTCGCGGTTCGCGGGAAGAAGGTTCCCGCCCGAGGCGGTTTGAAGCTCGCCGCAGGCCGCCTTCCTCTGTGGAGTCTGTGAGTTCTCTCCTTGTCTGTTTTGTGTGGGTTTTCGCCGGGCACTCCGGTTTCCACCCACAGTCCAAAGACATGCTGCCGCATAGCTTGATTGGCCTGCGGACTAAATTACCCCCGGCGCCCTGTGATGGACTGGCATCCCATCCTGAGTCGTAGCCCTGCCTCGCGCCCTGTGCCTGCCGAGGATAGGCTCCGGCTCACCGCGACCCTGTACGTACAGGATCAAGCGGCTTCCTGGGGTCGGACGGAGGATAGACCTGAGTAACGCGCGCACACGCTGCGCGCGCGTTTGCGCCGTCGTGTGTTTTTTCTCTCAGCTACGACGTGGACGGCCGGCTGACGAACGTGACCTTCCCGTCGGGTCTCGTGAAGTCGCTCAACGGCGACGCGAGGGACGCGCTGCGCGTGGTGCAGACCTCCAGCCAGGATGAGGACGTCACCATCACCACCAACCTCTCCACCGTGAAGACCTACTACAGCCTGCTGCAGGGTCCAGCCAAAACATCTTTTGTCTTTTCCCCTATGCTGGGTGGGCATTGGCCTGATTGAAGTCCTTACGCTAAGCCGGCCCTTTCAGAGTGCAGACGGGTCGTCCTGTTTAAAAGCTGTGTCGTCCGCCTCTCTCCTTCGCGACGTTTCGCCGGAGAATGCTTCTGACGCTGCCGGCCGGAACGTCGCGAAGGAGAGAGAGAGGGAGCGCCCCGTGACACGGCTATACCGAAAGGACAGCTTTGTAAAAGCAGTTCTCACGCGTCGAGACGTGAAAACCTACATCGAAAAAATTATCATCGTCACTGTCATTCGTTCATCCCTCCACTGGTTCCTACTTCAATCCCTTATTTATAACTGCAGCTTCACATCCACCACCCTCCAGCTCCTCCGTGGACTTCTGTCCTCTCCTGACCTCTCCTGACCTCTCCCGACCTCCCCTCTCATCAAGCTTTACTCTCTCCGTGGGCCTTCTCTTTCTGTCGACACCCGCAGTCAATTCGTACCTCGTTGGAGGTCGCTCCTACTCTGCTGCTTCTGCTTCTTCCACTGTGTGTGGTTCCCCTTTCCTCGCTAGCTAATTATCCTGGTGGAGTTCAGGCTCAAAAATCGTATCTTCTGCATCTTCTCTCATTTGCACAACAACCATAATATTTGTAGCCACACTGTCCGGCTTGCAACATTCTGCCTCCTCACTCCCTGCTGTGAAATAAATAAGTATCTAATTATGTTTTTACGTACGCATGTTTTCCTACCCCCCGATTTGTACAGTATGCTGAGGTGCAGTCACATCGAAACGCTTCATAAGTGTAATTTAAATGTGTCGTCCTCCTCCTCATCATCATCATCATCTACAGAGGGTCGTCACAATTTACTTCTTAAACCTCTATTACAGTTATCGGAGGTGACAGAAACCCATCAACCACGATTGTGATAACCTTGCACTTACCTTCCCGCCTCCTTTCACTCCCGGCTCGTCCCAATCAATCAAGGGCAACTCCCTCCTTCCCCACCTGGTTAACCTGCATTATAATCGACCTGTTCGTATGGAAAAATATTTATAACGTATTCCCTGGCGACGCCGGCAGCTTTTTATTTTTTATTCATTAGGTTTCCCCTCCCGGCAGCGCGGCGGCGGCGGCGGTACTCACCGCCGCCGCCCCGGCAAGAAGACCCCGGGTTCGAATCCCGGCTCGGGTGCCTTTCTGTGTGGAGTTTACACGTTCTCTCCGGTTTCCTCGCACAGTCCGAAGACATGCTGCTGTATAGGTTAATTGACCTGCTGACTAAATCGCCCCCGGTGCCCGGTGATGGACTGGCGTCCCATTCTGGGTATACCCCTGACTCGCGCCACGTGTCTGCCGGGATAGGCTTCCGGGCTCACCACAACCCTGTGCAGGATTACGCGGTAATAATAATAATAATAGCATTTATATAGCGCCTTTCACCCGAGGGTCACAAAGCGCTGAACGATCGCCGAACTCGGAAACTAACCAATCAAGTTACCGCCGCGTGACACTAATACGCCCGCGTCGTTCCGTCCTCCCGCCCTCCCGCGCGCAGACCAGAGCAAGAACGCGTACGTGGTGGGCCATGACGGCTCTCTGCAGGTGACCTACGCCAGCGGCCTGCAGCTGGGCCTGCACACCGAGCCGCACGTGGTGGCCGGGCCGGCCAGCCCCGCGGCCGTCCGCCTCAACATCAGCCTGCCCATGGAGGGCGGCGTGAGCATGCTCGAGTGGCGCCTGCGCAAGGAGCAGGCGCGCGGCCACGTCACCGTCTACGGGCGCAAGCTGCGGGTACGGCGCGTCGGCTCTGTCGCAGGAACGCCGCGAAGAGCTCTCGTGAGCTCACTCGGTATTTTCCGCTATAATATTATAATAATAGCATTTATAGAGCGATTTTCACCCGAGGGTCACAAAGCGCTGCGCAGGGCTGCGGAGAGAACGGCATGTCAACAATGACGCTTGGAGGAATTATATCCTTCGGCTGGCCTGGGAACGGCTGGGAATCCCCCCCCCCCAGGAAGAGCTGGAATCTGTTGCTGAGGAAAGGAATGTCTGGTCCACTCTCCTTGGACCTGTTGCCACCGCGACCCTCACCAGGACAAGCGGTTTAGAAAATGGATGGATGGATATTAAACATGCATCTACCTATCTACGGCCGCGCCCGGATCTAACGCGTACGCCGCCCCCCCCTCCCCCGTCCCGCGCACGCAGGTCAACGGCAGGAACATCCTGTCGATGGACTTCAACCGGCAGACGCGCACGGAGAAGATCAACGACGACCACCGCAAGTTCACGCTGCGCGTCGTCTACAACCAGCTGGGCCGGCCCACTCTGTGGCAGCCGGACAACAAGCTGACGGCGCTCAACGTGACCTACTCGGCGCGCGGACGCATGCTAACGTTCCAGCGCGGCTCCATGTCGGAGCACGTCGAGTACGACACGGCCGGCCGCCTTAAGTCGCGCACGTTCGCCGACGGGCGCACCTGGCAGTACTCGTACCTGGAGCGGGTGAGGCCCCCCGCGCGTCGTCGCGTCGATGTCCCGCTCGTGCGTGTCGCCGTGTGCCGCGTTTCGGCCGGCCAGAGCTCGGGCGCGGGTTGTCGCCCGCTTGGCGGTCTAGCGCCGAGAGCAACGGCGAGTAGCCCGCGTCTGCCTTGCGTCCGTGATGGTCTGGTTGTCGGCGTAGGTTTGTCAGCGGCTCGACGTGTGGGAATCGCTGTCGAGAGATGTTCCGTCACGATAGTTGTGTCGAGGAGAGAAGGGGGGGGAACGCGCAGCGCAGCTATCCAGCTATCCCAAAAGAATAGCTCTCGACAGCAGTTCTCACGGTTTATAAAAAAAATATTTATCGCCGTACCCGTATTTTTCGCGGTCTTGACAGACGGCAGTTAGTGTAGTCATCGAGCCTGTATCTCACGAGCCAGGGGGAGTCCAGGAAACTAACTTTCACAACCCCCCCCTTTCCCCTGTGCTCCCGCGGTCCCAGTCCATGGTGCTGCTCCTGCACAGCCAGCGGCAGTTCATCTTCGAGTTCGACTCGTCGGACCGCCTGGCGTCCGTGACGATGCCGATCGTCGCGCGCCACACGCTGGTGACGCTGCGCTCGGTCGGCTACTACCGCAACGTGTACACGCCGCCCGAGAGCAACGCCTCGGTCATCCAGGACGTGGGCGAGGACGGCCTGGTGCTGCGCACGGCCTACACGGGCACGGGCCGCCGCGTCAACTACCGCTACAGGCAGGCGGGCAAGCTGGCCGAGGTGCTGTATGACGGGACGCGCGTCAGCGTCACCTACGACGACCTCACGGGCATGCTGAAGCTGGTGAACCTGCAGGACGGCGGCTACGCGTGCAACCTGCGCTACCGCCACGCGGGCCCGCTGGTCGACAAGCAGATCCTGCGCTTCAACGAGGAGGGCATGGTGAACGCGCGCTTTGACTACAGCTACGACAACGGCTTCCGCGTCACGAGCGTCCAGACGGTCATCAACGAGACGCCGCTGCCCATCGACCTCTACCGCTACGACGACATCTCGGGCAAGGTGGAGCAGTTCGGCAAGTTCGCCGTCATCTACTTCGACATCAACCAGATCATTACGACGGCCGTCATGACGCTCACGAAGCACTTCGACAGCTACGGCCGCGTCAAGGAGGTGCAGTACGAGATCTACCGCTCGCTCATGTACTGGATGGTGCTGCAGTACGACAGCCTGGGCCGCGTGTCGAGGCGCGAGGTCAAGGTGGGGCCCTACGCCAACACCACCAAGTACACCTACGAGTACGACCTCGACGGCCAGCTGCAGATCGTGAACCTCAACGACAAGCTGACGTGGCGCTACAGCTACGACCTCAACGGGAACCTGAACCTGCTGAACCCGGGCAACAGCGCGCGGCTCACGCCGCTGCTCTACGACCTCCGCGACCGCATCAACCGCCTGGGCGACATCCGCTACGTGGTGGACGAGGACGGCTTCCTGAAGCAGCGCGGGCCCGACTCCTTCGAGTACAACTCCAACGGGCAGCTGACGCGGGCCTACAACAAGGCGGTGGGCTGGAGCATCGTGTACCGCTACGACGGGCACGGGCGCCGCGTGTCGCGCCGCTCCGGCTCGGGCGAGCACCTGCAGTTCTTCTACGCCGACCTGGACTACCCGAGCCGGCTGACGCACGTCTACAACCACTCGAGCTCCGAGATCCTGTCGCTCTACTACGACCTGCAGGGCCACCTGTTCGCGGCCGAGTTCAGCGGCGGCGAGGAGTTCTACGTGGCGACCGACGACCTGGGCACGCCGCTGGCGATCCTGAGCAGCACGGGCCTGGTGGTGCGGCGCATGCAGTACACGGCGTTCGGCGAGATCTACGCGGACACCAACTCCGATTTCCAGCTGTGCGTCGGCTTCCACGGCGGCCTCTACGACTCGCTGACGCGCCTCGTGCACTTCGGCCGGAGGGATTACGACATCCTGTCGGGGCGCTGGATGTCGCCGGACATCAACGTGTGGAAGGACATCGGGGCCAATCCGAGGCCCTTCAACCCGTACATGTTCAAGAACAACAATCCCGTCGGAGACATGCAGGACGGCATGAAATACGTGACAGGTTAGCGAGCTCGTTTAAATAATAATACGTATGCTTTCTTTTAGATTATAATACAATTCGCCCCGTATACCTATCCTGGGTATAGCCCTGCCTTGTGCCCTGTGTCTGCCGTGACAGGCTCCAGCTCACCACAATCCCGTACAGGATTAAGCAGTTTTGGACAATGAATTAATTATAATACAAATTATCACTGCAACAAGGCCCCGGGTTCGATACCCCGCTCGGCTGCCTTTCTGTGCCGTGTGTGGAGTTTGCGTGTTCTCCCCGTGTCCGCAAAGGTTTTTGCCGGGTACTACGGCTTCCTCCCAGAGTCCAAAGACACGCTGCTGCATAGGTTAATTGGCCTGAGTTAATTTGTCTCCAGTGCCCTGTGATGGACTGGTCTAACCAATGCTGGGTTACACTCCTGCATTGCACCTTGTGTCTGTCGGGATAGGTTCTGCCTATGTGTGACCCTATTCAGCAAAACAGAATTGCTGGCCATATTTAAAAGTATTACTTTTTGTATATCTCTGTGTTTATTTCCTAAAAATATACAAACGTTATTGTTTTACGGTTATGGTGTGAAGTTTTTGTTGCATTTAAATTCACATATTTGGGATGTATTTAGAGATATATGCATTATTGTAAATTGTATTTCTGCTGCGTATTGTACAAATAATTTTACCTGTCGTAAGTCAGTTAGCAAAAAAACAAAACAGCTTTTGATCTTCGTGTACATTTTTTGCCTTAATTATTTATCGGAGTGGTGTTTCTTTTCTCGTCCTAATTTATACGTACTGACGGAAATTAATAACTATCGGCCAGGCGAACATTTTTAGAATTATCACGTTAATCACTTTAATAAAATACGGATCTATGAATAGCTTTGGAAGCCACAAACTCACCTTCGCAGGACATATTATGACTCCACACGTGTAGACACAGTTGAACCAGTGATAATTGCCAACACGGCGCGCACACACACACGTACGCACGGGGTCTGTGGGACTGGCCCTCATTCGACTCTTCACACACGGTCTCCAAATCGACTCCCATCCCTTCGCGATAAATATTCCGTGACACCCAGGAACCAGTTCCTCCACCAGCGTCAGCTTGGCCTCTCTCCCGACTTCTTGTCAATCTGTCGCCACGTTGCCGAGATGTTATCTCCCTCGCCTGGCACGGAGGAGGTTAAGGGTTCCATCCCGAACCTATGCAGTTGGCGTGGTCGCGTGGAATTTTTTTTCCGCGCGTTTGGATTATTTCGCTGCTCTGAATTCCCACGTGATTTTATAAGCTACTTCGATGAGCTATCTCGTAAGGGGAGGTCACCTCTGAAAAAGAGCTCGTTGCTCGGCGTGCTTTGCCCCGTAAATAAAAGAGTTCCGGTCGTTCGTTGTGCGGCACCTCAGCACTCCTCCAAGCCACGGACATTTCCTCCGATTCCGTTAGAATCCCAAGAATCGTCATACATCTGCGAGATAGTATGCGCGTGTGTAGAATGATGGAGAGCTGGCTTTAAAGGCCCGATGTTATCACGCAGCTCCAGAGAGTTTAAAATCTGCCGGGGAGCTTAATGCAATGCCCTATTTTTCATCCCTGAGTCAACACTCCAGAAAGTTTTCAACAAAATAAATATTGTGCCGCATACAAAAAAACACACACGATCCATCGCGCTGAAACAATCGCGTCTCGACCGGAGTCTGCGTTTTGTCCGGTTGACCGAGAATACTGATAAACGCGCTGTCAAAAATTATAATTTTCAAAAGCCGTAAACTACTTTTAACATCTGACCTTCATAAGCGTTGCCTAAGATGCTCACTAAACGGGGCTGTTTTCCCGATGCCTGCTATTAAATGAGATTAACCTACGATGTGTTAGAAACGTACAAAGGTTGCCGTGTTTGGCTGTGTACATAATTAGGTGCTTAAACAAGTTAGGATGATAATGATAATGATCACGTTGATGGCTTTCAATGGTGATTGCAGAGCTAACAATGATGGCTTCAACGACAGCTGACCTAAATCACAAGTCTCTTTAATATTGTCTTTAAAAACATACCCCCCCCTTTTCTATAAATAATAGGCCAAAGTTGTATGATTTATGGATTGTGTTATTCATTAAGACCGGCTTGCAGCTCGTGTTAATATGCGTGCTGATAGGAATCGGTTGCACACGTGGCAGATGGCGGAATTAAAACAGCAAAATGTAGGTAATTACAAGCTTATAATTGATGCAATGCCGTATATCCCCATCGCTCCTGATTAGCCCCGCTAACGCACCTTGTCTGATGGATGCAGATGTGAACAGCTGGCTTCAGACGTTTGGATTTCAGCTGCATAACGTGATCCCCGGCTTCGCAAAGCCAAAAGTGAACTCTTATGAGCCCCATTATGAGCTGACTGCCATCCAGAGGCAGGACACTGCACGGGTAAGGATGAATGTACAAAACATGACTTTGGTAATGCCGAGTACATCGTCGCTTTTGTGGTTGTTTTTCTGCCGCGTGCACTTTTCGACAAAAGTTTTCAAACCCGCAATTCCCAGAGCCTCGCGATGTGCCTGCGAGTTTTGTCTCTAAGCGTTTTGTATAATGTGTCGTGCCGCGTAAAATGAGTACCGCCATTGTGTGTCGGCAGCTGTTGCCTGTAACTGCAATCGACCGAGCGGCATTTATTTAACAAGCTATGTTCTTGCTGATGAGACTCATGAAGTTTAAATCAGTCGAGACATTTCCTGAAATCAGTCGAGAGTTAATGGTGTGTGCAGCTGTGGCACCCTTGGTCAGCGTACCGCACTGTGAAACCTGAGACCTGAGTGCGATTCCTGCCCACGGCTGACATGAGTGGCACGTGATATACGAACTGGTGTTGAGGGCCCCCAGCATTGGGGGGGGGCTCATCCAGCAGTGACGGCGACGCGCCGTAACGCGCGGCGCGCGGCGTCGACCTAACGGCGCGCGTGTTTGTCGCTCGCGGAAGGCCGTGTCGTGGGTGGACTGCGGGGTGCACCAGAAGCTGAAGGCCTTCACCTCCCTGGAGAGCCTGCCGCGGCCCGACAGCCCCGAGCGCTCGTCCGGCCGGCGGCGCGACGCGCGCGCCTGGTTCACCACCGTCGTGCCCATCCTGGGCAAGGGCGTCATGTTCGCCAATAGCCACGGGCGCATCACCACCGACATCATCAACATCGCCAGCGAGGACAGCCGCAGGGTGGCGGCGATGCTCAACAACTCGCACTACCTGGAGGGCCTGCACTTCACGGTCGAGGGCAAGGAGACGCACCACTTCGTGAAGGTGGGCTCGCCCGAGGGCGACCTGGCCACGCTGGGCGTCACGGGCGGCCGCAAGACGCTGGAGAGCGGCGTCAACGCCAGCGTGTGGCAGTCGACGGCGCTGGTGGGCGGCCGCACGCGCCGCTACACCGACGCGTCGCTTCAGGCGGGCGGCGTGGCGCTGAACGTGCGCTACGGCGGCACGGCGGAGGAGGAGCGGGCGCGGGTGCTGGAGGTGGCGCGCCAGCGGGCCGTGTCGCTGGCGTGGGCGCGCGAGCAGGAGCGCGCGCGCGACGGGGACGAGGCGAGCGCGTCGCGGGCGTGGAGCGAGAGCGAGCGGCGGCAGCTGCTCGCCGACGGGAGGGTCGCCGGCTACGAGGGGTTTTACCTCCTGTCGGCCGAGCAGTACCCGGAGCTGGCCGACAGTCCCGCCAACATCCAGTTCCTGAAGCAGAGCGAGATAGGCCGGAGGTGACAGCTGCCCGCTCGGAACGCACGTCATGCCGCCGCCGCTGCCGCCGCCACAGGAGACGCGTTCGGTTTTCTCTCTCGTGGACAGCCGGGGGTCATTATTTTTTTTTTTGCCAAAACCTGACGTGTAAAAAAAAACGGCAAAGAGGGTAAAGACAGTGACACTGCTCTGGTATGTATAAATAGTGCCCAGTTGATGGGAAGTACATTGCCTTTGTCTACGGAATAAAATAAAGGGGAGAAAAAAAACACTTCTTTTTGTTGACAAAAAAACAAAGAGGCGTGAGCTGTGAAATCCCTTTGCAAGCAGAAACTGTTGCACATGAAACGGGAAGGAAAAATTCCAGCGTATTGTTCTCGCTCTTTTAATCCATCAAAAGGTAAATATTGATTCATGATTGTGGAATCCTGACTATGCCAGGGAAATAAATAGGTTCCATCGGCAGGAAGACAGACCGAACGCATGAGAGAGAGAGAAAAAAAAAACTTCATGCAAAAGAGAGAGAGAGAAAGAGACAAAAAAAACTGCTTTTGTGTGAGAAATCTTGATAACGGCGGGGGATCGCTTTTCCCGTTTCTGATCATTTCTTCTCTGAACGGCTTCAAAGCAAAGTCGAAAAGGCAGCATCTTTACACAAGAAGAGCAACAAACTGAGATCAGTGGGAGGTAACGCGAATTTGGTTTCTGAAAAAGAGCAAAAGCAGCAGGAATTGATGTCCTGCCGTCGTACAGAGATGATGAACTGCGTGTGTCGCACTGTCGTCGCAGAGCCTGTGGTCTCTCTATATTTCGTCTGCTGCGTTTGAACGGGCTCCAGTGCCCGCGCCGCCTCTAGGGATAGACAGAGCACATGAATGTGTGTATTTTAGATATTTTTTGTTCATATGAACCAAATGTGTTATCCCAACGCCTTAACTTTAATTAGTTGGATCGTGTATTATAAATAACTCGGATTTTAAGAGAGTGTGACGTTAGCACTACACAGGAGCATCACTGCATTGGTCATTAATGCAGCACTTGAGAAAATGCTGGCGTATAAAAATAAAATAAAAAAAAACACATGTCGACTGAACCCTTTGTATAAAAAAAATTAACAAGAATAAAAAAAATGATACTTTTTTGCAAGATTTTTTGACATTTTTGAATGCTGCTTAGTTTTTACGTTCAGTCAACAGGGCAGCGTTTAGTTACGTTTACTGCAATTCACGTACGTTCATTCTATCGTACGCTATATACCCCTGATATTGAACATTTCTAAAGCGTAGGAGTTTTCCCATCCCTTGTTGAGGGAAATGCCACTACATGGGCGGACGTGGAATGGCTAGTGAGGGGCGCTTGCATCAACGCACAATTTCCCTGTCAGAAGATCTGTAGCACAGCTTTGTCAAGGCCCACTCAGTGAATTCTCAACAGACAAAAGGCAGCCCACTGACCAGTAAATCAAGGTGTGATTTTAGCGGTGAAAATACTTTCACGTTGATCAAGAATCCTTGGCTGTTACCACCATTTTTTTTATTGTCTTACACATTTTTTGTACGCGTGTCTTTTTTTTCACCACTTTTTTTTTTTATACCGTTTTCTTTTTCGTGTGTCTTAAATTATTTAGTGACCGTGGGAGAAAAGAAAATTAATCCGCGAGCCGTTTATGCTCGTCAACAAAAGTGTACGAGATGGCTGTTCTCTTTACATGCACGGTTGACATTCGCCTACATTGGTAGCATCTCATTTATTGTTAGTACATAGAAAGAAGGTTTCACCAACTTGGCCCCTAGACCTAGCCATCGTGCTTCGAAGAATCGCAAAGAAGAAGAAGAAGAAGAAGGCCCCTAGACTATACGGATGAAAGCCGTTAGCGAGCGACCATTAAGGCCAACACAGCGCAGGAGTGGGCAAGGCAAACACTTCACCGAGCCGCCGCCTTTGCAATCTTAGCTCTAATGACAGGTGTTTACTTTCGGAGACGTCTGATGAGGGGGCATACCTGAGCAGGAATCGACCACGGATGATTACTCGGGGATCATAGTGACCACTGCGGCCAATACAGATGCTGCCATTCACCGCAGTGTTGATTGAATAATGTGTTAATTGCGACGATTCAGAAGGGGTCTTGTGGGTAAATGGTTCCACCGGTTGTGATTGCACGCACGCCCACACTGGGGAATGGGCCCCCAGTACGTACCGCCAGGGAAAGCCGCGGCCTGGCGTCCCATCCGGGGTATAGCCCTGCCTTGCGCCCTGTGTCTTACGGGATAGGCTCCGGCTGACCGCAACCCTGTATAGGATTAAGCGGTTTCTGCTAATGGATGGATGGCACGCTGGACTTACAAGCCAGAGGTCACCGGTTCGAAATTCTGGGCAGGCAGTGGAAACGATGCGGCACGTTTCTTAAATCCTGCCTGCATCTGTCCACCCAGCGGTGTGTAAATGTGTTCACCACAGTTAGTCGGTTTACATGGTTGTACTTTGGTGGGGTAAACTGTGGTACTCTCATCTCGTCAAAGATGCCAGGCCAGGTTGGAAGAGTAGGCCAAATGTCCTCCTCTATAGAGCTCCGTCCAGTGGAGGGCCCATCTGCCAGCATAGGTGACAGTAATTGCAGGGTTGCACCACTCTCTTTGCATAGTCTGTACCATTATACGCCACACCGCACAATTATACACCCTCCGCAAACATGACTCGCATTAAATAGCACACAGACTCACAAACAAACACACGTGCACACCGAAGCTATTGTAAGCGTGGCTGTGTAGTTGTCTCACAGACATTGAATGCCCGGTTGTCGGCTTGCTGCCAGCTGCCAAAGACTTTCCCCCCCAGAAAAAGGATGGCATCGCAAGGCAACGTAAACACTTTTGTTAATCCTTGTTTTCAAGCATTGTTTCTCTCGGTGATCCACATCTGTTTAAAAGAGTGCAACTGGGCCAGTTACCGTGATTATATTAGCTGCATGTTCTGTGGACAGCGCCCGAACTCGGGTTGCCTGTGGGTCACAGGAAGCTGGCGCCGTTCCGTTTGGTCGTTGTCGAGCATCGCCGCATCATGTAACTAATACCGCGCTTTGTGTTGTATGCCATCTTCAATGGGTGCTGCATTTATGGACTAACAGTGATGGGTGATATTTAACTTTTAGCAGATGCATAGGTTTTGTAAAGGCCTTACACTGGATTGAATAATGCTTTAATTTTTTGCTACTTTTTAAAGATGTGTTTAGATTTTTTTCTTCTAAAATGATGTTCACGACACGTTGACGTAAAAAAAAAACCGTCTGCACCACGTCCCGGTTGTGCGAAGTAAAACAAAGTCACTGTTTCTAAAAGCATCACCGTGTGACACTGTATTGCGTCTCTGGCTGGTGTTACCAGTTAATAAAAATGAAGAAAAAAAGAAACCTACAACAATAACAACACAAAACACACGCTAAAAACGAAACCAGGTTATGTATGCCTGTGGCATATGAAACAAATGGCAGACATTAGCAGGGGATGAGGTCATTTCTAAATGTAGCCTCGATCGAGGTCATTAAACAGAAAATGCGCTGAAACTTTTTTTTGTTGTCCTCTGTCAATTGATTCTTTTCCATCCAGCCCATCTTACGTAACTTTAAAGCCAGAGAGTGGCTTAATGTACATCATCAACCTTAACAGGATAAAAGCTGTCCATTTTTTAAACTGTCTGTCAGCGAGGCTTTAGAGTGATTCCGGGAAAATATGTGGAATTTAAAATAAATACTCTGAGCTGCCGACTCTTTCTAAAGAAGAGAAAAACGTCGAGGAACTCTCTCGTTGCTTGATTTTATAAATTACAATGCCCCCTGCATTTTTCCGTGAGGTTTATCAGGAACATTTGAATCTTTTTGCAGGAACCGGGAGGCTGGAATTGAAAAAGAATGAACGATTGGTGCAAGGCACAACCATAATTCTTTCTAACACAGCAGCAGCATCTCGGTGTACTCCCATCCATTACTTCAAGCGACACAAGTTGTAAGTTAATGCAATGGCACCTTAATCAAGTCTCCGTCTACATAAAATGTGTGGCTTTTCTTGGTATTATTTTAAGCACGGGCCAAAGGTATGTTTGGGTTGGTGAGTCACACTATTCGTTAAGAAATTGTCATTGCTGGGATAATATACAGTTTCAAGTGTTCCTGTAAATCAAAAATATGGACACTGGGCTGACAGGAAAACTGAGCATTTGTCCCTTCTTTATGGATCAGTAGGATTTATCAAAATAACAAATTGTATTTAATTGAAGCCACGGGGAGGAGAGACTGCTCTGGAGATAACATAAAGAAACAGGATTTCTGCATTTATTTTACAAACGTCTCGCCTTTAGTAGGAATCACAGCTTTGATATACTTTGTAAGGTGAAATTAATTCTGACAATATTTCTTAAATATTTCAATTGCAAAAAAGGATTAAAAGACAGGTTTTATCCACTGCATAATTTATTATTAATTTCCTCAAGATTAAAAACGAGCCGGGGAGGAGAGGGTTTTAAAATGCCTTTTTTTTTTCGTCCTTTGGAGCCGTTATTGATTTGTAAAAATTTGAAATGTCGTCTAAAAGGGGCTTACGACTACTTATCACCTTCACTTACACAGTCACTATCGCTAAAGAAATGCATTATTTTATCCGCGATGTGAAGCTTTAATTAGTGTGTGGCCAAAGTGTGCGTGCGTGTGATGCCGTGATGGAAAATACTCTGTGAGCACGGATGCATTAATGTTTTATGAGGTACCGCGTTGATCTTTAAAGGGGAGGGGGGCAGATTATGATGAAATGCTACAGCAAACAGCATTTGCAGTGAAGATAGTGACTTGAGTTTGGAGGGATGAGGCATTTGGTCCCCTGCGTTTTCCAAATTCCCCAAACAGGCGGACCGACAGATTTAATGAAAATGAACTGGCGTAGTCATTCTTTGATGGCCACACCTGGCACGGGGAAATGTGTAGGCCCCTGGAACCGCGGCTGATTTACTCAATCATACGTAATGCTCCCTTTGCTTCTAATCAGTTTAATTGTTCGGAGAGGGGGCCTGATAATCTCCCAAAATTTCCCGTATTAACGTCCACCGTAACGTGGCACTCGCTGCAAGCGGTTCACCGTGGGAATTCGTGACATTGCTTCGACCCCTTTGTGTCGTTTAAAATTACACCGACGGTAAAAAATTAACGGACAAAAAAAACGCGCGTCGACTGCAGGAACGAACGGGCGCTGGGAGGTGTGGCGGATTTGCGAATTGAAATTTTCACCTCCGCACGTGTGCTCCTAAGTGGACAGAGAGGATCTGTGCCGTTTAATTTTAGAAACGAGCTCAACAAAGGACGCCTGGCGTGCTGCCCCTCGCAAGGACCCACTCACTCTCGCGCCTGCCAATGCCCCGGTCAGACATTGCCCTCTGACCTTGCAAGTCAGCGATACATCTGCTGTCCACTGTAATTAATAAAACGGTCACCTGCTCGGTTTTTTTGTGGGTGCTTTTTCTAAGTGGAGGCTGCAACTCTCTCCTCCTTGCTGTGGCTTATTTTCTTTAACACACAATTAAATCATTTAATAGTTTTCAAGCAACGCAAATGTGTCATCACAGTTACCAGGAATTTAACACAATCATTCTTTATTTGCTTTAATAAGCTAGCTGTTCTATAATTACACACATTAGTGGACACTAGACATATTAAGGCACTTCGACTGCAGAAAAAAATACAATAATAAAGTGTATACATTTTATTTTTTGTAATTAGTTTACTTGGTAGCTCTGTGTTTATTGACCACTCGCTAATAAAGTGAGAACCAGAGCATCCACAGCCATTGGTGGTTTCACACTTAATTATCAGCTGCACAGAAAAGAGATGTCATCACAGGGTTATCCAGCCATCTGGCAGCACACCATGAAATTAAGGCTGAAAACTCACAACTTTTTATTTGTGTTGATTAATTTCTTCATAGCTCTTCTGGTCTCATTAAACCGAAAGATAGGCTTGTACTATAATAAGCTTGCAAATTCAAAGTGACATTTCTCATACCCTTGATGTGTTCTAAGAATTGTTTTCTGATTGGTGGCACACGTGACCACGGTCCGGTGTTATTAAAAACTCGCCGTGGTCTATCCACTGCTTGGGTGTCACCATCTGGCAACGGTCCTGCGATGGCAGAATCCACTTTGCTCCCGCACACGACTAGCTCTCGACAATCCACCCCTGCGGTGGTCGTCCTTTCAGACACATGCTCCTCCTTTGGCTGCTATTCTGTCACCAGTCTCGTCCGTGTTGTTAACGCTAGCATCATACCCACCCTACGGGTTATCTTGTTCCAAGTGTGCAACGCGTTCTTCTAACGTCTCTTCTAACGTCTCTTGTTCGAATCTCGTTTTCTGCTGACATGACTACTTTCACCCGGATTTCTTCCCCATGTCCTTTTGGGAATTTTGCCGCTGGCTCTCGGAAGTTTCAGGAGAGTGATCAATAGGTGGGAAGTGATGCTGAAACAAGACATAAAAGCATTGGTATTGTGTAGATATAATTTGCGCTCATGAAGGATTCCAACCCGGTATCCTTACTGTGGACATACATACATGAAAGCACTTGCTCCATTATATATATAGATTCCAGTGTAAGCATGGACTGCAATATTAGATTCTGAGTGTGTTTCATCCGAGCAAAATAATTCAAACATCAGTGTCCATAATACATAAAAGTGGAATCATCTTTACAGAAAGCGTTACAAAAAATCTGACACGTGTTCATAATCATAAAATAGATGTTTTGGCAATGGGAAATATTTGTTAGAATAGATGGCCTCCCTATGCGTTGAAATGTATGTGGGTTGTTGACCGTACTTCACCACGTTGGTCATTGTGGGTTGGTGATGGGCGGGTGGGAGGAGAGGGCAGATCATGTTCTGATGTTACTCTTCACTGACGTTGCCAGATGGAAATCAAACTGGGGTTCTTCGGTTAACTATCGTACCACTGCTCCGCTAGATTCATGCGATGGAACACAATCCACGCAGCACCTTCACAGGAGCTCGCTTCATCACTGCATCTCCTCAGCAGATGTCCTCTCAGGTGCGTTGCATTACTTGGCTACCACTCCGTCACTGTTGTTGCCGCTTTAAACGGCTATCGTCCAGGTTGACCCGGGTTGACCGGTTTCCCCCCAGTGGTGGAGATATTGGAGAAATATTTTACAGCCGGATGCCGTTCCTGACGCCAACCCTCTTTGGCTGAGGTTTCTTCAGATCACCATTTGACTGAACTTTCCACCAAGACGTGTTCACCAAGGGTGATCCGACCAGGAGTGTGAGACTCCAGACCTGTCCACCAAGGGAGACTCTAGCGGGAGTGCAAGACTCCAGGTGACATAGCTCTGAGGTTCATTGGAACACAAACCCCTCCACCACGACAGGGTGACGATCCATCCTTATTTTATCACTATTCTTTACTAAGTCGTGATCATCTTGTCTCATAATGATGACGACGATCATCATCCCCTAGGATCACCTCTTTATTCCCTAAATGTAAATTCCTTCAGCAATTTTATAATCCGTTATTACGTTCTTGTATGGTATTTTTTTTAAATCTAAGTACGATCTTGCCAAATAGTGTGACGGTACGAAACAACTTATCCGACACTTGTGATGGATGAGTCATATTTATATATAAACAACCGCAACGAAAACAAGGAAACCCCGCCACAATTTTTAAAAAATAAATCCCGTTCTCCGCCCACTCGTCTTCCTATCGCTGGATCAGCTGCACAGATCATCAGGCCCTCTAACATGGAGCTCGGCAATAATTCCCCAGGCTCATCTGACCTTATCTCAGCGCAGATTGCTCACTCTTAGCACTGTCGATGCACCACAAAAGCGAGTGGCCAATTGCAGGCAGCAGAGGCAATTCTGTAGAGCAAGCTGGAGCACAAATCATCTCGGGTGAAAGTCGGTCACCTCTGGCGGCTGGGTCTCAGATGTGTTTTCGGTTTGTATCCCGTGCCGCTGGGCGTGATGTCCCCACGTTTCGCTGCACGCGGTGGGAGCTTCTAACAGCAGCCTGATCGTGATCGAGCGGTTCGCGCGTTCCAATAAACCCCAGAGCTGTATCACCTGGAGTCTGGCGCTCCTGCTAGGGTCTCACTTGGTGAACAGGCCTGGGGGGGGGAAGGTGCCAAACAAATAACGATATCGAAGAGCGTCAGGAAGGGGCATCCAGCCATACAATTCTGCTCCGATACCCCCACCGTTAGGGGGGGCAACCAGTTAATCCCCGCCAGGTGCATACCGGGCATTTAAACTAACGACAACATGGCATTTAAACTAACAACAGCGACTGAATGCTGTTATCTGGAGAAGCTCTCAGCACGTGCAGTGAAACGTCAGACATTAACAACACGTGGGTACAGTACCAACCCCATAACGCACATCAGAGCTATACGGCACAACAGCCTCAGCCGTGACAGCACCTCTGCCCGTTGCCCGGCACCGCGCAAAAAAAACAACCCTGGGCTCTGGCAATTCCGCTCGATCTTATTTCTAAGCAGCCAGGGGCTGTGCACATTTTAAAAGGCATCCTGTGTGTCCGGCGTAACTCGCCTTTTGTGGACGTTTAAACGGCCACGGCTCGCGATGCCAAACACTGCCATCTGCTGATTATAACTTTGGGTTTTGCTCGGTTTGACTTTGTGCGCCGGTTGAGTAACGGAGAACCCCGTCCCTCTTCCGCGGGAGGCCGTCAACGGACCGTTTAACGAGGTCAGCCTCGCAATGACGGCCTTGGCTCCGGTCGCGCCGCGTGTTGCCCACCCGCCTGCTTAGGCTTTTGCCACATCACCACAAAGTCGGTAACGTCACCAGAGCCAGCCAGCTATCCATCCATGCATTGTCAGAAACCGCTTAATCCTCGAAAGGGTCGCGGTGAACCGGATCCTATCCCGGCGGACACAGGGCGCAAGGCAGGGTTACACCTATGATGGGACGCCAGTCCATTACAGGGCACCGGGGGAAATGTAGTCCGCTGGTCAAGTCACTTATGCGGCATTTCTGTGCACTGTGGGAGGAAACCGGAGTGCCCGGCGAAAACCGACTAACTTTACGTGGTCTGTGGGTGCGCTGTGGTGGCGCTTGTGCCAGGCGAGGCGACGGTGGCGAAATGCGGATGTTGTTGATTACGGGAGAGGAGAACCGTGTAAAAGGGGGCACTCATCAGTTCATTCAATTCCCAGCCTCGCAATGAATTCATTGAATGCCTGACCACGGTGCCAGTCTACACAATGTTAAGGGGTCCATTGCTTCAAGATGGGGGTTACGCGGGAGGATCTCTCGACACGTTGCTTTCATCTCCCGCCAGACATTCCTTTAGAAAGGTTGCCAATTGCCAGCAACGCTCGCGGATTCGTCTTATAGATACCAAGCCAACATTCCCTATTAGAGGATGGAAGTGGTCTTTGGTTAGAAAAGAAAATACTGTGTTGTGTTTACGCACGCGGAGCACACATACGCGGGTTACTTGCCCTCTCACAGGTGCGCGCGGTGAAACAAACCGGGCCTTCCTTCCTCCGTGCGCCTTGCGCGGCCTGCGATCGTGAAGTGCGCGCTTGAGTTAGAAATGTAGAGGCAGAGGTGCAGCCCTGCGACCACGTAATAACAAATAATAATAATAGCATTTTATATAACGCCTTTCACCCGAGGGTCATAAAGCGCCGCGAAGAGAACGGCATGTCAACAACGAAAAGAAAAACAGCCGCGCGTAATCCTTCAATGCCGAGAGTGTTAGAAGAGAACGGTTCAGAGGCGCGAGGAAACTGCAGAGAGGCCGGGGTAAGAAGGCAGCC
>JAZEWU010000047.1:4097895-4109792 GCA_036362915.1 Geotria australis | reverse complement strand
GGAGAGAATTCCGGAGCGTGGCATCTTTCGAGTGCATCCGACGGGACGCCCACGGCTAATGGCACGTGCCGCGATGGGAAATTAAATGGGCCATAGTCCCCGGGCGGGTGGGCAGGCGGTGCAAAGGCGGCAGTGGGCGCCCAGGTTTATGGGCTGGAACCGTGTTTTCATCTACCCGGGCTTCGGGAGGATGCTGCTGTTGCATAAGTTCAGGGCACTGGACTCGCATTCCGGAGGTCGCCGATTTTATTCGGTATTCCCGCGCGGCAGATGAAGCCACGAGCTCCTGTCAATCCAGCAGTCTGAATCGGGACACCGGTCCGGCCGATCGGCGGCTCGCGTATGGTGGGGTAAAGTGTGGGTACTCTCACCTCTTTCGAGATAACTGGCCGGCGTGCACGAGCAGGCCACAGTCTCTCCAATAGAGGGGCTCTTCCAGAGCTCCCTCGAGGTGACGCCCTTCTGCCAGCGGTGGTGTGAGCAGGCAATTGCAGGACTGCAGCTTTACATTTTAATTTTGAAAAACCCACCAGGGAGAAAAGACATTTAACATTCCCTTCACTAAGGTGATCATGACGACGATGATGTTGATATACAGTGCGGATTTATCTTCGTCTAAAGGCAACCGCATGTCAAGTGAATAGACCGTGTTATTTACGTAAGAGGCAGTTACGGAAACGTCGTGGTTGCCGTTTGCTGCGCCGTTCGGCTCTCAGCGTAGAGGCGCCCATCATCATCGTCTGCATCGTCGCTCGTTCAAAAACGAGGATTCAAAACCGCGGGGTTACGTTCCAATGAACGACACGGGGGAATCGAGAACAAGGCTGACGCGACTGACCGGCCCCAAGCCTCATCCACGCATCCCGAGTCCCCCGTCCTGCGATATCTCCCCGAGCGCTACGCGGAATTACCCAAACGGGGAGACATTTCAGCGCGCCGGGCGACCCCACGTCCGTAGCGTTGTGCGCACGACGGCACACGCGGCGGCACAGCGCGGGTGCACACGCCCTGGCGCTAGGCGTTAGACGGGGACCCCGTTCAAATTTCGCCTGCACCCCATTTTCCACCCCAGTGCAGTTGCAGCGCCTGCACACCCGATGGCCACGCCATTAAAGCCCACGCTGCATCATTAGCGGTGCACCAACAAGGGCTTGTCATCTGAGCTACCGTGATTAAGCAAAGTCCATCCATCCATTGTCAGAATCCGCTTAACCCTGTAGAGGGTCGCGGTGAGCCGGAGATTATCCCGGCAGATACAGGGCGCAAGGCAGGATTATACCCAGGATGGGATGCCAATCCATCACAGGGCACCGGGGGCAATTTAGTCCGCAGGCCAATTAACTTACGCAGCAGCACGTCTCTGGACTGTGGAAGGAAACCAGAGTGCCCGGCGAAAACCCACGCATAGACGGGGAGAACATGCAAACCGAGCCCGGGGCCTTCTCGCAATTGAGGTAGCAGCGCTACTCACCGCGACACCGTGCCGCCCCAATTAAGCCAAGTCACTCTGCGAAAATAAATCAATGACGCTGCAACCATTTCTGATACTTAATCTAGATTCGGGATCGCCATCTTTGCGTGCATACGCGCGCTCGTAATTTTTTGTTCCTATAAACAAGCGGACTAGCAACTCATTTTAACGATTAACATTCCAGCTCAAGTTAAAACGACCTATTTTGTTCGATCGTATGTATAACTGCTCGTATCGACACCTCGGCTCGCGCCGCCGTGCACGCAAATAATTAACACGTTGTTTAATATTCGCGACGTCTATATTTAGACGCCGCTATTCCAAGCTGCTATTCCAACACTGCCGCTGTGTCGCTAAGCCATTCCACCAGCGGCACCGTCGGCGTGGATGCGTCCGTACCTTCACGCGACCCAAGATCGCGGGGAGCCCGGCCGGTCGCCAGGTCGCGCCGGCAGCTCGCCAGAGCCCGGCCATCGCGAACCGGTCCCTGCGAAAACGCAACCTCGAGCGCTCGGTGCAACCGGTTACAGAGAAATCAAATAAAAAGTTAAAATAATAAAACTGAAAAAAAGAGGCAGTGCCGTTGGGGGGGGGGGGGGGGGGTGTCGCCCGCACGGAGGCTGGCAAGCGTGCCCTTCGCAGGGCAGTCGGCGCGAGCAAAAGCGGCGCACCTCCGTCAGCCGGCCGTCACTGCAGTGCCGCTTGCTGCATCAGCCGGGCGTTTCCACGCAACACGCCGGGGCGTAGCCCCTTCTCTCTCCCGGCCCGTCTAGATTTTTTTCCCCCAGAAAAGAAATCGCCACCGCCGACTCATTACAGCATTAATTATGTCATTAGCGGCAGCGGGGGCAGTCGGGGCTCGGGAGCGGCTCGGACGCACATGAGATGGGGAGGGGGGGGGCGATGCGGCGGAGGCTGCCCGTCGTCTCGGCGGCGGCGGGCCGTGAGCGCGAAACGTCGCGCCCGCAGGTCGGACGCGCTCGCTCGCGCTCTCGCGCGTTCGCGAGCCCGCTCGGCGGTCGCGCGCGGGTCTCGGCGACTCGCGCCCGGCGCCCGGCGCGAAGCGGTCGACGGCGCGATCTGCGCGGTGCAGAGTTGCACGCGACGCGGTGACGGATGCGGGCGAGCGCGGCGCGTGCACGCACGCACGCACGCACGCGCAAACTCGCTCGTGCGTGCACACGGGCACCTCGCGTCACAAGCGCGTCGCTGTCACGACCGTCTTTTACGGGTTCGCGTTGGGCGGCCGGAAATCAGATCCCCGCGTGGGTGAGCGACGCGTAAACTGCAAGGGCAGCGTTTTGTTGATTGTTACGGCAATCAGCGGGAAGCGCGCTGAGCTTCGGTGATGGGATTCAGATAATGGGCGTTTAAAGGAAAAGCGATGCAGGGGTCTCCCCTTCAAACGAACATCACACGCGACAGTTTAAAGCCCGTGGCGGAGATTTAAGGAATGTAGGTGACAACCGAGAGCCGTGGTCTAAATCATGAATTTTTCAAGCAGTTACGTGAGTGCATCATTGTAAAGCGGTCACCGCGTGTATATGCTGCACACAAAGATGGAACAAAACTGCTATTGCTAGGATATATTAAAGTACACGCAGCAAATATATTGCAGCTAATTACTCTAAGTCTATGGCTCCGCATTCCTTAATGCTGCTTTCAAACGTGACAATGGTAAAATCAATTCTTCATGCCAGTTTCAGAGATTAAATGCCTTTCACGCATCAGCTCGTTCACAAATAAGACCACAGCATCCATACGAATTGTAAAAAATGTTGCATGCGCCGCAGAACACCACGCCATATTTTTTAAGCTCGCCGCAAACTCTCGCAAACGTTGCGTGCTCGTTAGAGCTCAGGAGCCCCGCGCCCGACCGTTCCGCGTAATCAAATGGCGGCTCGCTGTGGCGGACGCCCACGTACAATTTTTCATCGCCACCTCCGAACTTGCGAGTGTCCGTTGCAGGCGCGCCGAGACCTCGTCCGAAGCGCGCACAAATATCGCGTGCGGCAACCGTGCGTACGACCACGCGACACGGCGCGTGCATATGTAACATGTCCGGTACGGGGGATTCTTTTTTTATTTGCTGCACACACGCGCGCGCGCGCATACAATAACGAGTGTACATGCACGGGCGTCCACTGCAGAGGCCCTCACTCCGCACGCCCATGCAGCGATGCTCCGGCACGCACAACACACGGGAAACGCACACGCATGCACAAAGGAATCGCACGCGGGCGCGCGCGCGCACACACACACGTACCGCTTGTCAAAATCCCCCGTCACATCTGCCTGCATCGCACACAGCTCGCGAGCACGGCGGTTGTGTGCAGCAATTACCAGTGGCCCGCGATGTACCGTCATTATGCACACTCACTCAACAGAGAGGTACCACAGCAGTGTTAAGAAATCCGTGCAGGAAACTGACATGGGCTGTACCAATGAGGCCGCATCCTCAGAGGGGAAGTCGCGTTATTATCCGCTCCGCCACCAATGCAATGCTCAAGTAACTAAATGTTTAAACCACCTGTCCCGCGAAACACTGGTACGACCCCATCCCAGTCCATTGCTTATTTCGCCACCGGTTTCCGTTCACACGGCTGCCGCACGTTCACCTAGCGCCGAGGGCAGCAAACCGTCGCCGATAACGATGCCAAATAATTTCTAGCACGGATAACGGGAACTGCCTGAAACATACATATTCACGCCGAGTGCAATATAGCCGAGCACAAGTGCCGAGGGCGGCAAACCTTCGGCAGTAACGATGCCAAATAATTTCTGCTACGGATAAGAGGAATTGTAACGGTCGCTCCAAATGAGCCAACACCTTGTATATGCACACAGACCCAAACATACTGCTGGTTCATCGGCAATGGCTGGAGTGAGGATGGCGGGGCAGAGGGCACACCCTGATGAAACTAGCAACTGCAATGGTGGGCAACGTACAACCGTCCCCCCATTACAGTCGAACGTTTTCACAAGAAAATATTGAAGGCTGTATTAGAGATGTTGGGAGCACCTGGAAAAGAGAGCCAGCGCTTTGTAAACCTGTTTTAAATGCACATTCTGACTTCTGCCTGTGACATCTTGGGGCCTGGAGCAAGGAACTGGGTCATTGCAACCAAGGTTTTAAAGGTCATACATTTAAAATAACTGCATCCAGAGATTGCCAAGTGGCTCAGACGTCAAAACGCTGACCTGGCACTGCGATGAACATAGGTTCGATTCCCAAGTAGTCCAAGTGTGGCGAATCTATGGTCTCGGCCAGGTCACTAATCACTGCGCACAAAAAAACCATCGCAGTGAATTTGGTTCCGCACTAAACACGACTAAACTCCGGCTCTGAGAATTTAAACATACCTGCGACTGCCACGCAGCGATAATTACTCTGCGTAGCTGTCGGTGGGAAAGTGCTGCCCTCTGCTGTGTGGACCAGCGGTCACTTTAAGGGCCTGTGGTGTCAATTTCCGTGGGCCGTTCGCTAACACCGCCATTCTCAACCGGTGGGTCATGACCCATCAGTGGGCCGCGAGCGCCAACTAGAGGTACGTGGAGACCAGACCCAAGTCGGACTTGAGGTGCAAACAGTTGAGAACTCCTGGTCTAACCCAAAGGGTTTGCACTGCTCTGCGAGCGGTCTGAATGGACTGTCACGACATAACACCGATAGCACAATTGCAATGTAATTTACGATATTTTTTTTACATCCATCCACTAAATAATAATGCAATTTATAACGTGCACAAATTCCCCGCCCAGCCGAATCGAGACGCAGATACTGAGGCGCACACACATAGCGTAGTCCCCAGAAAAGATCGCCAAGTATAAACATTTCCGACGTATAAACGGAACAATTCAAGTGATCTTTGCTGGGATAACTGACCCGTGATGAACGCGCGTGACCGCCTGAAACATACATAGTGCAACGTGCAATATAGCGGAGGACTTGCGCAGAAAATATATTTAAAGAAATCAGCCTCCTCGGCGAGAGCTTAAAAATACAAATTCTGAATTCTAATTTTAATCGTGGTGGCGGAGGCCTTTCACCTACAACCCTAAAAATACGGGCAACATATATAGACGCGAGTATTTTTCGAGTCTTTATTTAAAGACGTAACTGAGCGGACAAGCAGATGTCAGCCGTGTTACGCGGTGGACGTTTTATTACTCATCGCCACGTTTTATTACTCCGACACGATGCACATAACCATCCATCCATTTTCTGAAACCGCTTACTCCCGTACAGGGTCGCGGTGAGCCGGAGCCTATCCCGGCAGACACAGGGCGCAAGGTTCGGGCATACCGAGCATGGGACGCCAGTCCATGGCAGGGCACCTCGGGGCAATTTCACTTAGGAGGCCAATTAACCTGGCAGCATATATTTGGACGGGGGGAAGAAACCGGAGTGCCCGGCGAAAACCCACGCAAACACGGGCAGAACATGCAAACTCCACACAGAAAGGCCGCCGAGCCGGGATGCGAACCCGGGTCCTTCTTGCTTTGAGGCGGCAGCGCTACCCACTACGCCACCGTGCTGTCCATGCACGTAACCCCCCCCCCCCCCTAGCAAATTGAATTCATCGTGAATGTCACACGGCTTCCGGCACGGGGCTCGAGCGTTTCTCCCAGCAATAAGGTCACGGCCATCGCGTGGTAATCACGGGTCACATGATAGGTCCGTCACCGGTGTCAAAAGGTACGACATAGGGTCACACACGACAGGGGCAGCGGCGACCAGGACCGCTTGAAGAAGGGTAGCACCGGTCACGCGTTAGGGCAACACGGGGGTTGATATACGATACACCGCCATCACATGGTAGGGCAGCTACCGGGTGCCACACCGAAGCCACACTCACTCACGGAGGGACTGCACCAGGGTAATCGGGACCCAATTATTGCATCGTTTAGGAACTGCGTGACGGTGCAAGGAGATTATTGATCTCAAAGCGGCTTGTGTTTTAGAGCTGAGAGCTATCGATTCTGCTGGCCTTCCGGCCGGAAGGGAAGTCCGCTGCGGTGCAGCGACGCAGCCCCAAAACAAAACCAACAGGGAACGGCTGGTGCAAGCCTGGTAAATGCCATTTTCAATCACTCCACAAAACCAATAACAGCCAAACAAACATTATACAACTCTTACGCGACACACTGGAAAGGTGTACTTTTTACCGTAACAAGAAATCGGAGCCTGCAAACAAACGCGCGCACAAGTCACAACGTCAACACACCAGCGGACCGGTGTCGTATTGTTACGCAAATAAAATTATATATTTTGCGGCATAATTGCGAGTCCATTTGACACCTCGTTGCCAGAAGTTGTGTTTTGGGACAGTCTTAATCACTCTGCAGACGCAAGAGACTCGCTGTCTGCAGGCGCACGTTGAAACCAGCGTGTCATTATTATGACACTTTAAACCAGACCCGCCAAGTGTTCCATCTAATTACATTGGATTATAAAGCACCATACAATGCAAAACATAAAAGGATTGTATGCAAACTATAAATTCTCAAAGATGAATAGACTTTTAGCTCAAACCCATATGGCAATGGCTTCAAGATTAATGACAGTAGATGCTTTCGTACTATTCACGTTGAGATATTTTTCCATGATAAAGCATATTTCGCAATCACCGAACAGATGGTCTTGCACTCTTCCCATTTTGTTTTACTTTAAATCGAACCATTACATTTATTGCATCCAACCGCTCCACGCTAAGACCAAAACTACCAAGATTGCCAGTTTCACGACCTTTAAGTGTATTCGAAGCAGCCTTAATTAATTTTTTTGTAGCTTTGGTTTTTATTAGTTGTTTTTTTCTCTCATTGTGCAGCACTTTGTGACCCTCGGATGAAAAGCGCTCTATAAAATTATATTATTATAAATGATATTATTATTACCAATCAGGAAACACACAAAACCAAGAGTTAAAGTTCAAATCCTACAACGGTATTAAAGAAAAAAAGACACTTGCAATATGAATGTATAATGCATTTTTGCTATATTTATTGACATGTACAAAATGATGGGCCACCATATTTCAACGACACAGACTGCCTTAACCAGGCATCGCACAGACTCGGCCAGACATCCGACTATATACACTCACACTACAAAGTTTCATGAACTCCACGGTTACATGCAATAGATCTTGTTTATACTTTGACAGCCTATTTTGCTTTTTAATTTGTTTAAATCGGGGTTTGTGGTCATGAAAATTAACGTGTCAATTGCATTTCCTACAAAACACAAGTTGAAAGTTTTAAAAAGACACACCTGTCCTACTGCCTTAAATTGTAACTACACTTTTTAAAATATATATGTGTGTGCGTATGTATATTTATAATATAAAAAAGGTACATGGTAATATTTTGGGAACGGCAGCTATTCAGGTGAGGTTGTAATGAAAATACGCCTGAACAACCACATCACTTTCTCTGCCAACAACAACAACGACGATCCCATATACCTTTGTTTGCATGAAAAGTTTTTCTTTCTAACAAACCGCTTCGTAGCGTTCACATACACAAACAACACTTTCCGTCCGGTGAAGGGGGATTCTGTCAAGACACACAAGACCAAAGAACTATCCGGTGCTAGGCGAGGACTGAATGGGCCAACACACACTGGTTTTTTTCTGTACAAAAATCACGGCAGAAGGCCCCAAAGCGAGGGTCACACACCCGTCCGTGTCTCCCCGAACCCGATTTTCTTTTTAACCCGCGGCTTAAATAAGACAATGGCTACACGTAGGTACAACGCGCCCACCACACACACTCTCGCGCCAACAATGTCGCATTTGCATCTCTGTAAACGTTTAATTTCGGGGACATTATTTTCGAGCAGGTTAGTGGTAAAGTGTGCAAATCGATCCCTGGCACCAGCCTCATTCACCCCCCCCCCAACCCACACCACCTACCAGTGTTTTAGAAACAACTTCCAAAGTGACATCAAGTTTTGTTTTGTTACATTTAGATTTGGATTCAAATTATTTAATCTACCTGTTTCGTTGTACCGTGATGCAAAAGGTTAATAAACTGTGCAAATGCCCACACCATTCTACAGAGCACCTATTCCTAGCAGTAGGGGGCATAGGCGTCCTACTACAGGTGACTTTAACGTGTCAATTTCAAATGCAAAACATAAAAGGCCTCTTATTTTTCTTACAAAGCATCGACGGAGGTAGTTCTACGATCGCCGGAACTGTCAGGTCATGCACAGAGAGAAATGCTTCTACGGCTGTCACGCAGAATTCACCTACAAGCAACACTCCCATCACTTCTCAAAGCAAATACGTAAAAATAAAGAAACAGACAATAAAAATGTAAAACGCTGAAAAGCATAAACATTCTGTTCGGGTAAAGTACAATTTGATCCTGTGTGGCAGATATGTAGGTCACATGAGGCCAAATTTTCAAGCATGAGAACAGCAGTGTTAAAATCCGATGGTGATTTATTCATTCATTCAGTGTCAGAAACCGCTTAATCCTGCACCGGGTTGCGGTGAGCCGGAGCCTATCCCAACAGACAAAGGGTGCAAGGTAGGGCTATACACAAAATGGGACGCCAGTCCATCACGGGACCAGGGACAATTTAATCAGCAGGCCAATTAACCTATGCAGCAGCATGTCTTTGGACTGTGGGAAGACACTGGAGTGCCCAGCAAAAACCCACGCGGACACGGGGAGAACATGCAAACTCCACACAGAAAGGCGCCCGAGCTGGTATTCGACCCTGGGACCTTCTTGCTGTGAGGCGGCAGTGCTACTCACCGCACCACCCCAATAGTGACTGAATTAAATATAAAAACCAGTCGGCATGATTTTAAGATAGTCTCAATTAGTTGAAGGAGCAAAGCGTACTTTTAAAGTGACAGCCCCATGTCAGTCAATATTTCCTTGCAACGTGACGATCTATTTCTGACAATGTTCTCAAAAACAATTTAAGAACTATAGATTTTTTGGGTACATTATAATGGATGGTGCAATGGAGTTATTCTTCATACGTACAGAGGAAATGCAGGTAAATCACCATCCAAGCAACAGTTTTGGCCCACAGAAATATCTCCTATGTGGTGGTTTTGCTCCGACAAGCGATGACAAGGTATTTCAGCAAAGCAACATCGTTGAATAAAATGTTAAGGAAAGGTTAAGGACACCACCAGCTTCAGGAAATGTAAAAAAAAATACAAGGGATGGACATGTTAGGAGAAAACGCATCCGCGTGGACATTGTTTGGTTCAACAGCTCTTTACCATGACAGATCAAAGCAGAAACTTCAAATCATATTGGTTGATAATTGTTTTTCCCAAATCACTTACATTCTGATTATGGTCAGGAAATGTTGACACACCGACTATAAATTCAGCTTCTGTATCTACAACAGGCATCATACTTTCAAAGACCGGAAACAGTTTGTCATTCAAAAACTACACACACACTTTACATTTTTAAGTTCAAAAATTTGGCCACAAGGACACCTCGAAACAGCGTTTACATTTGCTGCCATTTGCTAAATATTTCGATAACGGAGAATTTTTTTTATCCACATTTACACGACAGGAACGCAACCAGGGCGGGCTGGCTCGCTAGCACACGCCGACGGGAGCACCCATGTTATATGTTGGTTGTTTTTTTCCACTGCCTCCAAGAAATCGGGCTCGTATTTTGCGTGACAGCTCGGCGGACAATAAATTACAAGGCCAGTTTCAGTCTGTCGCTGTCAGCGGTGCACCAGCGCCAGCCGCACGGGTCAACCGAGCACGCGTCAACTCCAACCGCAACACGAGCAACTTGGGGGACCAAGGGGTCAAAAAAGGTAGTCGTGGTTTCTGATCGGGGAGAAGTGGAGGAGTTGGTGGGTGTGGTGTGGGGGGCGGGGGGGGGGTCTGCCACCCGGCTTCGTGCTCCCCGCCCCCGCCGCAGAGGGTGGGCGGGAGGGCGGGAGGTAAAGTGCGCGGTTAAGGCTCAAGTCGTGACGAGGTGGGAGGTCGGGAGATTCAGGAGTTGGGGGGGGGCGGCAAAAATACTCGGGGGAAAAAAAAAATCAAAAGCCTCTCTCGTTTGATTGCTCTCAAGTCGCTCTCTCTCTCCCCGCGGCACGTGGGCTGGTGGTGATCAGGCCGCCACTGCACAGCAAAGCAAGAGGCGTGAGGTCACCATCGAGAGAGAGAGGGCAGGAAAATCACGGCAAAAACTGCTGTCTTAATATACACAATCATCGGGCTGCTTTTACATTAACATGGGTAAGGATAGGAGGTGAAGTCAGCGAGGTGGGTGAACGTCAGCGTTCCCCTCTCTCTCTACGGACATAAGATTTCAGTTTTAACGATGCTGTCAACCCGGGACTGTCAAGGAGACGCTTGGGAGCATGCCCGTTTGGCGTACGTTTAAAGAAATGTATTTTAAGCAGTCACTCGTCAACTAGAACGTAAAATAAATCCAAACATAGGCAAGGCTAGTTTACATGAGACAGAGTGTTAGTTGGATGGTCTTATGGACAAACGTGCTAAACTACAATGAATAACAGTGATTCACTTTCAGCGTTTTGTCGATTGCAATTAATAGTTCGTTTAACAACAAATCGTTTCTCAGAATCGTAAAAAATGGAATTAGCACGTATGTCCATAAGCCCATCCAGTTGTGGCCCTGTTATCGCGTAAAAACAAATGTTAATTATAAAAAATAAACTAGTATGTTGCTTTGGAACTGTATTTACACTTTACTACACTTTGTAAACACTTTAAGTGAGTTTTGTTTTATTTGTTGGCAAGACTGTCAGTGCAGATTTAAAATGAGAGAAAATTGTGCTGAATAAATACTCATTGCCACTCACATCACTGACTCCAACACATAACAATTACAGAAGATGAACAGCGTTACGAATTTTTCACACATTCGCCGAACAGATTTAACCCACTTATCGACAAAGCAGCGGTAAAAAAAAATCATCTCAGAAATTTAAGAGAAGAGAGCACAGCCCAACAGAGAACACAAGCAGAATAAGAATTTGAGAAGGGAGTAGTGTCAGGCAAGACCCTGATATTCATATACAAGCACAAATGCACATCAACAGCAGCACAGCTCAAAGCACGATGCCTTCAATGACCAAAACAATCATGTACTCACAAACATCCAACTTATCAGGGGCCTTAGCGTGACTTCCACGATTGAACTTAAACATAAGACGAACAAGTTATCCGAGATGGGAACACGGTACACAACCCCTCTCTCGCCCCCCCTCCTCAAAATGACCGGACAGAATATGCCAATACGGCAAGTTACCCGAGACGGCTGCGATACACCCCCATGATTGAGAAGAACGTGCCAGACGCCAAAATGGCAATCATGCCAAGCCGTCTTGCCCTGCGTCGTCAATTCATTAAACTCACCGGTAAGTTTACATCCGCAAATAACCAGATTTGTATCA
>JAZEWU010000047.1:4087476-4097816 GCA_036362915.1 Geotria australis | reverse complement strand
TAAACAAATAATATATTCAGCCATTTTGTAAATCCACTGGTGGATAAAGCCCCCACTCTCCCCCCTCGTCCCCTTCCCAGTTGTGTCTGTCATGATTCAGCGTGGGTGGGGGGGGGTTTGGTGAACCGGTTCGAATACAACTCGCCACTGAGAGGTTAGTTAGTTGCAACCGGGAATCGAACTCGTGTGTCCAGGTTCGTAGCACAGTCCGCTAACAACTTCGACCACATCCCGAGCCTGTCATTACGTCAGAGACCACGTTCTCACTCAATTCGCTTCCAGGGGGGTCCCCGTGCCCTGGAGCTCTACACCTGGAGGTCAGGTGTCTGTTAACACAGCAGTCATTAATAAAAAGGCCGGGTCACTTTAAAAAGCAGCCGCATGTTTACCTTGCTGGGCGGGTCTAGTCATGTTAGTCAGGCGGGTGCTCAGGACAGGAGCGGTTCACTTTAAACCACGAGTCAATACATCTGCAAGGAGCACAGGTGAATATCCAAAGTCAGTCACAAGATGATAAGGTACAGTAGCAATGCTATTGCGTAACAAGCAAATGCACGTGGTTCGTGCTCCAGACACAATGTAGCTGCTTAACAACGGCTCAGTGTTCTATGAATGCATTCTCCAACGAGGTGAGGTCAAGTCACTCTAGTCTTAAGATACGCAACAAATTTACGTAAAAGGTGTACAGACTTTCTGTTAACCCACTGCTGGGCGAGAGCCTCTGCACACTGTGCAGGCCGCGGGAGGTTTTTTGGCCATACTTCCCCCCATGCTGATCTGAGAGCTTTGGAGAACGCAGAGAGCACAGACGTGCGAGTATAGAAGTATAATACAACTGTGGATTTTGCTGCACTTTAGTCTCCGCAACACATAGCCCAGCAGGCGCCAAACACACCTGTTTCATAAATCGCGCTTGCCCGTCCAATCACTGTCAAGGATCAACCTGACTCAGCTTTTGAGCTGGTATCAGCTGGATTCCTAGTTATGTGGCCATAGGCTATTTGTTTATTTGCGTGTATTTGTATTTTAGGCCGATTGCCAATGCTTATTGCCATGATATGCACGACATTTTGTCAAAGGTTTATCCTCAGATCAAAAATACTAGTCCTTTGCAGAGTATGTTCTTTTAGTAAACATGTGGCATCTTATCTCGTTTGCTTGCACACATACATACGATTAAAAAAAGCAACACTTCAAAAGGCAAGTTGACAAATTTTGATTTAAAGCTTAAGGTGCTTCCAAGGATATCCATCACACCTGGCTAGAGGTGGGTGTCACTTTTTAGTTCGGTGCGGATACATTTCACTTGACACGTCTACCACCCCCCACCATCTGTCACGCGAAATATAATTCCTCAAGAAACTCGCATAAATAAATAAGCAGGCTAATATGCTGAATGCAGTGTTTGTAAAAGAGACAAAAGTTAATCTGGTTAAATGTTTTCCCTTCATAAAGTTTGCGGTTGACCAATTAGCAAACCATACCCATTAACTTGTGAAGCATGACAGCAGGCGATTGCAAAACAACCGTTTAGTACTTTAAGGCCAAAATACTACAATGTCGTTCTCGTTTAACCGCCGCTACAAATTACCGAAAAAACAATTATTTTACCATCAGGCTGTCAGTGACACACGTAAAGAGCCAAGTGACGTTATTTTGTCACCGCGTCGGCAATTGCGCGCGGTTAGCTGCGCGAACGGGTGGCGAGTGTGTGAGGTGGCACCGGGCAAAGCAGCGCAGCGGCGTGAACTCACCCCTTATGATAAATACAGAGGCAGGGCAGCCGTGCGATTGTGTCTCCTTGATCCATCTCGTCCAGGCAGATGGCACATTCGCCAGCGTCTTTCGTCAGGACGTCCTCTGCACCACCCAGACACGGGTAAACCCCCACCACCCCGCCATCAACACCAGATGTCGTTACCACACACACACACAATCCAGGCACCAGGTATTGCGACAATGCCGACGGTCGCTTCGAAGCAATCGTTACGCTCCCTATACTGGGGTAGAATTGCGCACGAAAGAATTTAGTGTTTGGAAAATATGCGCGTTGTGTGCAAAGATGCGTTAAGTGACCGATGCTCAAGATTACAATGAACCAGAATGAGGAGCCACATGGGTTAGAGCGGCCATTCTCAACCGGTGGGGCGCGACCCATGAGTGGGCCCGCGAGCGCAACCTGGAGGTCCATGGAGACCAGGCCGAATTGGACCAAGCAAACCTTCAGGTACAAAGGGTTGAAAACCCCCCGGGCTAGAGAATATAAGCAGGTAAGACACATTTAAGAAAAGTGGGGGCTTGGACAGAACACATCGCGAAAAGCGGTGATGGCGGGTGGGTGGGTGAGAATAACTCTCGAGTGGCAGCCAAAGAACGGAACAGGGAACGTCCGTCAGGGAGACGGAGTTTTGGTATCAGCTCTTGTTCAGGCGCTAACATAATTAATGTCACGTCACAGGACCCGTGAGGGATTGCGATTGCTTGTTGAGATCTTCACCCAGCAGTGGATTGATCGCTGCTGATGATTAAACGCACTGGCATGTAAATCAATGGTACTTTGTATTATGGGTGGCAGGGTGGCGCAGTGGTAACATCTGCAGCTCACAATAAGAATGTCATGACCCGAGGCTGTTTGATTCCCGCCTCGGGCACCTTTCAGTGCAAAGTTTGTGCATTCTCCCCCTGTTCTTCGTGGGTTTCTTCCGGGATTTCCGGTTTCAAGCCACAACAAAAAAAACCCCACTAATTAATTGGCTGATAACATCGTAGCATGCAAAGGCGCAGTGTCTGGTGGCTTGGTGCCAGCTGACCGTGTGGCTGCCTCCCCCCTACTAAACTGTAGTTTCCTGTAGCGACTTTGGACATCTGGGTGAAAGGCCCTATATATACACACGTATCTGGTAAGGATGCACCCTGGAAGGCTCCCCCGGGAAGTCTACCAGGCACGGTCCACTGGGCGGAGACCTAGAGGCCGACCCAGGATACGCTGGAGAGATTATATCCTTTTGCTAAGGAAAGGGATGTCTGGTCCACTCTCCTTGGACTGCTGCCACCGCGACCCCCACCAGGACAAGCGGTTTAGAAAATGGATGGATGGATGGATAAACGTGTAGTAAGTACAAGGCTCTCACCGTTGTACGAGACGCGAGGCTTGGTGAGACACATGACAAGGTGAACCTCCACCTCGTCCGACGGCACGAACTTGGAGCAGATTGGGCACTTGAGCCCTGCGTGGGTTGGGGGGGGGGGGCAAAATATGCAGGAACAGCAGCAGACGAGTCACATTGCGGTGGAGACCAAGGTAGCCGGTGGGGTGGGAGGGAGCGAAGCAACGCACAAAACTCGCACGTACCGGTTTTAATTCATGTCCTTGAATATCACTTAACGCTGTAATTGCAATTAGTGTAAGGCAAAAGAGAGGTTGGCACGCTGCGCTATAAACTCGGCGACACGAGCGATTTCTGGCCAGGGTCATCGTGAGGGGCAAGCAGTTCCACAATTTGAGATGTATGGGATAGTTAATCAATCCATACATCGATTTTCAGAAACCGCTTAATCCCGTACAGGGTCGCGGTGATCCGGAGCCTATCCCGGCAGACACAGGGCGCAAGGCAGGGGTATACCGATGATCGGAGGCAAGTCCATCGTAGGGCACTTGGAGCTATTTACTCAGTAGGCCAATTAACCTGGCAGCATGTCTTTGGGCGGTGGGAGGAAACCGGAGTGCCCGGCAAACACCCACGCGGACACGGGGAGAACATGCAAACTCTACACAGAAAGGCACCCGAGCAGAGATTCGAACCCGGGTCCTTCTTGCTGTGAGGCGGCAGCGATACCCACTGCGCCACCGTGCTGCCCCTGGGATATTTCAAAAAAACTTTAAAGAAAATGAGTTTGATCATTAAGTGTTTTTCTTTAATTTGCGCCAAGTTATTACCCAATGAGGACTATAAATCAAATGGAAATAAGTCGTGCACCATTCTCGATAAAGGAGAAAATAAAATGCCAGTGGTGTCAGATGTACTCGGACGAAATTACTTTTTCCGTGCACGTTAGCGTTTCATCCGTGTTAGTGTCAAACCAATGACTTGGCCCATAAATAATCCACATTTCCTAAACTTAGAGATAAATCACCTTCAAAATTACACCGTATTATTAGGACGATTTCAAAATTCTAACAGCGAGGTTGCCCAATTCGTGGAACTTCCCATCAGCGGAAAGTGATATTGAAACCGATCTTAAAACGTCGCGTCCACCCCCCCCAGCTTCTGCAACCAGCAGTAACTGGCGTTGTAAATGCGGTCAAAAAGCCCTCACAGTGTGGGGAGGCAGTGAATTCACAATGGGCTGTACATTTTTATCACTTAAAAATAATTAGCCAGTTACGTATTCAGTCAAGTGGAACAAACAATTGCCTGTCTAGACATCCCACAATACACACAAGCTAAACATGGCCTGCATGTTTAAACAAGTTAGCAATTTACTGTACGTTCTAATCACATTAGGCCCGCTGAGCCATTCAACAAACCCTTGAGCAAACTTTGCATGACTAACTTTTGACTAAAACGCCTCAACGGTTAGCTAAAGCTTTCCACCGGTATTTTTTCTGTCCTGTAATGGATATTTAATACACTGTGTCAACTTCTATTTAAGAGCTGTGTTTGCACAAAGCTGGTTTCACTTTGTCAGGTAATCCACTTTGTTAAACCCGTTACGGTAAAAGCCATGGCAGCGAAACATGGCCGCATAGTAGTACTCTTCTCACTGCGGCAGGGTGGTGCAGTGGTAACATCTGCGCCCCGAAGAAAGAATGGTCTTGCCCGAGGCGGTTTGATTCCCGCCTCGGGACCCTTTCTGTGTGGCGTTTGTGCGTTCTCTCCCTGTTCTGCGTGGGTTTCCTCCGGGTTCTCCCGGTTTCCTCCCACAACAAAAAAAACACGCATTAATTAATTGGCCGATAACATCATAATATATAGGATGTAGTGTGTGGCCATATGCTAGCGCCAGCAAACCGCCTGGCTGCCTCCTCCACCTCTCCGCTGTTTCCTCGCGGCTGAGTTGTTCTCTCTTCGAATTAATACCTTCGAAATTGCATGAATACATGAGCTTTATAAATAAATAATATATAACCAGCAGAGTGAAACCCCTGCAATTGCTTTTCACGTGGCGAGAAATGGCCTGCAATGGAAGAAGCTCTGAAGAGCCCCCGTAGTCTTTGGCCTACTCTTCCATGTTGTTCACAGATCTCAGAACAGGTGGGAGTAGCCACACTTTGCCCAACCACACTGGACCATAAAACACTGTCACATATAAATGAAAGCATAAGGAATACATAGGGAGCATCAGGCGTCATCAGAAGTACGTATTCCCTACGGTTCCATTTATACGGGACACCATGCATAATTAAATTAAGGCTGCTTCGAATACACTGAAAGGTCGTGAAACTGGCACTCTTAAGAGCGGCAAAAATCTGCCAGCGTCCCCTAAGCTGTGGCCGTACAAAACAGCCCCATAGTTTAAACTGCTGCGCTTAGTGATAGAACTGTTGACCTGTGGGTTGCGAGTACAGTGTACTAACCATTAGACAAGCCACATGGAAAGATTACAAGCATACATTCCTTAAGGAAGTATAAACCCTGCCTGCAAGGGTGAGCACAAGTGGTGAAACAAGGCCATACCTCTAACGAAGCAGCTGTAATCATTTATTTTTTGTTGCTTTGGGTGAAAGGCGCTATATACATGCTATTATTATTATTGGTTGTTTTTCTTTCGTTGTTGACATGCCGTTCTCTTCGCGGCCCTTGTGCAGCGCTTTGTGACCCTTGGGTGAAAGGCGCCATATATAATTCTATTATTATTATTAACGTCTGCGGGCTAGGATGCCTCTACACACATGAGTACTGCTGTTAGCAACGTGCCCATACCTGGGTTTCAATAAAAGTAAGCTTTCACACGAGATAATAAAATGCAGCACTTTCTCAATTGGCATACTGATGAAAGAAAGCCACCCGACGCCTCGTTTACTGTTGGCGCTGTTTGGACATACTTCACGCAGCTTGGTGCGGGATGCTTAAGGGGATGGGGAGGGCAGGAATTGTCTAGATACCATTCACCACTGACGGTAGCCGTGGCACGAAATCAAACTCATATAATACAGTAGCTGGGTTTAGTGCGCAGAGCGCCAACCACGATACCACCACTCCACAATAAGAGCACTGTATTGTACACAACTGCAGTTGTTCTTCTTCTTCTTTGTTGATTTCGATCAAGTCAAATGTACATTTGACTCTCCGTTTGCGACAAGTCTTCGTGAACACACTGACAATACAGAAGTAAAAGCAGAACACGTATATCCTCCACTCGTAAAAAGGTCATTATTTTAGCCACAAGGACTATGACTAAATTATCCGGAAATGTGCCGAACTTCTCATCAAGGTCTCAGCAGCTATGGGGAAGGGTTGAGTCTGGGCAGTGTGTGCGGGTGACCAACATGTACAAAACAGGTAATACAGGCTGCTGCAGTGATATCTTGTGCCGCGGATTACAGCGAAAAAAATAAACAGTTGCGTTGTATGCCTTGGCAGCCACGTCTATGGTCGCTCTTCACCAACCCACACTGCCCAGCGCGGTGGCACATGGTTGATGAAACACTCTCGAGCCACGCGACACAGCGAGACCCTGATTCAGCGGTGGACTGACAAAACGGCTCTGTTACCTGTTACATTTTCATCCATCAGGAAAAATATTTGCTGGATGGATTCTTGCGACTTTTTACACGAGAGTGGTGCCGCACTGGGAATGCATGGCCAACTCCTCGACTGTATTTAACGAGTAGCCTGTTGCCTCAATAAAAATAAATCCTATGGCCCTGCCACGTGGGCTGGTAATGAGCTCAGGGGCGGCCCCTGGATGAGCTCCTTGTATTAAGCGGCTCCGCGTGAGGTAAAACAACAACCAATTCACTGTACTTGATGGAGGTTTGTGTCACGTCTCGATGCATATATGAGAATTGCTCTCCCATAGCTGTTCTTTCTGGATAGCCGTGTCGCGTGTTCCTTCACTTAGCCAATTCAACAAGCCACGCCGCAACACATATAGAGTACTCGACATTCGTCAACAACGCTGTCGGTCCTCCGTATTGTTGCCGGTTGAGTTTCAAATACCATACGAAATAAGACCGCAGCTATAACAGGAATATATAGAACAGGCGACGTTTCAGACATTGGGCCCCCTTCGAAGACGGAAAAGGACGCGGCATCCTCTTTGGAACTTAACGTGTAAGATTTAAGCTCCAAAATAATTACATGTTTGTACCGGTCAGTGCAGGAAGTGAGTTCCGTGCGCTGGTAGAGCATCAGTAGAGACATGGCAATACGACCTCTTTACACTGCTGTAAAGGGTACATTACCCGAAACGTCGCCGATTTGACAATTTTTTTCCGTTGTTATTGACCAGTGTGTTGTTTCAGTTATTTCTGCACCACTGCCAACGCAGCGCGGAATCATTTTTTTTAAATGTAATTTTAACCACACGGCAGTTACCCAATGCCACTTAAAAGGCGCACGTGTTGCCCTTGTTGCGAGCGTCTGTAAAAGCCCTACACTGGGCTCAAGCCACATATTACAGTAATAATAATAATAATAATTAAATTTATATAGCGCCTTTCACCCGAGGGTCACAAAGCGCTGATCATCCCCTAGCCATATACAATAATTAATTTCACGAGACGGTCCTTGTGGGTTAAGCGAGGCATTGTCACGCGGCGATAACGATGCCGCCACCACCACTGTAAAGGACTGTGAAACAAAGACATGTGGGGTGGCTACAGTAGCGGTGTGGGATTGTCAGGGCTCGATATATGGAGAATTGCTCTCCACGGCTGTTCTGTCGGGATAGCCGTGTCGGGTGTTGGAGAGCAAATCCTCAAGTGTCCCTCACCATAAAACGCGCGTAGGACGACACGCATCCGCACAACGGCAATGACAGTGGAAATTCCACGTTCCTATGACAGAGCTGTGGGCCCTTATACACGATCAGTCAGGCGAGTTGGTTCCAGCCAGCCGGGGCGACCACAACTTACGACACGCGTTACCAAACCAACACACATTACGAGCGCGACTAGGGACAAAGAAAAATACATGGGAGGGAAACAGACAGAAGGAAGGAAAGGGCATGGGAAAGGAGGCAGCAGAGAGTGCGCAGAAGGTGGAAAGGAGACAGGAAAACAGTGAACAGAGAGAGATAAGGAGACGGGAGATTAGAGATAATACAGTATAGGAGAGAGAGGGCAGCGGGGGGGGAAACAAACACGCGCAGGAGAAATCGAAGACAAAAGAGAAGCGCGAAGAGATATTGTTGAGGGATGATCAACAAAGTGGAGACCTGAGAAAGAGAGAGAAACGGCGAGCAACACAGCGATGAGCCTGAGGAAAGACAGAGAGGGAGGGGTCGGGAGATGGAAGATATCGTAAACAAAAAAAAACGTGGGCAAAGAATTCGGCGTGAGATAAAAAAATGAATAGCGCCGAGCAGAGAATGGGAGACCTAGGCAAGGTTGACAAAATCGTGGCGATGAAGACGAAGGCGAGAGATGCAGCCACGAGCGGACTCAAGACAAAGGCGGCAGGCGTTGGCCATATCGGCCACGGTGTGTGTGGTGGCTATACAACAACCATGCTTGCTGTGTGTGTGGTGTAGAGTGTAGACTATAACAGCCATGCTACGTGTGTGTGTGTGATATTGACTATAACAGCCTGTTGTGTGTGTGTGGTGGTGGCTAAAACAGCTAAGGGTATGGGTATGTATGCTGTGTGTGGCGTGAGGGAAATCACCTCCGAAGAGATGGGGCGCGAAGCGCACGGGCAGGGAGCGCGGGATCCCCGCCAGGCCCAGGATGCCTCCGGCCGCCGCGGACGCTGAAGTCGCGGCGTCTCCCTCCTCGGGACTACTCCCCTCCGAGTCCCCGGAGCCGCGGGATGAGGCCGGGGAGCGCCTGCCGGGCACCCCGAGGGCCCGCTCCCTCTCTCGCTCTCGCTCCCTCATGCCGGCCGAGCCGCGACTCGAGGCGCCGACCCCCGAGCGGTACGAGGCGGAGGCCGCCGCTGCCGCCGCCGCGGCCGTCGGGGTGGCCGGCCCCGCGGGCCCCGATCCCCGGGCTGGGCCGTCGGCGCCGGGGAACGGGCTGGCCTCGGCGTCGGAGCTCTGGTTGGCGCCCATTGTCGTGCCGAAGTAACGGGGGGGGTGTGGGTGGGTGGATTGTTTACAAACTCGCTGCGGTGTCGGATTCTCTTCTGCTTATCGTTGTCGCGAGGCTACGTGCCGGGCGGGCTGTGTTGAGGCGGCTGTGTGAGCCAAGACACCCGTGGCGGGACGCGAACTCGCTCCGTCTCGCCTCAGACGCGGGTCGCACCCGACGCCATGTCGCGCCGTGCGACCCGTGACGTCACGACGTCGGCGCTAGAATGACGTCCCGCGCGGGAAACTCGTGTTTGTGTCTGAGTTGTGTGTCGGTTGGAGAGAGGCGATTACGTCATTTATCAAGTTGGCTCAGTCGGGAGCACAGGTGGCGTCGCAGCCGCGGGTGTTACGGGTGTTGCGACACCCGCACTTTCACAGAAACATGAGTCCATCTCCCCCACTTTTTCCTGAACCGCGGGCGTTACGGGTGTTGCGACACCTGCACTTTCACATAAACATGCTTCCATCCCCCCCACTTTTTCCTCAGGCTGTGACGCACCTGGCAGTGGTGCCTCTCTTTTTGACAGGAATTTCAGTAACGTTGCGCCTGGGTCTGTCCTGTCACCTGCACCTAGCCTGGCACAGTAAGGAGGAGAGGTGGTGCCTCCTCTACCAGTCATTTCGGGCGGTCAGCCTACATGGCCCTTGGGTCTGTCCCGTGATCTCCTGCACCTAGCCTGGCACAGGTTGGCGGCACAGGTGGTGCCTTCTTTGCCAGTCATCTCAGTTAACCACAGGGCACCTGGGTCGAACGCGTAACCTGTCGAGGAGACCAACACAATCCAAAGACACGCTGCTGCCTAGGTAAATTGTCCTGACTAAATTGCCCCGGTGCCCTGAGATGTTGTAACGTGGTTACCCCTCCAGGCTAGGCAACTGTTAGAAAAGAGCTACCTTGCTCAATGGTTCCTTCCAGCTTGAATAGATAAATGTTTATTATTACAGCAGAAAAATACCAAGTGAGCTTGCAAGCTCTTTAAAGGATTCCTGAAACTCAACAAACACTGAAATTGACAAATATAAATCAAAATATAAAAATAACTAATTCACCAAACAAAAACAGAAAATAACCATTTACACACAGGATTGCACATAAGTGACCA
>JAZEWU010000047.1:4036668-4070357 GCA_036362915.1 Geotria australis | reverse complement strand
ATCAAATTCCCATCACACATCGGCACGGGCTCGCCCCCCATTGGGCGAGGCGCGTCCTGCCCACGGCTTGGCGCGCTCCCATTGGCCGCGGGGCCGCACCGCGCTTATCCGCTCTAGGGAATCCGACACTTTGTTGTTGAGGGAGAGACAATTATAAATGACATTAACTTATAATGACAATTGCTTTGCAGAGCTGCTCTTTCGGGATAGCCGTGTCACTGAGCGCTCCACCCTCTCTCGTTCGCGACGTTTCGCCTCCGACGTTGGGAGGCATTCTCAGGCGCTCCGAGACTGACCTGACCTCCAGACCGCCCCCGTGCCATATTTAGTGTATTCAAAGTAGCCTTAATCATTTATTTTCTGTTGCTTTGGTTTTTATTGTTTTGTCTTTCGTTGTTGACATGCCGTCCTCTTCGCGGCCCTTGTGCAGCGCTTTGTGACCCTCGGGTGAAAGGCGCTATATAAATTGAATTATTATTATTATTATTTACCTCGTGCTATCGCGAGCTTGTGTTTCTGTCCCAAATGGACCAAGAATGAGGAACGCACTATCGTAAACGGCTGTTGTTAAGTCCAATACCGTTTCACTCAAACCATTTGCTGCTTGCAAGCTCAGAGGGTATTTTCTGCTGTAATACATACATATCTAGCTCTTTCGGAGAATGCGAAAGAAAGGGATATCCTGAAAGAACAGCTATGAAAAGCTGTTCTCATAAATCGAGGCGTGAAAACTTACATCAGTAACTTATAATAATTAACAATAATAATATAGTACATGCTCCGGTTTCCTCCCACAGTCCAAAAACATGCATAGGTTAATTGGCCTGCGGACTAAATTGCCCCCGGTGCCCTGTGATGGACTGGCGTCCCGTCCTTGGTATAGCCATGCCTTGCGCCCTATGTCTGTCGGGATAGGCTACGGCTCACCGCGACCCTGTACAGGATTAAGCGGTTTCTGAAAATGGTAATGGTATAATGTATTCATGTGTTACAATAAGGCGCTGCAGTAAACCGCAGAGGGAGAGTGATTTAGCCGACGCCAACCCACCAGACACTGTATAGTACGATGGTATCGGCCAATTAATGAATGAGTGTTTTACAGTTGCGTGTCTCCTCAATAAATCAAAGAGGAAACCCGCGGCGAACAGGGGGGTGAAGAGAACACGCAAACTATCCCCCTCACAGAACGGCGCCGGAGGTGAGAATCGAACCGAACCGCCCTCGGGGCAGGCGCTTCTCCCTTGCGAGGAGGCGCGGATGGTTAGAGCACTCACACCGCAACAACCCCCTGTCGTGCCCAAAGTCTGTCGGCTCTCTCACCCGTGTCCCCGATGATGATGTACTTGAAGAGGTAGGCGTACGACATGACGGCCGATCGGGGAGCGCAGCGAGGAAGCTCCCGCCGCCGCCTTGTCTCCCAGCGGCGCCGTCTTACGGATCGCCTACCGAGCCTGGCTCCCGCTCTGCGCATGCGCGGAGCTTCCTGGGGTCACGTGATCCCCTCCCCACCAACCTCCACACTCAACCCCCGAAACCACGTGGCTGTCTTTCAAACGCACGATGAGAATTTGTTGCTGTGCTGCCCCTGTGGATTCTTCTTTTCGATTCTTCGAAGCGTGATGGTTATAATAATGACAGCATTTTATATAGCGCCTTTCACCCGAGGGTCACAAAGCGCTGCACAAGGGCCGCGAAGAGAACGGCATGTCAACAACGAAAGAAAAAACAACTAGTAAAAACCAAAGCAACAAAAAATAAATCTTATATGACAGTTTCCCATTTCTTTGGATATTTATTGAACTCTACAAGGTCTTTTGAGCTGTGATGGACTGGCGTCCGATCCGGGGTATAGCCCTGCCTTGCGCCCTGTGTCTGCGGGGATAGGCTCCGGCTCACCACAACCCTCCATTCATCCATCCATTGTCAGAAGCCGCTTCATCCTATACAGGGTTGCTCTCAAGAGATGTGATTTGAGCGTTCCCCCTTTCTCCCCTTTGCGACGTTTCGCCTCCTATCTTGGAGGTGTCGTCATTATAGTGCTGCCTCCTCCCACGTTGGATGCCTCCACTCGTAGAGAAAGCGTACGTCAATACACGCACTTTGCCATTGGTTGTAGTGAAGACGTCACGAATAGGAACGCACACGCGCGTAATTTGCCGTTGAGTATGATGAGTGAGCCCCGATCTATTCGGTACTCCTGGGTTTCCACGAAAAGAACATGGTTTGTGGGGGGCCCCGGTGCGAATGCCCCCCCCCCTTTCACCACGGCGGGAGGCTAGAATTTTTGGAATTTCTCAATTATTTTGCCTATTTGCGGTTAATTTGTTTTTTTTAATATATTTTATTTATTTTGTCAACTCGCATGTTTGTTGTGTCGCAGGAATCCCGTAAAGAGCTTGCAAGCTCACTGGATATTGTTCTGCTCTAATAATAAACATCTAAACCTAACTGCGACTGGATTGCAAGATGCCGACACTAACCACTCCATGAAAGAGAACAAAAAAACAATAAGATGCTGAGCTCAATTGAATTTCAATTTAAAATTAGAAAGGCTGAATGCCTGGAATAAATCAACACATCAAATCAAACTCAAAATAATACTGTACTAACGTAGTGCAACACAACATAAAACCAATGCAACTGAGATTAGTTCAACTTTAAAAAGCTTTTAAAATCCTGGAAATTACTCTATTGGGATTATATATATATACAACGTAACGACATCGCTCCCGACTGCGAAAATCTGGCAAAACCCTTCTGATGAACACTCCCAAGATTCAGGCTTTGGTGAGTAAACAAGCGTTATAATGAAATCATTCAAACTCGCGGCTCGTGAAACGCAATTAAGCGCACATCATTGCGTCGACTTTATTGAGCACGCGATCATTAATCCAGTGCAAACAAATATATATGTATATCTGACATCTTTATCCAAACGTGGGAAAAACAATATGCAAGGATTACTGTTATACAGGGAGGACGTGGACATACAGTATATATGGAAACACGGCCTTCGCTGATTTTCCTATTTTAAACAAACATGAAACATAAGCTACACAAAACCTACACGCGCTGAGATGACTTACAGATACAACCCATGGAAAATAATGTAAGACACCAGTAAAAAAAGGTTAAAAGAAGGTTAGCATCTCGGAAAGTATCCATAAGCATTGGTCATAAGCGCGTAGATGCGGTGGATTGGGAGAATGGTCCAGGTAACTGTTAAGACTGATATGACATGGCAGAATATCTGGTGTCTGGAGACATGCACTGCACTTGAGGCAGGTACAAACTCCACACTCAAACTCTAAAGTACCATACATTCAGGTTAACTACGCGGGCAAACTGAGCCTGCAGATTAACTGATGGGTCTATGAAGCCAAATGGACAGGTCGGTGGGAGGTCTAGGGACCACAGTAGCTTAGTTGAACAAAGACGTAGGCACATGTGTCCGCACGCACACGAACAAGTGCTGCAGCATCTATCCTGCGACTGGGGGCATATGGTACGAGTGGGTTGCTGCAGGGCGGTTCCACCTGCTTCAAGGTTAACCTGCTCCTGAGCATAAATGGTCAAACCCGGAAAGCTGGCAACCTTGGGTAAAGCCACAAGTAATATCCCCTTTGAAACGAACATTCCAGAAGTTGACACCTGTGTTCGGGTGGCAGGATTTCATTTGTACCTAGACCTGGTGGTATTGTGTCCAACTTTATCACAGTACACTGCAGTTTAATAGACCTCGGATGACTTGACAAATGTCCGGGGTTGCTTTGTGTAAAAGGTGGCAATGCCAGCTTTATCACCCAACACTTTCAACAGAGCATAAATTCACTCAGAGCTACATTCTTGTGCCCCCACCCCTAGCCAGGATAAAATGTAACAAACAGTCCGATAACATTTGAACAGGTGGGTGAAATGATAAGGAATCCATTAATATTTGGAAGGTAACAGTGCATCAATAATTAGGATCACCAGTGTCCCCGAGTGAAAACGATGATAATTAATTTAGCTTAGTTTTCACAACTATTGCAAAACGAGAATACAGTTTTTGCTAAGCAAAGTTAGTGCTTCTGTGAATTCTTGGTTGAGCCTGCTCATAAATAATGCTTGAGGTTGAGATGCACCACAATAATGCGCCCAAAGACTCGTCTCAAGGCACATTATTTTGACAATGGCCAACACAATAATAAGGGCCATTACCTCTCAGCTTGCGACTTCAAATAAGAAAAAAAAACAGCCCGCGGATGCGAATGTAACAAACTAAACCATTATTAAGGAAACTTAAAAAGGGGTCTCTCGTTGCATGACCCTGTTTCACGGCGGTGTTCATGCAAGAGACTAACTGGTGGGACACAGGCGTTCCGCGTGCCTCTACGTACACGCACGGCGACGCGGCGCTGCCGGTGCTCGCGCTGCCGTCGCGCCGCCATCCCGGCGTTAATGCCCTCTAGCGGTCGCGCCCCAGGCACGGTTGTGAGACCAGGTCACGATGGACACCTTGAGCGTCGCCATCGCACGGGGGCGGGGGGCCACCGGGGACGGTTCGGTCTTCCGAGACGGAACGCGACACCGCGATCTTGGCAAGCGCTTTGTGGAATTGCGACCCCCACAACAACGGATCCATCGTGACAAAATCACAGCGCGTGTCTGGGGCGTTAATCCTCGACGCGATCCCGTAAACGGGAGCGACGGCCGCCGGGTTGCGTGGGCTGCGTAGCGTGGGGCGGCGGAAATATTTTTCCCCGAGCCTCGCGGATTGATCGTACGACGGAGTGCATTTGTCTCGTGCATGACAAAGCGTCGTGGGGGCTAGCATATCTCCCAGAGGCGGTGGCTGGGGCAGGGGAGAGTGCGTGGGTGCGAGGTGCCTGCGTGGTGAAGCGTTGGGCTTTATCAACAGTGAACTCTTCCTTCTGCACTCGCTCATTCCCCGCCCGCCAGCACAGGGGACCGACACCAGCGGCGGACCGGCTTTCTGACAGAATCACATTCTTCAACTCGTTGCTCCTCTCTCAAACGTCCTTTTCGCGCGCCGCGCACACGAGAGGGAGGCCGCAGCTGGCGTCCCGCTGCGAGCCGCGTCATCGGCCGCCGCGCCGATCCCGCTCGCACCCAGACGGAAAACACCGAGGTCCCCCGTCCGTCCCTCCAACACGCCCAAGTCACGGTCCATTAAAGCCGCGCATAACAGAGCGCGGATGAAACGGAAGGGTACGCCGCCTCCTGCTTGCAATCCCTGCCGCTGCTCGCGTGCTTGGCTATATCCCGACCTCCTGGAAGAGCGACGTGTAGAACTCGGGCTCGATGAGCCGGCTGCGGTACTTGGAGACGAGATCGGCGATCTTGAGCTTGCGCCGCACGTGCGGGTGGCTGTACGCGTCGCTCTCCAGGCGCTTGCGGCGGCACGCGTTCACCGCCGTCTGCCGCACCAGCGAGCCTGTCCCCCGTGGGCGGACAAGGCAAGGGAACGCGCACACGGATTATTTTTTCGCTGCGCCCCGCAAAAACGAAAGCCGTGCGAAAAAAATATAAAAACTTTCTTGCTTGCTCTGGCTACGATTTATTACCTCTTTGGTTATTTTTATAAAGTAATTGCGCCCAGTTTCTGAACACTCTCCCCCTGAACCTAATAATGCTCGGTTCCATTTGTATCGCTTAAAGCTGCTACAGGCATTTAAGTCTGCAAGCATGTGAGCAACACGCAACCACATGAACAACATGGCGCGTATAGACAGGATAAGAAAGCGTAAAATAAATAATAATAATAATTAATAATAATAATAATAATTTTAGATTTATAACGCGCACATATTCATTCACTGTCAAAGGTACTCATTCGACGAGAGAACGACTCAGAGGCGCGAGGAAAGTGCAGAGAGGCGGCAGAGGCGGCGGAGGCAGCCAGGCGGTTTGCCGGCGCCATATTGCCATACACTGGTTCCTATATATTAGGATGTTATCGGTCAATTAATTAATGTGTATTTTAGTTATTGAGTCTTTTTTTAAGTTGTGGGAGGAAACCGGAGAGCCCGGAGGAAACCCACGCAGAACAGGGGGAGAACAACACAAAGTCGACACATAAAGGCGCCCAAGGCGGGGATCGAACCTGCTCGGGCAAGACAATTCTTTCTGTGAGGCGCAGATGTTACCACTGTGCCACCCTGCCGCCCTAACAACACGAGTTGGACAACGGTGACCAGCAGTGACGCGTCGTGCGAGCACGCACCGAGGGCCCGGCGGCTGACCACCATGCCGTCCACCAGCGGGATGGCCATCGTGGACTTGCTGGAGGAAGTTTGGAGGCGCACGCGGAACAGTCCCGTGCGCAGCGGGTGGATGAAAATCACCGGCACTTCCTTGTCCGGAGACGCGGACCTGCAGAACAAACGCACGGCGGCGCGGTCCAAACCCGCGACTCGGCGCCACTTCGTACAGCCCGGCAAACCGACCGCTAGCAAAAAAATTGCTTCGATTTACATCATTGGACCTTTTAGCCGTTGTACGAATAATGTAGAAAATACGAGGTTTAACCCTTTCCGGCAATGAGAAAACAGTGTTACGATCTTTAAACACTAAATGGACACCTTTTTTGCAAAGGCTCCAGTTTGCAGGCAGCCACATATGCTTATGGTTTTGCCAAAAGCATATATATTTAAAGATCTTAACACTGTTTTGTCAATGCCAGAAAGGGTAAAACCTCGTATTTTCCACATTATTCAATTTACATCGTTTCGATATTCATCGCAACTTTAAGGAACGCATCCCCCCGACGTAATCCGGGGGGTTTGCCGGCATAGAGGCACGGGTGTGTGGAGCTACTTGTGACAGGGGCCCACTGGCCGCACGGTCCCGCCGACCACCCGTGTGAGCGCACCTGACGGAAGTGCTGCTGTTGACGGGCGCCTCCATCCCCGTTATCGTCTCGTGAAGCAACTCCGACAGCGGGAAATTCTCTGCAACAAGCGTCGGGGCCAGAATCCAGCGGTCGAAAGGCGAAATCAACAACGCCTGAAATGTGTGTTCGCTGAACATTTGCGTGCACGTAGGTGGTTTGATCATGTACCAAAAACAACCGAAAACAACATCACACCCTGGGCAATGAACTAATGGTAATTCAAGTGCACCAAATTATGATATATGGCAGTGTAAAGTGCAGCAAACAGGAAGACAATTATCGATTGAAGCAGCATATGACTAGGATGAGTCACACAGCAGTCGCGTTAATGGCTTCTCGCTTACAGTGAGAACAACACGACGCACTGCAGTCTTAAATTCAAGGCTGCTCTCCTCCGCCACTCACCGATGTCATCGTAGCTTTCCACCCACACCACCATCACCTTGGTCTCAGGCCCCAGTGGGGGAAGGGGCCGCCCCAAAGCAGACTTTTTTATCCGTCCGTTCAAACTCCCCTGCATTGCAACAGACGGCGCCGGCCGCTGGGTCAGGTTATTGTGTGTGGGGCAGGCACGAGAGCACCCACCACCATCTCGCCTCGCTCGCTCGCGACGAACTTCTCTACTCAACTCAAGCGTATTCATCTGTAGAGCTGTGCATATAAGTACTTTTCTATTGATGTCTTTGATGCAGTAAGACACAAACGTTGTGTTGTCAAGTGAGTAAATGATTGAGTCAATTATTCTGTTTTACAATATTGAAATCATCATGTATCTATAATCAACTTAACGCAATATGTGCTCGATGACCAGCATCGCGATGCACGGTGAACGAGGGTGGCAAATACGTGGAAGGATATAATGGCCTTTGCTATATTGCCCTCTACTGCCAAGCATACAGGCCGACAGCCTTACATGACAATTTCTTGCTCACGGTGATCACTCATCCCAGCACTATCCAAGCTCACCTCGGCTTAGCTTCCGAGACTGACCGCATTCCAGATGATTTACTCATTAGCGTCACATTTCAACAACTTCCATTAAAACTCAAATCCCATTCCTACACGATGCATTTACATCCGGTCCAGGGTGAAAGCAGAAGAAAGTCCGAGTCTGTGTGACAGCGGCGCATGAGACATATGGAAAGCTGGGGTGAATGATACCCTCCGGCAGGGCAGAATTTTTGACCGTTCCATTTTGATCTCCGGTTTCGAGCAACGGTGCAATGCGCGGTGTTGACGGCAGCACCTGCTGGTTGGCGTTCGGGCCGTCGTTCTGGCTCGGGAACAGCTCGAGGCTCAGAGAGTGCTGCTTCAGCAGCGTCGCCAAGAACTCCTGGTTCGCCTCATTGTCCAGGGCCAACAGCTGTGGGTCGGCCGCAGGGTCTGCACACGGTGCAGAAAAAACCCGAGAAAAAGGTCACCCGTGTAGCCCGCATAGGGTGTTGGGGCAAGTGCGATTAGCGAGCACCTTTTGGCAGAGAGCTTGTAAGCTCACTGGGTATTTTTCTGCCGTAATAGTACACATCTATGTATCTCTAGCGCACCGGCGGAGGCGGGCAGCGAAGGCACCACAAAGGCCACCTCCGTGAGCGCGTCGGCGTAGTAGAGGACCCTGCGATCTCCGTTGAAGACGCCCCCGCCGCTGCCCTCCATCGAGACCGGCTCGTCTGAAAGAACAAAGGTCGAAGGTAACAACGGCTGTGTGTAGCCGGGCATCCACGCGAGGCCAGAAAAAATTCTATGCCGAGGAAACTTTGCGCCTTTGCTGTAACGCGTGTCGCGTAAAACAGGGGATACATGGGGATTCCGGTAATAACAATTAAAATGAACGCTCCTGCAAAGGTATGACGGATGCATCTTCACGTGGCGCGCAAACCCCCGCGTGCCAGTGCAGTACGAGTTTAGTACTGTGCTGTAGAGCAACGTGTACATTTTAGTGAAGTCATGTGTTTTGGTTACTTTAATATACTGCATACGAATCGCATACATACATACATACACGTGGACATGAAAAGCGATACTAATAACAGTACGAGCTGTGAATGGGGGTATGATCGCGGTATTTCGAGGACACCTTCCGTCGCGCCGCCGCGCGTACCCATGGGTGGCGTTCCGTCTCCGTTCCCGTCCTCCCCGCCGTAGCTGCCCCCGGCGATGTGCCAGCTGGAGGTGACGTGGCCGGTCCAGCCCGGGTGCCGGCCGACCTGCACCGGCCAGCCCAACGAGCCGAGCAGCTCGAGGAAGTGCGGCTGCACCGACGTGGCGCTATCCACGTTGCGCAGGATCTGGAACGGCGGGCAGGAACGCGGCGCGGGGGCCCGTGAGCGGGAGGGCAACGAGTGCGAGCGGGAACACGTGCGAATCCCACCCCCCCCCGACCCCCAGCTTAGCTTGCTTAACTTGTAAATATTCGATTCTTCGAAGCGTGATGGCTACACGACAGTTTCCCATTCCAACAAGTTCTTCTTTAGTTGCAGACAGCCCTTCAATATTTAGAGATATAATAGTCAGTGCTGGCCTTAAAGGTGGGCAATGGCCTCTCTTCTTGCTCCAGACTGAGGGGCTTCTGGCGTCTGTTGAGCTTCTGGACATCGTTGTCTTTCAGCTCCTTGGCTTCGAAGTGTTTGGTAGAATTTGCAGGTAATACCAAGTATTACTTGACAGGGATCGCGACGTGGACGCTTCTACCTTGATTTTAGTATTTTGTTTTTTATCCTAGTATTTTTAAACCTTTGTTGTTGTGTTCCAGTCCATGTATATGCCAACACCGGGGTCTGAGAGAAACGGCATTTCGAGCCTCTATATGTCTTGTACATATGGCATAATTGACAATAAAGTTGAATTGAAATTGAAAATGTCGAATGGACTCTCCAACAGATGAATCCAAAGTAATGACCATATCTTATAAAAACCTATATATTCTGAACACCATTAAACAGAGCAATACATGCTTATAACAGCAGCAATTAAAAACGCAAATTAATTTTTTTCCAACTATTATTACTCATCTACACGACGATTACCGTTAGCTCGGTGGGGTTTACGTTCCTTTAATGGTGGGGGGGGGGGAGCGAAGAGGCGAGGTGTGAATGCGAGTAGGGCACCTCGCGAGGCATGCGCTGGCCCGCGCGCACGTAGAAGATGAACACCGTGTCGAACGGGCGCGAGGGGAGAGCGTCCAGCAAGGCCAAGTCCTCGAGGAAGCCGGGCATCGTCTGGTCCAGCGCCACCAGGTGGGGCGGGATCCTGCTTGCGCCCACCTCCTGTCGCGGGTCACGCACGCGGAAAACATCTCTGCTTGTAACCGAACACGTGTTTGTATTTACGTGTGTATGTACGCCCGTCCGTGCTGAGGCTACCGGGTTCGAATCCAGTCTGTGGAAAAATGGCACGGAGATCTGCCGCACACGTGGTATCAAGATACCCCCCCCCCGCTATGGGCAAAATGTTATGTTATTGTTGTTGCCGGTTTAACGGCCGGTGTTCCGGTTGACCCGTGTTGGTCAGTTGCCCCCCCCCCAATGGTGGGAGTAGAATTTTACATCCGTCTGCCCTTCCTAATGTCAATCTCCTGTTCACCAAGGAAGACCCTAGCAGGAGTGCAAGATTCCAGGTGACATAGCTCTAGGATTCATTGAAACACGCAAACCTCTCCAGCACGATAAGGTTACGGTGAACGGGGCGGTACGGGGGAAACGGCGCACTTGGAGATAAAGTACGGCACCCCGTTCCCCCCGAGCAGCCTGCGGTTTGGTCACCTTGAGCGCCTCGGGTGACAGGAATCCCAGGTGGGACAGGAAGAGGCGTGCCGTCTGGAAGTCCTGCGAGGGCTGCGGGAGACGGCACTCGGTGGACGGGTCGGGGAACTCGACGGACCCCTGCGTCCGCTCGCGAGCGTGCGTCACGGCCGCCTCGTACGCCATCTGCTGCTCCATCAGCTTGCGCAGCTTCTCCTGCTGCAGCGCCATCTGCTCCGGCACGCGGGGCAACATCGCTGCGTTAGAAGGATAAGCGTGTATATGTACAGATGTAGGTTTGTCACGGCTCAATGTTTGAGAGTTGCTCTCCGTAGCTGTTCTTGCTGGATAGCCCGTGTCGAGTGTTCCTTCTCTGTCCTTCGCGATGTTTCTCCTCCCACGCTGGGGGCATCTCCAGGCATACTGAAAATATCTGTGTTTATTTCATAACGACTGATGCGGCCTCCAACGTGGACGGTGAAACGTCGCGACCGAGAGAGAAGCAACACTTGATTAGGCTATCCCAAAAGAACAGTGCGGGGGTTGGCGGCTGCGTTCCCGTGCCGACCTGCTCGTTGATGATGTCGGGCAGGTCGGGGATGCTGCAGTCGGCCTTCACGAAGGGGATCTTGTCCACCTCCTCGGGGAACACGCGGTGCTTCACGTTGTAGCGAGTGCCCACGTTGGCCAGCGGCGCCGGCCGGTTCTCCGTCGCGAAGGGCTGCGCTCGCACGACAACGGAACGCATTCGTGCTGTGATACCCCTTCTGCACTGTACAACTGCACCGAGTCAGCGGAAGGCAGTCACGAAGTTAGCCGGCACCAACATTTGGCAGACAACGCGTCCTATATATAACGATGTTATCGGCCAATTAAGAGGAAACCGGAGAACCTGGAGGAAACCCACGCAGAACAGGGGTGACAACAGAAACTCCGCAACAGCAAGGCACCCCGAGGTGGGAATCAAACAACCTTGGTTGGGCAGGACCTTCTATTTGTGAAACACTGACGTTACCGCTGCGTCACGCCTGCCGCTCAGAAAGTAATGTCGTACCTTGAGCACAACGGGGCAGTCGCGTGGCTGCTGTCTCAGCTGCAGGGTCCACGCGTGCCGCCCGCCCAGCCCGCGGATCAGCACCGTCACCGTGGGGCAGGGATCTGCTGAGGTCCCAGGCACCCACGTACGCACACGCGCACACGCGCACACGCACGCACGCACACGAGACAAAGATCCCCCGTGTCGTCTTCAACAGACCGTAAGACCGTCGAGGGAAATGCAGTTAACGAGCACCTATTATTGCGTGGCGCCCGATTGGGTGGAATGAAAAACGGCTTTACTTCCCACCCAACAGCCTGTCTCTACAGCTCAGCTGATTACACATTGCAGCGAGTACTAATTTCCGGCTGAGTTGACCGAGAAGAAGCCCAGGACTGATTCTGAAATCACTTATCACTGACAAACCCTTGTGCCACCGCCCCTCACACGAGTACACGAAGACAGAGATCCCGCAGATAGCCGTAACAAACCGTAGGATCAAGTGCCGTTAGCGAGCAACTACGAAGGCCAGCACAGCACACTTCCGGGTGGGTGGCCAGCACCACGCCCGCCCGCTTTTGTGTCGACACGAACACACACGCACGTATTGGCATACGCGTGGAGCAAGCGAATGCGCGCAAATAAGCGCGACCACAACAACAACGACATCCAGCCGCTGGCTCTGTCCACAGCGCGCGGAAACACGCGTCGTGAGGGCCTCACTCTGGTGGTTTCCCAGCGGCTGCTCCAGGATCGCCAGCACCACGCTGTTGTCGAGGACGAAGTAGCGGAAGTGAGCGTGCGGCGGGACGGGCTCCACGGCCGAGTTGCCGGGGCTGCCGCCGCCGCCCCGCGCCTGCCGGAGCAGCGTCTCCTCCTTGAGGAGGCTGCACAGCGACGCGGCGCCGCTCGGGGCCGGGAAGGCGCCCAGGTACTGCATCACGCTGCAAGCAAAGACGCGGGTGGGCGGGCGGAGGGGCTACTCGTCCTAACTACTCGTCCTATCGATGGCATATTACTTGCACATCTTTTCAGTTATATCGGCACTGTATTAGTTCTATTTGCACTATATTTGTTGTACTTATAGCTTTTGTTCTAGATCTGTGCCTTGTTATTGTCCCCCCCCCCCTGACCGCCAGATTAGCTTAACTTGTAAATATGAAAACATTGTTAGTATATTGTTTTTATTCTAGTAGTTTAAACCTTTGTTGTTGTGTTCCAATCCATGTATATGCCAACACCGGGGTCTGACAGAAATGGAATATCGATCCTCTATATGTCCTGTACATATGGCAGAATTGACAATTAAGTTGAATTTAATTGAATTAGAGCACCCGACGGTGGTGTTGCCAGCGGTTGTTTAAAGTGCGAGTCTGAGCAGAGAAGACACTCGAGAGCAGTGGTCTCCAACCAGTCGATCGCGATTGACAGATAGATCTCAAAAGTCTTGAAAGAGTCGAACATAATGTGTAATGAGTCGCACGTGTAAACGTGTCACCATGCCGTGTAGAGCCATAGTACATGAAATGGGAAACGATTCGGGAGTCGAATCTGTGACGGATTTTGCAATCGATCCAGAAACTAAGAATAAGTGAGTGTTAGGCATAGCGTGCAATTATGGGGGGTGTTAACAGAGCAGTTTCTAATGGCCGACCTTGTGGTGCATTTAGATTTAAAAAAATGATCTTGTATTTAAAAAGGTTGGAGACCACTGCGCTGCCGGTACCAGGTAAGTGTCGCCTCTGCTGCTTCTTTGACGCGAAGTGAAGCCGGGTTCTGCTCCTTCTCCGCCTTGCAGGTCACCTCCCCTTCGGAGGTGCGAGACTTGCTCCCCGAGATGCCCAATTCCACAATCTCCAGCACCTCCCACAAACAGACCTTGAAACAAGAACGACAACTTACATTCACCACTAAATTATTACGGTGATTTGTGCCAGGCTAGTTGCTTTTTTAGGCCATCGCGTGTTGTGCGGAAAGCTCAATAGCAGGAAGATGCGGGACAGACACATTTTTTTATGGGTTGGCAGATGCGCCAACAGTGTTCCCTACTGTGCCAACTTGAGCTGCCTGGCACTCTGCTCGCTATGAGCGTCACTCCTCTGCCTAAAAAAAAAAAATCCAAAAAAAATTGTTGCTGATTTTCCGTGCTCTGTCGTTGTTGACATGTCGTTCTCTCCGCAGCTTTGTGCAGCGCTTTGTGACCCTCGAGTGAAACGCGCTATATAAATGCTATGATTATTATTATGATTATTATTGCTGAAGAGCTACTGCCTCCAAATTGCCACGTAGCGTACGTCACGAGCCTCCTGCAGAGAGGCCGGATTTTTGACCGCTGATACCAGTTATGGGCAAGTAGTCCACTCCGCTCTGAGTCCTCATGTACCACATCTATCCATATCCTCTCTGGTCTGTACCGTACCCATTTAGCCCACCCTATCCGGTCAAACAGAAGCTTGTCGGGCATGTGGTGGCCACACATACGCACAGGCGCACACTATCAATGTGATGTGCAGCCCTGCCATCCTTTACCAACGTCTGCAAATAATTCCTGCAAGCGAAATGTGCCAACGGGCAGAGGTGACATAATGTGAACCAATGTAAGTTTGAGATCACGCAGCCTCGTGTTGTGTAGACATAGGAACACAAAATCCGATAAAACAAAACCTGGCTGCAGGTAGCCATATCACTGAAATAATCAATCATACCCCCATTAGCACACGCCGACAACTCGTTATTAAGCTGGTGTCAAAGCAAATAACTGATCGTCAAGGCGCAACGTGTATAACAAATTCAGCGTAAAATTGCAGCGGTGATGAATTACAAGACAAGAAGTGGACAAAAAAACCTCGTAAAAATGGTAATGATTTACGGTAATTTATACAAACGCAGCACGTCAAGATGCATATATTGCTACGACACGGACGCACGTGATTTTACAGAAATAGCGCAATACGTAATGCTTAGCCGTCAGACGCTGCACCACCAATGCGGTAATTTGCCTTCGTAACAGCTGCTCAAGAGGCCGAGATTTGGACAAACACTCGAGAACACAAACACCGTGTTCCAAACACTTGACGCTTCGTAGGTGTCAGAACTGGGTCGAGCCAATTAGGACTCCTTGAGGCAGGATGTTCCACACTTGCAGCAGCAGCGTCACGTGCTCGTCAATACTGATTAATCACCCACTTGCGGCCACACTGTTTGACATCAATTAGGCTGTCGGGAGAAAGTAACGAGGCTCGGCAGTGGACAAAGACACATGGAAAAACACGTGCGAGTGTAAAACTCAAGTTTTTTCCAAACAGCAGCAGCTGAGGAAGATTACATTTGAATGCTCCTTTACAGAAGGCACACATCTCTGCGTTAGAGGGAAAGGTGTGTATATGTACTGATGCAGGCTCGAAGTACGAGAATCGCTCTCAAGAGCTGCTCTTTCGGGATAGCCGTGTCGAGCGTTCCGCCTCTCTCCTTCGCAATGTGGGAAGCAAAACATCGCAAAGGAGAGAGGAGGAACGCTCGACACGGCTATCAGACTGTAGGGTGAAGTGCCGTTAGCGAGCATCTATAAAGGCCAGTACGGTACACGAGGGGGTGGGTGGCCAGCATCACGTCCGTCCACCTTTGTTTCCCTCGTGGCAATGTATATAATAATAATTAATAATAATAATTCAATTTATATAGCGCCTTTCACCCGAGGGTCACAAAGCGCTGCACAAGGGCCGCGAAGAGGACGGCATGTCAACAACGAAAGACAAAACAATAAAAACCAAAGCAACAGAAAATAAATGATTAAGGCTACTTTGAATATACTAAAAGGTTGTGAAACTGGCAATCTTAAGAGCGGCAACATTCTGCCAGCGTCCCCTAAGATGGCCATCACTTCCTTGAAGACAAACACGGAGGGAGACAGGGAGGAAGGGTGAGCAAAAGGGAGAGACACACACAGAGACGGGAAGACAGAGAGACAGACACGAGGGGGAAACAACGCCAATCCAAATTAAACAATCAACATTGAAGCACAAGCACACGCAACAGCAAAATAAAACGCAGGCACCCACAACCACAAAACACAATTTCCATATGCGACACCACGAGGCGAGTTTAGGCAAGGCAGGACTGGGCCAGGAGAAGGCCGCGCAAAACAGACAAAAAACAAGCAATAAGAGCATGGCAGACAACAAAACAAACACCAAAGTTACACAGAAACAAACCACCAACCAAAGAGAAAAGGAACAGATGAAAAGTGACAAATGTAAAACAAATTAAAGCTAAATAAAAACGTAAAACACAGGTAGCGGCAGCCTGCGCGCCCCCACTGGGCGCGCGGGCTTAACAGCCTAGGGGAGGCCCAGGACCAGTTCAGAAAATCATCACTGGTCGCGAGCGGGAATCGAACTCGGGTGGCCAGGTTTTTATCCCAGCGCATTTGTAGCCCAGCGCGCTAACCACCGCTCCCCCTGACTAACCGCTACCACACACACTCGTACAAACACGCATACCGGGAGACACAGCAACTGGACGGCAGATTCCGCCGGGCGGACTCCTCCACTCACCTTTTCGTCGAGCAGCTCCGGGTGCTCGGTGAGCCACACGCACAGGCACTGGAAGGCGGCCACGATCATGGAGTGCAGGTCCCGCGAGTGGAACGGCGCCGGGCGGCTGCACTGGAACACGATGAACTCGCACACGGCGCTCACCGCGCGCCGCCTCTCCGCCATCTCGGGGGTCACGCGCACCTGCCGCACGACGCGAGCACACCCGAGACGCGGCCGGCGTTAGAGACGAGAGTGGGCGAGCGGATCGTTCAAGGCCCAGCATTACGGGGGCAAGAGCTGTAAGCGAACACCCTACACACTCAACACGCCAGTACGTAACGGCAAAACAAACGCCCGTATACGCAGATATCCTAACGCACCGACTCCAAAACGCCACCGCGCGCACGCACACTTAAAAAAAATACTCATTAATTAATTGACTGATAACATCCTAATATATAGGAAGCAGTGTGTGGCAATATGGTGCCGGCAAAACCGACTGGCTGCCTCCTCCGCCTCTCTATGCTTTCCTCGCGCCTCCGAGTCGTTCTCTTGTCGAACGAATACCTTCGACAGTGAATGAATATGTGCGCGTTATAAATGTAAAATTATTATTATCACTTCGGACTCGAGACGACGTTTCACAAAATACGCGTTCCCCGCAAACCCGTTCACGCGATGCCTGGACCCCCGGGCCCGGACCTTAGCGAGGCCGGAGAGCAGCTCCAGCGCGGCCAGCGACACCTTGAGGTCGGCCTTCCACTGCGTGCGTACGCGCTGCGTCACCAGGTGGATGGCGCGCACCAGCAGGCCCAGCGCGCTGTCTGCACGCGAGCACGCACGCGCCCGCCGCGGTGGGGGCAGAGGTCAAGAGCGAGCGAGCGCGTGCGTTTTTACAGTGCGTAATGACAACACGTGGGAGAGCGTCCGCTCGTTTCGGGCGTCACGCGTTGTACTCCACGAGGCCGCTGTCCAGGTTGAGCCGGGTTGGGCGGTTGCCCCACCCCCCACCCCCAGTGGTGGGGGTATTGGAGCAGAATGTTACGGCCGGATGCCCCTCTTGACGGAGGGTCTCCGGGCAGTTGTTTGTCTGGAAACTCCCCCCCCAGACCTGTTCACCAAGGCAGACCCTAGCAGGAGTTCTAGATTGCGGGTGCCACGATATTTCTGTTTTCCTCAGAATTGCAACCCCGTTATATGACCCTTCCAGGAGTGCTAGACTTCATATTTGTTTACCAAGCGAGAGCCGAGCAGGAGCACTGGACTCCAGGTAGCATAGCTCTAGGGTTCACTTCTTCTTCTTTGCGATTCTTCGAAGCACGATGGTCAGCCTCTGGACATAGTTTTCTTTCAGCTCGGCCTCGGCACGCAAATTCCTCCACCACAATAAGGTAACGAATAAAAGGAAACGAATAAAAAGTAATCCTAAAATATCTCCTGACTGCAGTCAGACTCATGTCATGAGATGACTTATCCACTCGGATCTCTCACAGCACAATGTAAAGCCACTGAAGTGGACACAACAGAGCTTCAAATGAAATCCATTCAAGCGATCTCTGGTCCACACAGCAAAAGGCAGCAATATTCATTACCTGACGGTCAAACTGATATGGTTTTTTAATTCTCAAGGCTGCAATTTAGTCGAATCAAGTGGTACATCCAGATATATGCTGTTAAATTTACACTATATAGAAGCAAATTTCAAGGCTCACTTTATATGCAGATATATATATTTTTTTAATTTTTTGTAATTAAGACTTGAAACATGGGACTTTTTCTCAACCACTCACGCAAGCACTGCTCACTTTAAAACGTTTCAAATCTGCAAACTGGATTTACCAGCGGTTGTTTAGCTGACACTGGTTCAAAAACACGTAAAAAAACATTCTTACCCATCACCACCACCGGCACAATGCAAACCTGTTTCATATCTTGAAAGGGAGTGAGGTAATTAATTCGAGCTCCACGGCTGACCGTTACCTTACGAGTGCAAAGTCAGTGGAAAACTGAAACAAAAAAAGCCACCGGGCTCACAAGCTACATGCAAGCAAAAGCGGTGCGCGAGTGAGCAAAGGCAGGGGTCGCACTGTAACCAAGTTTGTTTGGGACCGCGCGGAAATTTTGCAACGACGGCGGGCAGGGCGGCCACAGGCAGGAAGAGTCGCCTTATTGGACGGCCGTGGTGACACGACTGACAGTTTGTCAACTTTGCGTAACCTTTCTGTGCTGCTACACGTGGCAAGGTGATGTGGAGAAATGGCGTAAAAGTACTGAAGCGCTTTTAAGCAACTGGGTAAATGAAAACTGCTTGCACGCAATCACGGTGTGAAGGCGTTCAACTCCCGTTAAAGCGGTACAAGCTCATCATGCGTAAACCGTGCAGCATAACGAGTCAAAGCCAATTTAAGCAGCATTTCAGTCTCTATTTCAACATATGAATAAATATATTGTTTAGTCCATCAGCCTATTGGCTTTACAGACCAACGTTATCAAATGCCATTTGTTTAAAAGAGGAGCAAACTCTGGACCAGTTTTGACCTTCTGGGTCTTGTCAGCAGAGTCAGGAGCGTTCAGCAAATGTTGCTCGATTGGCAGATGCCACCGGCGAAAATGCTCCGCGTTGAACGCACAGAACACCGTGTACCAACTCGTTACGCGTTGCCACGAAGTACCACGGGCAAACGGTACACGTCGATAATTTGTGGGAAATAATAGCCGCCGAGCCGTCTCGCTAAAGCCGCCGCCTGCGACGTCGTGCAAAAGTTCAGTTCGCCGGTGCGACCCCTGTGAGACGTGTGAGCGCTCATCTCTGAACTTTACCTTGGGGCGGGAGGGAGCCTGGGGGAGAGAATGGTGGGAGACCAGGGCGGGGGGGACAGGGGGGGAGGGGAGAGGAATACAAGCAGTGAATCACAGCACCGCAATCCCAGGCAGCTGGTGGAGGGGAGGCCGGCCATTAAGGAGCAAAGGGTTCGGGAGGAAAGGGAAGGGACCTCAGAGCTGCTGCGAATAGCACAGATAATTAGGGTGCGTGTTCTTCAATTGATCATCTCGCGTTATTATAAAAAAAAATAGTTCCGCGGGGAACCGTATACAGCTTCTTATGCACATGCCTGAGGTAGACTGTGGCGTTGTCATGTTTACTAAACAGACATTTTCGGTGGTTTAACATAATAAAGCCCTTTTTGGTTAGGTCACGTTAGAAGTAACTCAAAAACTCGCCTCCACTCGGCACAGCACATCTCCAGAACCTTCGTTCGAGGAGCCTGATGACGCTGATTGCAATCATCACCAAAACGTCGTATTCCATTGTAAATGTTGTGGGTTTTCCCTCCAACATACCGGTCTGCTGAAGTAGGTGAAAATTGGCACGTTCTGTTCTCGTGACAAACTAACTGGCTGTGTTGGGTGGAGGCGGGTTTACGACACATATTTTTGGTGGTTGTTCCCCTGGTGCCCAGCGTTGGCGGGGTCGAAAAGTCACTACTGTATTTAGTTAATTTCACTAGCGATTCGGTCAGGAGGGCAATAAATGTAACACTTAAAATTGCATGTCGTGTGCCAAATTAACAGCAGAGACAATTAGTGCTGCGTTTGTCAAGTCATAATTAGAATGCATCATATTTGTGAGTAAATTGGCTGGGCTGATTTTGCAATTATGCATCGCATTGAAAACGTTCAGGAACATTACAAAATGTTCAAATCAAGAAATAGTCAGGTAAATTATATTAGCTTCAGTGATGCATTTACCATTACTCCTGATTAAAATTGTAAAGTGTTTTTATAGGTTAAATGTGAATGTTTTTTCATCAACTAAAGGCAGCTCAGAAGATTCCAAATGCATGCGTTTCAATCCAGCCCAGCATGCGACGACACAATGCAGTAACTGGAGGCTCATTCCGGTCGGACATGGGGCTGTGATGCCATCTGCAGCCAGACAAAGCGCTCGCACAAGCGCACGCACAAACACGCAGACAAGCACGTACGTACGCACACACGCACGCACGCAACACACATGACCCAAGCAGAAGCAAACACACGAGCCTCGCTACTCCTCAACCGCAAAACGATGGCCCGTATATGATGGAGAAACAGAGTTATTGCCACGATAAATGACATCTACAATACATGTACAACGGACATTTCAAAGGACAGGGAAACAAATCTATTTACTAGTTTTGAGAGTTAAGCAAGTTAGGTCCTATTTCATCTGCGATGAGATTAATTTGTTTACGGAAATGTTACTACTGAAATTGCCATAACTACAATGATTAATGGGTAAAAAAAACACATTGCGGCATGTTATTTTAGCAGCAAAACAAAAACAACACGGAGCATATTTCAGCTTTTCAATGACTCCAAACCACCCTGCTTCCGCCCACTCTTCATTAACCTGCATCTGAACATTCGCAAAGGTACAAACCTGGTGCTGGGCCATCTGAAACCTCTCTACGACACGCACGGGTTGCGGGAAAGGAGAGAGCACCCTCCTTGCTAAGACACCGTGCCGCCGCGCCCCGCACCGAGCACGGCCGGGATATCTCCGTCCCCCGACACCCAACGTTGTCGGCGAAGCGACGTCACGGGCACAGCTCTGGGCCCGCCGAGCCTTGCACCGTGCCGGGCCGTAGCAGGCCCAGCCGGGGGGGCCGGTGGAGCCGGCGCCAGCGCCTACCGTAGTCGCGCATCATGGCCTGCGTGGGCCGTTCGCTCTCAGGAGTGGCGGCCTCCGTGCTGCTGCTGCTCGACGCGCTCACGCCGCTGCTGTTCCGGCTGTGCGTCCTCTGCGCGTCGTCCACCTGCGGGCGAGCGGCACGCGACGCGGCGGCGGTTCAGCTGCGCGGATTTCGAGCGTGCAGGCGGTGCGGCTGCACAGGTGAACCGCGGGCCGGAAGGGCCGAGGAGCCGGACTATGAAGAGGCAGGGTAGGCAGCGGGTTAAAGCCATGATGCTTAGCCGGGGACATGTCGGTGCCAGGTTGAGGCGTAAGCTATGTAAGTTTTACTCGGGCAGCGGCAGACTGTCGGGACTCCGGAGTGCGCGGTTATGTATTGAGGTAGTTTGTCACGGCTCGATGTATGAGGATTACACTCAAGAGCTGCTCGTCCTGGATAGCCGTGTCGAGCGTTCCGCCTCTCTCCTTCGCGACGTTTCTCCTCCCACGTTGGAGCCATCATCGGGCGGTAACGCCAAATTGTGCGGGTGGGTGGCAGCGATTGGTGGGTGTGTGTCATGCGACGTCAAAATGCGTCAGCCTACGTGTGCGAGTGAAATGAGATGGCACAGCGGCAAAACACAGGCGACGCGGTTCCCACTTCATTCCTACTAGCTACCGTGTGGTTTATAGAGACGAAAAGAGCGCCGGCCGCTGCCTAGCAGTGTCTCACCTCTGTCTGTGGGCCCACAGCTTCCAGCAACGCGGAATCTTGAACCATGCTGAGCATGGCACCTGTGAAACGGACAGAGGTCGGGCAGGGTGGAGGGTCACGCAGAGGGAACCGCAAACATCAGGAATTATCACGTTTACATGAACAGCCCTATGTAACGATAGTAATTAATGTTGTGATTTAGGTTTTCACGGCTCGATGAACGATAGTTGCTTTTTAAAGCTGTTCTTTCAGGACAGCCATGCCGGGCGCTCCCTCTCTCTGCTTCGCGACGTTAACGCGGCGACTGAAAGAAATAAAATAACACCCCAACTTAGAAAGTCCATCCACTGCAGGACGAGGGCCTCGCCAGGCCGTGCAGCTTGAGGTGGTTTATTTTCGCCATACTTCACCACATCGGTCAGTGGGGGTTAGTGAAGGCGGAGAGAAAAGACGTGACAGCATAGAACTGAAGTTAAACGATGGATTTTCCAACACTACCCTCGGTTCCTCACGTGACAGCCCCACGGCAGCCTACAATATCTGTCACCGTATGGAGGTTATCCATCCAACGACTATCCAGGGTCAGATCCCTGCTTAGCTTCCGAGATTCGACGCGGTGGAGGGCGCATTCCGGGAGATATAGTCACAGCCACAGGGTAACTTGCGATGCATCGCACACAGGATCATGTGTACGCATTCAAAGTGCTACTTATCGGAGGACGTGCAATTAGGTACAGATGAACAATTAACAATGCTTTGTGTGATTTAGATACGAATTTTCCAATTACTTTCAGGTTTGTCATTTAGATGTACGTCTTGATATTAAACCAGATTATTTGGTGATGTTGCAATGGCAAATGCTGCGCAAGCACTCTCACCTCTCCATGTGTGTGCTACGAAATGTCACCTATTATAAACATTTATTTTCAAGGGCACGGTGTTGACAAACATGCGGAGATGTTTTGTGTCACCCAGGTGGCCCTTCCAAAAGGGGAATGTTTTATGCGTCACGCTGGATTTAGTTCGTCTGATCAAACATACCGACTCATTCAGATACCAATTACGATTATAATGAACGTTCGTATTTAAATTAAATGTAATTTAGATACTGCCCACCTCTACTTAATCCTCCCACAGATCGTAACCTCATCCTGATGGAGGGGTTTGCAATGCTTTAATGAACCTCAGAGCGATTTCGCCTGGAGTCCAGCACTGCTGCTATGGTCTCCCTTGGTGAACAAGTTTGGGGGGAGGTTCCAGACAAATAACGATACAAAGCCCCTCCAACTAAAGGAGGTTGGTCGTCAGGAAGGCCATCCGGCCATACTACAATTCTGATCCAAAACCCTCATCATTAGGGGTCAACCGGCACAACCCGGGTCAACCTGGATAGCGGCCGCGTAAACAGGCAACGATCAGCTTTATTTAAAATTTGCTATTCACGTGATCTCTCGGCCTCATCCACGCGATCGTGAGCGCCAACGTGCGGCGCATCCCGACGCGACTCACCCAGTATCATCTGTGTGTTGCAGGAATCGGTCTCCGTTTGCAGCGCTCCGATCAGCAGGTTCACAAGCCGCAGTTTGAGCGCCAGAAATGTGCCGGGACGCTCCCCAACGCTGCCGCGCTCATCCAGAAAGCGGTTGTCCAGCACCGTCTGGACACACGGGGTTGACAGGCTTGTAACGGCGCCTGTGTCGGAGTTGATCATCAGTTGGTAGGTCAAGGGTGGCGTGGTGGTAACCTCTGCGCCTCACAGAAAGAAGGTCTTGCCCAAAGCGGTTCGATTGCCGCCTTGGACGCCTTTCTGTGTGGAGTTTGTGTGTTCTCCCCCTGTTCTGCGTGGGTCTCCTCCGGGTTCTTCGGTTTCCTCCCACAACTAATCCCTGAATCGGGTAGCTTTCTGCAAGTTCTCCATGTGTCCATGTAGGTTTTTAAAAAGAGTTACACATAGCTGAACGGTTCCTTTTAGCTTAGCTAAAAACCGACTGACGGTGACAAGGTCTGGGGGGGGCAGTTTCCGAAAAATCGCGATTCGAAGACTCTCCGACTCAAGGAGGTTGGCATCAGGATGTTCATCCGGTCATACATACCTGCACCACTTGTGCGGTGCACCAGGGGCAACCATCTAACCCGGGTAAACCTGCCGTTTCAACCGGCAACAACAAGAACAACAACAACCTGTCACCGCCACTACACTGGTCGCAAGGGCGTCGGTGGGCACCTCGGTTCGCAGGGTGCCAAAGTGCAACGGTAGCGGCAGCATGGAGAGCAGCAGCTGGATGGCGGCGTGCCGCAGGTCCGTGGTGTTCACAAACGGCTTGAACTTCTGCAGATCCCTGCGGGGGGGGCAAAACATGCGGCCACTCAGCCCGGCAGCAAAATGCTACAAAAGCTGCATCAGCTTGGCTCCGTTATTTTTTGTTTCGCTTTCGCTAATTTGTAGGACAGGCGGAAGAGGGAAACGGCAAAGGGATATATGGACGAGAGGTGGTGGGGGGATATAGGTGGGAAGGGGGGCAGATTTTGCTGCTGGCGTTTACAACAACAGCAACATCGGATGGCGGGAGAAATGGGGTCGTCAGCGTTGCCCCCCACCTGTCGGGCAGGATGATCTCGAGGGCGGAGATGAAGTAGGGCACCAGCACGTGGATGCCCTGCAGGTCGGAGCAGAGCAGCGTGGGGGAGTTGAGCAGGATGCTGGCGAGCACAGGGCGGCAGACCGCACGCTCCTGTATCTGCAAGCCTTGTATCAGCACCATGTAGAACCTGCGCGGGCACGACGCCAACAGAAGCGAGGGGCGATCGATCGATGTTAATATTGCAACGGAACAGGATGCTCCCTGTTAAGAGAGCGGTACGTTGCTGGGTTTGGCTCGGAAACGTTGCAAACAGGGATGATGATAAGTGGTTAAGTCTAGCGTCGCGGTGGACAGGGCGTTGCGGACATCTCCTCCATATGTGGGGGATTAAAGACAACGCACAGCCCGATTTTGGCCAAAGCAACCCAAACTATGGACCGTATCGTTGTTGCTGGTTTAATCGGCCGTTATCCGGGTGGACCTGAGTTGGCCGGTTGCCCACCAGTATTGTAGTATATCATAAGCCACTCCACTCTGCACTCACTCAAGGGAGAAATAATTACACCACCACAAAAACTCTCTGCTGAAGCCCTCTCATGGCTAGCAGACATCGACTTTTATAATTTATCTAATAATAATGTAATACTTTTACATTTATAAGCGTATTGCCTTATGCCGCGATAACAACGCAGGCCGCGAGGAGGGGCGCGGCGCCGGCGATCGCACCGCGACCGGGTTCACACTCCGCGTTCTCGTCCCGTCCGCGGGGCGAGTGGCGGCGGCGGCACCCTCACCTGGCCAGGTACACGGGCAGGATCTCCTCGCCCGTCTTCTTGCTGCAGAAGATCCTGCAGAGCGTCCCGCAGGCCTCCGCGCGCCCCGCGTCGTAGCCCTCGGGGAGATCGGCCGAGTCGAGGGAGAGCGACGGGGCGGACCCGGCACCACCTCCGCCGCCCGCGCCGCCCGCGCCGCCGCCGCCGCCGCCACCGCCCGCGCCGCCGCCCCCGGAGAGGTCGCCCGCTGTCGGCTGAAAGGCCTTGCTGCGGCGCACGTCCTGGGCGGAGGAAGGCGCCGATGACGGGATTCCGGCGCCGGGGCCGGAGGCGCCACCTTGTGTCGATAGACCTGGATACCAAGGAGGAGCCAGGGGCGGTGGGGTTGACGGTTAGAGTTCCAGTTAGCAGTGGTGGGGGTTTGGGGGTTAGGGTTAGTGGGGCTTGGGGTTATTGGTTGAATGATAGGGAAGTGGGATTGGTGGTTAGGCCTGGTCGGGTTGTGGCTATGGAGGGTCAGGGTTATGGGCAGTGGTATTGCTAAAGTTACAGAGGGCTTGTTCGTTAGGGAATGTGTTACTTTGGGGGTTTTCTCAAGTGCTTCTGTTGATGGTTATAGAAGTGTTAATATTAACGTTAGGGTTCAGAGGAGGACCATCGTTAGCATTCAAAAGTAATGTGTGGTACACAGTGAATCTGGCAACAACCGATTAGGTTTGTAATTGGGGAAGGTACAGTTTATGGTTAAGCGTGACATTACCGGTAGATTATTATTGTTTCATTATGTTTAGCATTACGGTTTAACAGTCACATTAAGGTTGCTGATGAACAGGCGTTGGAAGAGGGAGGATTAAGAAGGGCCAGGCATGGGCAGGGGGAACAGCTCGCAGACGGTACGCACAGCCACTGTAGAAGCGGGCAAGGCTTTTGCAAACTGCTCAGCAGAGAACCTGGCCACAGTTACAATGGTTAATAAAAGCTTGCAAGCGCATGGAATGCAGCACGGCGCTGATTAGTTGGCGGCGGCAGCAGCGGCAGTGGCGGCAGCCACGATCACCTCCGAGAAAGTGAATAAATGATCCCCGTCAAAATCGAAGAGACGCCGTGCAGGGTGAGAGAGGAACACAGCGGTGGGACGAACGCACGGGGCGATGCCCGCACCGGGGCACCACGCGGGCGCCACACGGGAACCACACGGGAAACCAGGGACTCTAGGAGGACAGCAACAACCACAACGCACCGCCATCTCCTACCTAGAGCTACGTGGGCTGCCAGAGCGGCGCAAGCTCAAGGCGCGGCCTTGGTACAAAGCTCACCGCTACTGCCGCATAACTTTGGCGATCCCTGTAACAGTGGTTTCCAACCTTAATCCTGTGCGTAAGAGGGATATGACCATGTGCAAGTCCCTCGCAGGGTGCTGTGTTGGAAAGAAATGAACAGGAATAATTGCCGGAGCAGTGGTCTACGTCTGTCAAGGGTCGGTGCACAACAGCAGTAACAAAGGCAGCCACACAAGAGGCGCACACCTCAGTACACATCAACCGAGAGATTTGATTCTGAAAGAACAAATACGGTAAATTGAACATGACTTACAGACCTTACAGAGGAGGCGGTCTGAATTTTTTTGGGATGTTATTTGAGAAATAATTTTGAAAAGCCACCGGTTTAAAGCATCAACAGTTCATGATACTTCTTTTAAAAAGTTCTGGACACGCACCTAACACACCTATGCAAAAAAAAACACACAACTAACATGCCAGCAGTGCATCAGATGGGTACATGCGTGTTAGAAAAAAACAGGCATGAACGCAATCCAAAGACTGCGCTGGAGATTGACAGAGCACTGCTAACATGCACCGCTGCAGACTTCCGTACGATTTCCTCTGAACACAGTTCAAGGGCTGAACAAACTTGCGAGGCATGAACTTTAGCCCTTTTTGCCACACCCACGACGCAAAGCACTCATTACCATGAGGTTTGCAATTCCAGTAAACTAACATTGTCTAAGCCAACAGCGTTGTCACGGTGACGTTGACGGGACCTCACAGCAGTGGAGGGAGGGGGAGCAGTAGGAGGTGGGGAGGGGGAAGGAATGTCAAATTTTAACCTCACGCACAGGTGGAACGGGCACTTCACTCTGGCAACCGTTCCACGTGGTGACAGCGAGCAGTTGTGAACATCCAGTCAGATCAGTCCAATCGGGTGTGGCTGGTTTTGTGCAGGAAAGTATGAATTCCTTCGAATGATGCGACAGACCCAAAAAAACTAATCCACAAATACCCAAGCTCGGTTCCGGGCTGCCTGACATTTTTTTGTTGAACATCACTGATAACAAGAGACTTTAAAATCACGGTGAGGCGCTCCCGTGTATTTTTAAAGAACATCAATGCGGCGATGTCACTGGAGCAGTATTATGGGGCATCTGATAATCATTTTAGTCTCTTTTATCAGGAAAGAAGCTTCACGCTTATGTCAGACAGCCTGGAGCAGACATCAGAGGCATGTATCTTTAAGACAATCGCTGTTTGTTCGATTGCATCCTCCGCTAAGAGCGTAACGAGGGCCTGGTCCGCCACGTCGAAAAGCACGTCCACGCCCAAACGCAGCCTGGCCTCATTCAGAATATCTGCAGTTCCGACGACCTCACATACCCAGCTGCCATCCTCATAGCGGAACTCAGGAATCGGACTACGGTGACCGAGTGTTTTCTTTCCGATTCCCAATAAGCTATCGCCAAGTGAAATAACAAACACGTAGTCTTTATTAACACACTGCAACCAGGATTAATGTTAACCTGGCACTGCACCGCAGTGGTGAGTGAACTCGTCATCGAATATTTTGAAAGGTTATTCATTAACAATTGTTTATATTACTAGGCCTACTTACAATGTCTGTTGCTACAATTCCTGCACAGTGCTTTGAGCCTTTTGCGAAGGTGCTATTAGATTTAAATTATTGTTGTTAACATTGTGTCGGTGACTCGTAACACATAAAGGAGCAGCGTGGCTCGTACACACTCACGGGTTCCCCCGCGACTGGGAATCGCGAGTAGAAAGCGTCCCGTGGGGCAGCGATTGCAACTGACGCGCGTTCGGGAACCCGGAGTAGCAAACAAAAAACACAGACGGGATGGCACATTTCTGAAAACTCAATGATGCAAACAAACAAAAAAGCTGGGATTTGAGCAAAATCGTAAACAGTAAAAAAAAACGCAACAAAGCCACGAGAGGAGCAAAATAACTTAGCGACACGCCGACACACACACGTGCAAACACACTCGCGCACATAAAGGAATAAAATTAACTTTGTAATAAAGCATTTTCTAGGGAAAACAAATCACCCATATTAATAAAATGGGGCTCTGTTGTTCCATCAATCCTACAGAAAAAACTGCATTAGCTGGGTTACAGTGCGGTAGATCAGATCAAAGAGAATTTAATTTACCAAGTTCAGCTCACGCAAATTGCATGACCCAAATGCTCAACAAAGACTCTGAGATTTCCCACTCGCCAACATCAGATAGGAGGGAAAAAAATGATTGGCACTATATCTTTCTTCAACAAAATATTATCTGATGTTCAGAATTCTGAAGCTACATTCAGCAGTTCATTTCAGTTGTTAGAAGTACACCGGTACACCTTTCCGTTGTTGCCAAACGTTCCCACGTGTGCAAAGGTACACGGGAGCGCTCGCGCGCGCACACACCGCACACGCACAAGCAAGCCGCCCCAGAAAGCGCCCGGCTGAGATGAGACGTAACAACGCGGTTCCAGCGGTGGAACACAGAGAACGTGAGGTTAAATCCTCGGGGGGATGGGACGATGAATACAGAACCCTCTCCGAGTCCAAAGCGGTCATCGCGATGCCCGTACTGCGTGTCCAATCAAATTGACCAAGCGAAACTGCTCGCGGGTGCTCGATAACTTTCGCACGATCCCTAAAATGCAATGTGTAGCACCTCTTTCGAGCACCGTTGCCAGAAATTGACCGACGCCTGTAATTATGTCATGGGCGCACATCCAGCCAAGATGTTCTCAGAGTAAAGTACGTGAAAGTGCTTTTTGAAAGGAATTCGACACGACGTAAATTACCATTGCGGATGTAATTTCAACCACCGCGCACGACCTTATTAATTTACGAGCAGTCGACAAACACTATAAGTGCTTTTCACAGCCACTGAACGCATCGTTGCCAATAAGATGTACATTTTAATTATACATCTGTACATTAAAGTTAGCTAACATTTCGAGCAGAAAATAGAAGTAATCTGAAAAGTCACATTACCTTTCCCGCAGCCGCCTGATTAATCCCGTGAAGAACCGTAGATTTTACGGTGTGGCCTGACGAGGGTGTTTAAGACCCAATGACCCCAGATTCCAAAGTAGGTCAACGAGTGTCAGAGTCGTAGCCACAATCTCTCAAAAACTTGACAATGATCTAAACGGGCTGGTTAAAAACAGAATTGAACGAGAACTGATAGATTTGTGACAGCATCGGGCAACGCGTCACGCTGACGTCCACTCGTCGCACAAGTTGGCGAGTTGTTCAGCCGGCCGCCGATTTGATTTCAGAGAGGGCCTGGCGGGTGGTTAAGAGGCAAGCACTGCGCGGCAAGCTACGCCAAGGGGCAGCGGTCAGAAAAGGTCTACTTACAAGAAAGAAGGATTTGGATAAAAGATGCTGCAAGGCAATAGAAGACAAATAAATGTAAAAAAATGAAACGCAAATCATGAGTATAAATCAAAGGGACCACAAACAAACCGATTCACTTCAATAACTCGGCGACGCAAACACAAAACATGGAACGTGACACTCGGATGGCCCTCCACAGCCACAGCAAGTCTGTGATGAAAAATTACAAAGTGGGTTAAAGGTTTTAGAAAAATCATGCGTGTTAGAATTCCCCATAATATTCAGGGAATCATAATTAAAGTAAGCCAAGTCTGATTTTAAAATGTAATGACGTGATCCGTCCAATTGGATATTCACATATCATATATCGTTCCCAACAGCGCTGCTGTTTTTCAAATGTCAGGCTTCACACAGCTATAAACAAATAAAAATAGAAGTCTCCAAAAAAATATTATGAAAAACAAATTACCAAACACATCTCACATTATTATTAAGTGCTTTAACTTTCTGACAAGGCTGGAGTGGTTTTAATTATTCGGGGTTATGCCTGGTAGGCAAGTCATACATTGCACACGTTACTGGTTTATGATTGTCGTTGCAGCCACATACATCACAGCCACGCTTGTCGTACGGGCTGAAAACGCTATCGGTCATTCCCTTTGTCATGAAACAATTCCAAACCGCTTTGTGCCAAGCATGTAAATTTCCCACACCGTGCATTGTAATGTTTTTTTATTTATTCTGGAGGCGCAGAACGCCGCATTTACAATTCACCAGCGCGCTGTGAATAGTAAAGCTCTGTGCATCTGTCCGTAACGTGTATTATATTATATTAAATACACATTTTCTCCTGTAATGAGCCTCCTTAAAATTTACTGTTACGGAACACTTATTACACACACCTATAATGAGGCTGCTACTCTTCAGATAATTGCGATGCTTATGGGAACGCGAGTGTTCATAACACAGCAGTCGCGACGATGAATAATTACTTCCACGAAAGCGGTTTGCTCTTTTGTAACTCAAGGATAGCAATAAAATTATCTATCAACGTTTTTTAATCGTGTGTAAGAGTCAAGACGTACGTCTAAAAATCATTGTTTATCGATTCATGTTATGTTATATTTTAAATTAATGTCAGCAATTTGCATGTTTGTTGTGTTGCAGGAGTCCCGTAATGCGCTTGCAAGCTCACTCGGTATTATTCTGCTGTAATAATAATAAACATCATTACAGCTGCGACAGTTCGCAACATTTATAACATTACCAATACAAAATTGATTTTGGAATGGAATCTTTTCCTCGAATCTCAACACTTTATTGCCACCGCGATGGCAGTGACCCATTTATTTAGTATCGGTTATTTACTCCAGCACTTATTACCATTCGTAATTTATCCGCGGAATTCATCACAAACTTTGTTGTGTCGGTCAACTGTGTGGCTTCACCGTGGCCCGAGAGTCATCCGAGGTGCACGGTGACGAGACAGGGGGATGTCACGCGTAGAGTGACCGTTCTTCTCAGAACAGCCCTACTGCCCGGCCAGGTTCACTTACAGTGACGACCTCAACACCCAGCAGCAGACAGTGCTGATGTCCGCATCTGACACCATTTTTTGATGCAGTCAATGTACGCCAGGAGCTTTAAGCAAACAATTTGTCCATTTCTACACTGCCCGAGACTGACTGACCACTGTGTAAATAAAAGCTAAATGGATGTGGGAGAAGGAAGGGTTTGACAGTTGCTTTACAGGGAGCTGTGGCCATGCCTCATCGTCCGACACAGGGTTCTTCACCTGGTGGTTGGCGGGACTGATCTGGCAGATGAAAGCTCTCGGAATCGCCTGCCGAGAGCCGTGGCTCGCAGCGATTCCACAGCTCACCGAGACGTAACCAGATGAACTTTAGGAGAGGTAAAAGTAGATAGGCTAAAGTGACCCGAGAGCTCTGGGAAGTAAATAAAGCTGAGTGAGATGACAGCTAAACAAGAGAGATGATAGGCCCGGAGACGAGAGGCACAATTATTACAGCGTCACGATGCCACGTGACCTGATAATGTCTGCACAAACGTGACATTACGACTTTAGGTCATCACGTGACGGTAGACGTCACGTGGCCAGTTTTTAGCACGGTGTCCCGCTGGAACACATCGTTGAAGAACCCTGATCTACTCATAACAAGAGCAGACGCTACTGTCGGTAAACTGTGCATATGTTTTAAGGCAGCAGTATAACCAAACCACAAAGTGCCAATGGGTGGTTCTCTCTATTAAGGCCTCGCAGCTAGATCTCATACAACCCAGTGCCTCTCACCCATATTTAAGAATAAACAAAAACTTCAGCTGATGGATTATATTGGAAAAGGCAACTTCTCAGCAAAACCTGTACAAGCTGTTTGCTTAAAACCTTCGGGAATATCTACTGGCAGGAGTCACAAATTTTGTTGACTACATTTCTTAAAGTAAATGTTTTGTTTTGAAACGAGATTTATTATTTTTCTTCGGTTTACATTTGTAACTGAAACGTCATTAAACACATCCCTTCCTCCGTGCACTGTTCCACTGCCAGTGTGTACCGTGCAGGCTCTCTGTGCCAGTCCATCACAAACTCAGCATTACAACCCATTTGCCAGCCGACCAGAGGGAACGTAAACAGATGGTTGGACCGCATCGCAGGATGGCGCATGCAACTGCACAGAGCCAGGCAGACCGGGGCACATTTACATGAGGGCGCACGTACTAACGGGTGTATGAGTACAAGCGAGTGTATGACCCTCGGGTGAAAGGCGCTCTATAAAATGCTATTATTATTACAACCCAGCAGCTGCTGGTGTTTACACAGGCGTGCACGTGTGTGTTGTGTGCGCAAGTGTGCGTGTGCAAACCATGAGCTTGTTTTCTTACGTGTCTGTTTAAATTGATATTTTTTTCATCTAACATTGGTTTAATATTACTACGACAATATTAGTTTTGTAACCTTATCGCAGTGGAGAGGGGGGGTTTGCGTGTTCCGATGAACCTCAGAGCTATGTCACCTGCAGTTTAGCACTCTTGGCAGGGTCTCGTTTGGTAAACAGGCCTGGCGGGATGTTCCAGACAAATAGCGATGTGAAGCCCCTCCAATTAACGGAAGTTGGGATCAGGAAGGGAATCTGGCTGTAAAACGTTGCGCCAATATCCCCACCATTGCGGGGCAACCGGCAAACCGGGGTCAACCTGGATACCGGCTGTTTAAGCAAGCAACAACATCAACATGGTATTGTTTGTTACTTAGTTTGTGCACGTATTTTCTACTAAAATACGTTGCGTATCATGATTGTATATTGTTGTGCTGAGTCAGTTCAAACCTGACCGCTGCAAAAAAGTAAACAAGAGAACTCAAGTGTGCCGAATTGGTCTGTCTAACGGAACACATCCTCGGCTATTAAGGCATGCAAAGATACTGTCAAGCATTGATTGAAGATGATTATTTGGCTCACGATGCATGCAAAAGTTAGGTATATGGCTCAATCGTTTTTTATTTTTCTATGTTGTATGTCATGGTTTCATGTGAACCATACAGTCAATAGAGGCACTACAACCATCCCGATATCATAACTAAATTGATCACCGAATCAAATCACGATCCAGAATTATTACTTGACAGGGATCGCGACGTGAACGCTTCTACCTGTCTATTACAAAAACAATATTTGCTCTGAAAACCTACAACAATCACTCCGAGCCTCGAGATTCTGAACTCAGAAGAGTTGCCGGCCGGCCGGCGACGATGCGTTTGGGCGGAGCGCCCCGGCCGTTCACGCCGGGCCCTCACCGGTCATGCTGCCGTCGCGGCTGACAGCGCTGTCCAACCGGCAGCTCACGAGCGCCGCGTCGAACAGCCACTGGCCGAACAGGTTGAGCACCGAGTTGACGCGCGGGCGGGTGGGCGCCGGAGGGGGCCTCGGCTCGCAGCTCAGCTGCACCAGCGACGGCGCCACCTGCTGCAGCATCGCCGCCTGGTCACGCGGCGCGGGCACCAGCGACGGCGTCAGAGACGGGGCCGAGGAGGCGGCCGACGAGGACGAAGACACCAGCGAGGAGCGGCTGGAGTGCGTGCCGCCCGGCGCGCCCTGAGAGTGCGACCCCTTGTG
>JAZEWU010000047.1:3937412-3954917 GCA_036362915.1 Geotria australis | reverse complement strand
CGGCGGCTCGCCCGACTCACAAGCGGCGTCTGCGGGCCCCGGCCTGCCCAGCGGCAGGCCGGGAGTCGCTCTCCTGCGGCACGCGTGCACACACAGGCGGAGGAGGGTCGGCACACGCGTTCCACAAAAACGGCCGGGACCCCCACGCACACACCAAGCGAGAGACACTATCAACGAGTGCGCACCTCAACTGCGCACACACGCGGCACTGGCCAGAGAGCCGGCACCCCTCATCAAACGGGTGGGGGGAAGCGCTCTCGCTCACGAAACACGGTGGGCTTTCCTACGAGGACAAACGAAATATAAACACCAGGCAAAACAGCCGTGTGTGCTTCTCGCCTTTCCCCGTAAAGTTGCAGGCCACTCTGCCCCGCTGGATAGCTATCCCCAAAACAACTTTTATGGAGAGCCACTATGATTCGATGTGGAGTACAAATCACAAGCACACGGCACTACCATCACAGTACAAAGTACGCCTGCCGTGATAATCCTCTAAATAAACCAATTCCCGATGCAGCGGTCTTAACCATGGGGCAACCCAGGCAATTGTAGGGGGGGGGGACATCACTGATTGTTTTCTGGGGCCCCCTAAAATCACTACGACCGGCCCTGCTTTCAGCTGAGAGTTAGCAGTGGGATTGCATGATACACGAACCGGCCCTGGGTACCCGCAGCGTGGATACACACGGTGTGGTCAAGCAACCCCCGTGACTGACAGCGCACGAAGGGGCCTCCTTCACGCATGAGCGGCTTGACAAAGGCCTATGAAATATTAATTTGTGCATGTCACATACGCTCACGTATAACACAGGTTAATGTAAATCTGGCGCCTCGTTGTTAATATCGCCTTACCACAGAATGATACGGTCAGACTAACGATCTGAGGCGGAGTGGTGGCGCGGCGCTACGAATCCCCCCCCGACGCGTGGGTTCGACTCTCGGCCCAGGTCTAGGATCGTGAATAAATTGTAACAATGATACGATGTGTAACGTGTGTATTACATTCCACGCCTGGCCGTGGACGAGACGCGGATACGGAGGTGCGAGGTCACCGCAGAGAGGCGGGGGAGTCGGCCGCCGGCTTACCGCCTGGTAAGCCGGCGCCAACCCGCCAGAGTGCTATACAGGTCTGGAGTGCGAAACTTCAAACCTGTTCACCAAAGGAGACCCTAGCAGGAGTGCTGGACTCCAAGCGACATAACTCTATTACGATCTATATATATGGGGTTAATAAAATTAGTACAACTTTGTGGGGAGGTCAGCATTAATCGTCCCACTAATGGACTTGTCCCCGCCATGCGAACGTGGAGTTTCCTGCACTGGCTGATCACCGTCTCGGGGCTCTGAGCAGGAGACGAGCGCTCACTACTAAATCGATCCTCATTTGAGTAAAATCTACTCTGTGACCTTTGACTTTTTAAGAGCCAGAATATGTTCCATACACAACGCGTCTAATCAGTCACCTTCCCACAACTTCCAATATCCATTTGGACAATGGCTTTTTAATCGGCTGATTAAAAGACACTGTGGAAAAGATTATGAGATATTGCCTATTGATGCATGGTCTATGAGGCTGTATTATTATTATGATTGGTAATGGGAAAAGCTCAAGAAGTGAAACGTTGCGCTTGTAACAAATGACGTTGAAATTGAGCTAAATCACCAACTCGGCAACTCGCTTAGTCTGCTCTGAGCTCACAGGTGAGCGCGGCAAAAGTCGCTTTACCGAGAATCATTATTCCATTCCGAGCAAGATCCTTGTTCCTGATGAAGCTGATTGCAACTATCAGCGAAACGTCGCACCTTCATTATAAATGTTGTGGGCTCACTCTCCAACATAGCGGTGTGCTGAAGCAGTAACGAATTGGCACGTTTTTGTTCACGTGACAACCCTTTACTGATTGGCTGTGTCGGGTGGAGGCGGGTTTACGACACTTATATTTTTTACGAGACCTAACTCATAAAAATAGCTAGGCTATGGATTATTAACTCGTAGGCTTTCATGACCAATGTTATTCATAGTGAGACTCTGTTTCTGATGAGGCGGAGTGGAATCTCAGCGAAACGTCGGTGCCATCTTTTGACGTAAGTGATGCATGTGCTCGCTCGTTTGCTCCAGCATATCGACGGGTGCACTTCACTTACACACCTTTTTCACATGACCTAAACTCATAAACAGAGCCTCACTGGACTATGGATTCTTCATTATGATGGTGATAATGCTGATGCCGATTGCGATGATGGTGTAGCGATGATGATACAACGCCGTGTGTTAAGGACAATGATCTGCTCAAATTCCGCTTCGACTAAAATTACTTTTGCTCTTCAATTGCCCCCAAACGTGTGACAGCAAATAAATAAATAAGGCGGCGCGCACTGCGGCGATGAACACGATAATTACGGAACCTCAGCTTTAATTCCCCGAGCCGTCCAAAGATGGTATTCATTTTTCGCACCGAGAAATGGTACGTGACAAGGTTTCGGTCAAATAATTTAAAATTAGCCATTTTCATTATTTTCAGGACGCATTAGCATTAATATGGGGTTTTAAATGCGCTGGTTGGCTGCTCACATAATGCCGAGGCTCTCGCCTGTATGTTAAGCGATGCGGTAAGCCAGCCCTGCGTGGCACTCTGCTCGACGGTGCCGTTCGCAATTACACCTGATGACATAACTGGGTCTCTGTGGCTCCACCAAGTAAAGTTTCACACGATCCGGTTTCGTCACGGCGGAAGATTTTGACCCGCGTCTCGACCGCAGGAGCCGCACGCCAACTGCAAACGTGATGCCTCTGAATGAGAAACTGAGTTCTGATTTTGTTTCTAATGAGAGAGAGAGAGAAAAAAAATCCGAAACAAATCTAGCCTGAATATAATGTTTTGGATGGACCAACAGAAACACAAACTGTTTTGGGTTATTCTGCACAGAAAGTGGGATGCACAGTGGCGCTGTGAGTAGTGCTGTTGCGTCACAGCAAGGCGCGCCGCGGTTCGATTCCTGCCACAGGTTACTCCGGTTTCAGCTCAGCAGTGAGTGGTGACCGATAATGCATGAACGACAATGGACGAATGATACAGAATTATTGAAAAGGGAAGTGACACCACGGACAAGGCATTGTTTAAACATAAAATAATATGCAATGAAGAAGGTATATTGCCCAAAACATTGCCTATTACGTTGAGACAAAGGCTTATTGACGAATGCAATATTGTTACGTCGGAGATTATGCTAGGGTCTCCCTTGGTGAGCAGGTCTGGAGTCCAGCACTCCTGCTATATGATCTCCCTTCGTGAACATGTTTGGGGGGGGGGGAGGTTCCAGACAAAAAACGATCCGAAGACCGTCCGACTAAAAGGAGGACGGCGTCAGGAAGGGCATCTGACCGTAACATTCTGCTTCAAAAACCCCCACCATTGGGGATCAACCGGCCAACCAGGGCCGTTTAAACCGGCAACAACATTATAATCTAATTCCCCTTCCTACGCAGCTTCGTGAAGGAGGCAAGAGGAGCAATGAGCAGCAACAACGCCGGGGTATGAGATAAACGGTATTTCGATCGTCTGTATGTCCTGTACATATGGTAGTGTTGACTAATAAAGTTTGTTTAATTTAAATGTAATTTGAACATTTCCCAGGTGATGACGGCTGATGGTTCAGTCCACCGCTCGTCTGTACGTGCCCCCCCCCTCGTGTTACCCCCCCCACCTTCATGTAGTCAATTTCGTTGGGCAGGTTAAATAATTCCGCGTGAGTTCAACCAAAGATTGTGAAAGTCATTTAGGGATTAAGCTGATATCAGCGAGTAAGTAACGGTAAGTTCCTCGACCATTGATCTGTCTGCGCCACTGATTTAAAATAAACAAACATTTTGTTTACAGCGCAGATAAAAACCCTTGAGATAGTTTAATCGTCTTGTCTCCGGCTTAGGAGGGTCGGGCCTACTTTTCCTGGCAGAGGCTGACTTGGCAATTATCTGAGAGCTGTCCCGCGGCCATCTCCCACCACCACCTCCTCTCTTCACCACCCCTTCCCCCCAAAGACAAAGATCCCCTATATAGCCTTAACAGACTGTAGGGGCAAGTGCCGTCAGCGAGCACCTATGAAGGTCGACCGACACGGTACACGAGGGGGTGGGTGACCAGCACCACGCCCGGCCGCCTATGTCTCCCTATTGACAATGTTTACACACCGCACTAGGTTACTCATTTGAGGCTGAGTCGACCTAGGGGAGGCCCAGGACCGGTTCATAAAATCGTCACTGGCGTTGGCCGTGAGCGGGATTCGAACTCGGGTCGCCAGGTTTGTAGCCCAGCGCGCTAACCACTGGGCTACCGCTCCCCACCTCCACTACTCCTTCCTCCACCTCTCCTCCTCTCCGATTAGCGTCTCTCAGGGGGAGGAACGGTCGCTGTAATTTTCCGGGAACGATCCCGTAAATAACACGAGGGGCGAACCGACCCGGGCACCCAGACACGTGCCGGCGGCGGGCCCGCGTGAACCCAACAATAACAACAACGCGCGCCCTGTGTCTGCGGGGACAGGCTCCGGCTCCCCCGCGTGCCTATGCAGGATAAAGCTGGCACTGTTTCTCTACGCGTCTCCGTGTATCTATACGTATCTCCATGAGTCTTTATCTATCTCTATGAGCCTATATAATAATAATATCAATTTCTATAGCGCCTTTCACCCGAAGGTCAAAAAGCGCTGCACAAGGGCTGCGAAGAGGACGGCATGTCAACAACGAAATAAATAAAAACCCAATAAAAACCAAAGCAGCAGAAAATTAATTATTAAGGCTGCTTCGAATATACTGAAAGTTCGTGAAACTGGCAATCTTAAGAGCGGCAAAAATCTGCCAGCGTCCCCTAAGATGGCCGTCACTTCCTTAAAGACAAAAACACGGAGGGAGACAGGGAGGGAGGGTGAGCGACAGGGAGAGACATAGGGTCACAGAGACAGGAAAACAGAGAGAGAGACACGAGGGGGATACAACCCCAATCCAAATTAAACAATCAACATTGAAGCACAGGAACACACACAGACACACGCAACAGCAAAAAAAACGCACCCACCCACAACAACAAAAACACAACTTCCACACGCGACACCACAAGGCGAGTTTAGGCAAGGCAGGACTGGGTCAAGAGTAGGCCGCGCAAAACAGACAAACAAAAACAAGCAACAAGAGCATGGCAGACAACAAAAACAAACATCAAAGTTACACAGAAACAAACCACCAACCAAAGAGAAAAGGGACAGATTAAAAATGACAAATGTACAACAAATTAAAGCTAAATAAATACGCTTAACACAGGGAGCTACAGCCCACGTGCCCCCAGCACGCGGGGGCGCGTGGTATAGACTCATATGTATCTCTAAGAGCCTATACGTATCTTTATGAGTCGGTGTATCAACACCGGGGTCTAAGAGAAAACGGAATTTTGATCCTCTAGATGTCCTGTACATGTGGCAGAATTGACAATAATGTTGAAATTTAATTGAATCTCTGTGCCTTCTATGTTTCGCTATGAGTCTCTACGTATCTCTATGAGTATCTGTATTTCTACGAGCCTTGACGCATCTTCATGAGTCTCTGTGTAGCACTATGATCCTCTACTTTTCTCCGAGTCTCTACGTATCTAATATAGAGTGCCTTTGACCGGAGGGTTTCAAATCGCTGCATAAGGGTGTGGAGACGACGGCATATCAATAACATCAAGACAGATTAACCGAGTCAAGCAATAGCGATACATTCTAGGACATGGAACATAAAGACATCTGTGAATGTATATGCATCCATGAGTCTCCATGCATCTCTACGAGTCTCTACGCATATCTACGAGTCTATATGCAGCTCTATGAGTCTGTGAGGGGACGCGGACCCGGGTGGGTTCCGGCAGGGATTTATTTCCAATCCGGGCCCCTGCCAGAAAACTACTCGAGACGGCGCCTCGTTATCATTCTCTCAAAGCGGACGTCATCTTCAAAGCGGACGCGCTGTTCGTCCGTACGGAGTAACACAATAATCACACACCGCACACGGCAGCTATTGTTCAACGGGCTTCATCGGCGTACGGAGCAAAGACGGAAAACACACACGCTCTAGATCAGAGAGGCGCAAGCTCTGCCGAAAAGTAGGTCACCAGCGACACTGTGAGAGCTTTTTTACCGTGTGGGTGCTGAGTTTGAGAGAGAGGGGAAAAGACAAAACGTCCTAAATGGTTTGACTCATTAACATCGTTTAAGAGGAGTTTGCATGTTCTCCCCGTGTCCGCGTGGGTTTTTGCCGGGCACTCCGGTTTCCTCCCACTGTCCAAAGACATGCTGCCAGGTTAATTAGCCTGCTGAGTAAATTGCCCCAGGTGCCCTGCGATGGACTGGCGTCCCATCCTCGGCATACCCCTGCCTTGCGTCCTGTGTCTGCCGGGATAGGCTCCGGCTCACCGCGACCCTGTACAGGATTAAGCGGTTTCTGAAAATGGATGGATGGAACATCGTGTACGATAGAAACGGTTACGTTTGGTGGCCTCTGTCGAGGACCCTTTGAATCTTCTGGACTTGAGAGTCACACACACCGCACACGAATATAAAGATCCCCCCGTTTAGCCTTAAGAGACTGTAGGGTCAAGTGTTGTCAGCGAGCACCTATAAAGGCCAGCACGGCACACGACGGGGTCGGTGGAACAGCACCACGCCCGGCCGCCTTCGTCTCCGCAGTGGCGATATTTACACAGCGCATCGGAAATGAATTTGAGGTTGAGTCGACCTAAGGGAGACCCAGCGCCGGTTAAAAAAAAATCGTCATTGGTGTTTACTCGGCTCGCCGGGTTCGTAGCGCGGCGCGCTCACTGCGAGACACCACCGTTCCCGAATAGATACGACGTTCCCCCGTATAGCCTTGCCAGACGGTAAAAAAAATAATGTTGCTGATTTTCCGTTCTCTATCGTTGTTGGCGTGCCGTTCTCTCCGCAGCCCTGTGCAGCGCTTTGTGACCCTCGGGTGAAAGGCGCTCTATAACTGCTGTTATTATTATTAGGATCAAGTGCCGTCTTGTGGTGAAATGTCGCGGCGGAGCGAGAAGGAACAATCGACACGGCCATGGAAAGAACGGCTATGGAGAGCAACTCTCACGATACATCGAGACGCGACAAACCTGCATCGGTACTATACTCAAGGACACTCTGCGGGCGTGTATCCCATGGCTACCCACCCCCCTCATCCCCGCCGCCCCCGCCACCCTGCTACACAACGGACTCTTTAATCGTGGGTTTAAAGCGGAGGGTGGTGGCACTGGCTGGCACCATAGCGTGCCATGCTGCCGTCGCTTCAAAGTGCCCGACTGGGGCATTCACTCGCTCACTATCGCCCCTACAGAGCGTGCGATAAGTCAGTTTGTGTTAAAGCTGCAAGGAGACGTTGAGCCGTGTAGCTGTTTTGCACAGTTGTCTAGCGGCGGAATGGTACGCAAGTTACAGCATCTCAGGGCACCGGGGGACAATTGAGTAGGGACAATTACCCGAGCCAGCATGTCTTTGGACTGTGGTAGGAAACCGGAGTACCCGGCGATAACACGGCGCGGACACGGGGAGAACATGCAAACGCCACACAGAAAGGCACCCGAGCCGGGAATCGAACCCGGGCGCTCCTTGCTGTGAGGCGTCACCGGACAGAATAGTCCGCGGAGTTCGCGGAACCTCTCCGGAGCGGTTCGGATATCTGCTTGTTGTCTCCCGTCCCGTGGCTCGGTACGGGCCAGCGACGACTTTCTGAACCGGTCTTGGGCCTCGACTAGGTCGACTCAGCCTCAAATGAGTACCTTGCGTGGCGGGTAAACATCGCACAAGTTACAGCCACGATAATGCCACGCTTCGTCATCATCACCGGCGGCAGAAGCATCACCCTCAGTAGCATCATCATCATCAGCATCGTCAGCAGCAGCATCCTCATCAGCGTCTGGCTGCCTCCTTCGCCTCTCTGGGATTTCCTTGCGTCTCTGAGTCGGTCTCTCGTCGAATGAGTACCTTCGACCGTGAATTAATATGTCCATCCATCCATTATCAGAAACCGCTTAGTCCTATGCGCGTTATAAATGTAACATTATTATTATAAATAGGACGCCGCAGGAGATTGTTCCCGGAATATCTCCTGCAGCACAGGCAGACAGCACCGAGCAGGCATATCTTATTCCGGGTCCTGATTGGCTGAACAATCTCGAGGCCACCTGCCCCACAGCGAAATAGGGCCACTCATCTGCGCAAGCAATTTAGGGCTAATCGCGCAAGTTATTCACTCGTTTATAATTAAAAGCAGCGACGGAGGGAATCGGCAGCTGCCGTGCTGAGGCCACACCGCGGTCCGTCAATCTTTGGGGACCTTCCGACGAGACGCAAATAGAGAGAAGCGCAGACGATGCGAGAGAGTGAGAGAGCGCGCGGGAGACGGAAAGATCAACGGAGCAGTGACCGAATAATTCCGAACCTCGCCAGTGTCCCTAGGCAGGCCGGGTGTTAGTGTGGCGTTTACTAAACACGGATCTGAATACCGGACCGGATGGGATGGTCCGTGGCTGTGGCTGCGTGGGGAACGGTGGTGTAGTGGTTAGCCCGCTGTGGCTACGAACCCGGCCACCCGAGTTCGAGTCCCGCTCACGGTCAACACCAGTGACGATTTTCTGAAACGGTCCTGGGCATCCCCTAGGCCCGACTCAGCCTCAAATGAGTACCTAGCGTGGTGTGTAAACATCGCCACTAGGGAGACAAAGGCGGCCGGGCGTGGTGCTGGTCATCCACCCCCTCGTGTGCTGTGTCGACCTTCATAGGTGCTCGCTGACGGCACTTGCCCCTACAGTCTGTTAAGGCTACACGGGTGATATTTGTTTTTGTAGGGGACGTGGAGTAGAGGTGGGAGGGCAGCGGGCCCCGGGTTTACGGCGCCGTTTCACCTTCGGACACCCTCGGTGAAACGGCCCCGGAAGGAACACGCGCGGAGCTCCTTACGGGGTGCTCCTGGCAGGTGTTACAGGAACTTATTAGGAAAGCCACGGGGTAAGACCGTAGAGCGGAATAAGGCGATAGCATCTTCTCATTAATGTTTGTACATCTTGCGAGGGGCAGAGTGCGGGTTTTGGCGCCAAACTGACGGCGATACGGCAACGGGGTTGCTGTCACCGCGCCCACAATCAGAGGCGCTAGACTAGGCTTCAACAAACCGCGCAAACGCTCGGTAGGGCCCCAAGCAGCTCAAGCGTACGAGATAAATTCACGTGAACAAAATAAAATACAAGGGGTGTATAAAATTCCCACTCAAATTCGCACATACATACCCAGGGGGTCAAATTGAAGGAATTTTTTGTTTCGCTCTGGGAATGCATCCAAGTTCGCGACCCCTTTTGAGCGGTTGGGGGGGGGGGGTTATAGGGGGGCACTTACAATCCCTCGGTTGAACATCTCGTCCAAAGGCAGCAGAACAACAACATCCCGGGGATTCCTCGGACACCTCCACCTCGCTGGCTCCGACTCCAGGGCGCGCGCGTCGCGATGACGGATTCAAATCGCGGCTCAAATCGCGGCATCCGTCACGTTAATAATGCGTAAAGGCCCGCTCTCGTAGTGAGCGTGAGAAATAAATGGTGATTGCTGCAAATTGCCTCGGCCGCTGGCTCCGCCGGGCGCCCGCGTGCCCGCCTTGGGCTCACTTCGCCCGGGGAGTTATGGCGACAGCACCGAAAGATTTGAGTCCCACGCCGAGTTTGAGTCGCGGCAAAGTGCGGCGGCCCTGACGGTGGTGTGGTCAGCGCGCTCCACGTCGCCTCTTCGTCCATCCGTCCATTTTCTAAACGGCTTAATCCTATACAGGGGTCGCGGTTAGCCGGAGTTTATCCCGGCAGACACAGGGCGCAAGGCAAGACTATACCCAAGATGGGACGCCAGTACATTACAGGGCACCAGGGGGCGGGCAATTTAGTCAGCAAGCCAATTAACCTGTGGAGCAGCGTGTCTTCGGACTGGGGGGAGGAAACTGGTCACGTCAAACCTGTACTGCAGCACACAGTAACGAGCAGCAGTTTGATGTGACCTGTGTTCTAGCACACGCTAAGGAGCAGAAGCTTTCTCGCTGAACACGCAGCACGCCGAAAAAAAGTCAATCGAACCGATATTTTCAATGCTCAGAATTGAAACTCGGCCAAATCGAGACGTACGATTTACTTTACCGTGGTGAGTTATTTTCTGACCTTGAACTCGCTGGACTTGAGCCGGTTCTAATCACACGCAGCTGTCTGGATTCGAACCCAGGAGAGTCTCGACCGCGTTGGCCCAGCACTCTGACCTCCGTGCTACCCCGTTCCTCGCCAAGAGAACATCTTTCATTAATGGTCGCCTGCCTATTAACATCTCCCGGGTCGTAAAAAGGCGTAAGTGACCAACCTCCAAGGCAACTTATCCAATTAAGTGTAAGCGGCGACCGCTGCAACACGCAGCAGCGACAAATGTTTCGGTTAATGTAGCGTCTCTTAACGGACGTGTAAAACCAGGCGGGCGCCACGTGACGCGGGGGCCCGTTACACAATTAATTAATCCGCCAGCGAGCAAGCTGGGTCGTTAAGTTAGCGCTGGCTTTTGATGAAAAGGTCTGGGTTTTTCTTTTCCCCCCGATGTGTGCTATTTACAATGTCGCGTCTGAACTAATGAACGGATACGAAAGGGGCGACGTTTGATGTTGCGCCGCATCGTTGTTTTGATGTCACAATTACCGTCGTTGTCATCAGCTCCAGCTTACGCGGCCTATTGGGGCGGCAGGGTGGCTGTGCATTGCAAGCATCCGCGCCTCACGGAGAGAAGGTCTTGCCCGAGTCGGTTCGAGTCCCAACTTGGGTGCTTTACTGCGTGGAGCTTTTGTGTGTAAACAACCTGAAACCAACACAACCTGAAACCAACACAATCTCAGACAAACGAGCTTCGGGGCCTGGGCCAACTCCTGCAGCCTACCACACCCGCGGCCTTGCAAGCCAAGCCATGCCAAGCCAAGCCAAAGCCAATCCGTCAAGCAAAGCCAAGCCAATCGCCAAGCCAATACAAGTCAAGCCAATCCAAGCCAAGTCCTTCCATGTGTGTGCCGACGCCGTGGTCTGACAGAAACGGAATTTCGATCCTCTATATGTCCTGTACATACGGCAGAATTGACAAATAAATTTGAATTGAATTGAATTTCACATAACAACATACAGGACGCAGTGTCTGGCAAATGTTGACGCCGGCAAACTACGTGGCTGCCTTCCCCCTGCCCGCCTCAGTGTTTTCCTCACGCCTCTGGGTCATTCTTTCTCTTTGACGGCCTCCCCGTGACCCTGCACAGGCATTCGCGGGTATGAATGAATGAAAGGGCGCTTTAAGCCGCCTGGGATGCTTACGCACGTGCTAGGTTCGCCGGCGCCTAGAGCCACCACGGGCTGCGTCTAGAGCCGAGCTAGGGGGGGTAACCCTCTTTAGCGATCAACCTCTAAAGCGAACTTCCCCACACGGTGTCTCTGCGTGGCAGCGTTGGCCCGATCTCTCGGCGCGGTATTCGGACCGGGCACAGCCGCAGCTGCGCTCCGAGCCGGGGCCGGCGGTGGCATTGATTCCCAAAACGCACGCGCTCGCGAACATTGTATTGGACACGCGGCAACTTTTGGCTTCGAGTCGGTTGTCGGCTGCCGCTCTCGAAGTAGGTCAATGGGAAGCGATGCAAAATGACTCCCTTGTCCCGCCGTTGCTGCTGGCGCTGAGAGAGAGAGAGCGCTAGAGACGAGAAGCTTTTGTGTGAATAAACTGCCCCCCCGCAAAATCTACCCTTTGCCACACGCGACCCGCCTGGCACATTTTCTGTCAAATGCCGACTCTGCAAATGGTGCTGTTTAGATAAATGCCCTCGTGCCACACGCCTGCTGTCGAGGCCGCTGTGTGTGTATTTTTTTTTAATTCCCCAAAAATATTTGTGTTAGAAAAAGTGAAGGCGGAGAGAGGAAAGCAATATATGGTTGAGAAGGGGAGGCGGGGAAAATGGGAAGAAAGTCAGTCAGTCGGTATTTAAGTTGGTTGGAACCGTTGAGCTAGGTAGCTTTTTTAATAGTTGTCCAGCGGGAAGGGCTGCGCAAGTTAGTATATTACGTGGGCTATAACCGGTATGGGATGCCAGTCCATCGCAGGGCACCGGGGGCTATTTAGTCAGGCCAATTCACCTAGGCAGTTTGTCTTTGGACTCTGAAAGGTCCCCCCGATAATACCTAAAGCAGGGACCGCAAGATAAGGACGCCGTGTATTTTAAACTTTAAACAGCAAAGGGGGGCACGAGGTGGGGGNGGGGGGGGGGGGGGGGTGTGTGTGGGGAAATTACGGTGTAATCATTTGCTGAGACATAAATAAAGTTACGTTGTCGTTTTAGCCATTGCTCTCTCTCTCTCTCGCAGCCTTCAGGCCATTTTGCAATGTACATTCAATTATGAAGGAGTCATTGAACGGGGTCCAATGGGTTACGTAACACGTTCGCATAAATTACTTTTTTTTCGTTCTCTCTTTTTGCCGATTTTTTTTCTATCGTTCACATTACATCCCGATTCTGCTCTCAGTGTCACGAGAAGAGGACATTTCCATTCGGATCTCTAACAGCGAGCAGTGCACTGCCCTGTGTTAAGCCAACGTCCCCGTAAGAAGGGGGGGCCGCGTGGATGGAAAAAGAGCCACAGAAGCGGGCGCCAGGGTGTCCATGCAGTGGTAACATCCGCGCTTCACAGGGAAGAAAGTCACAGGCGGTTCGATTCCCACCTCGGACAACTTTCTGTCTGGAGTTTGTGTGTTCTCCCTCTGCAGATTACCTCGCGCCTCCGGGTCATTCTCTCTTCGAACGACTACCTTCTACGTTAATAAAATACGCGCGCGTTCTAAGTTGTATTTATTCTTAAACCCCCAACGTGACGTGTGTTTGTTTAACCGAGTAACCATTTGGCGCGGCGCGCATCGGGCGGCGGCTCTCCGCAGCGATCCGCAAGAGCGTAATTGTAAATCCCTCCGAAGCATCGTTCAGTCAGTCAATTAATTAATCAATGGGCCTTGTGACCATCATGCGGCCCTCCTGTCACGCGTGCGATTGGGTGCACTCTGCCCAGCGAAACCCACCCCATCCTGCCACACGTCCGTTCATAGGGCGGCGCGGCGAGAAGCGCTGCCGCCTCGCAGCACGAAGTAACCCCGAGTTCGATTCCCGGCTCGGTCGCCTTTCTGTGCGGAGTTTGCGCGTGCCTCGCAGTGTCCGCATGGGTTTTATTGCCACATACTCCAGTTTCCTGCCACACTCCAAAGACGTGCTGCCTAGGTATACAGTCCTGACTAATCATACTGACTACATTTCCCACGGTGCCCCGAGATGTTAATAATAATAATATGACAATTTATAACGCGCACAAATTCCCCGCCCATCCGAAGCGAGACACAGATACTGAGGCGCGGAGCCACCAAGCTCAGTGTACAAAGGCCTGAAAAAAAGAGGTGTTGTTTGAGATGTTTTTTTAAAAGGTCAAGGTTATTTATTGGTGGTCTGACTTGCTTACCCCTCCCTGCCGGACCCACTGTTAAAGAGAGCAACGTAGCTCAACGGTTACTTCCAGAAATGAGAACTCCGCGCAGAAAGTACTCCGAGCCGGGGATTCGAACCCGCGGGACCTTCTCGCTGTGTTATTGCGTCAACGTGAGCGTTCCCGGCTGGCTCTCACGGGATGCCCTCCCAGCACGCCATGCCGCGGCCCGTCGTCCGCGCGAGTGAAGCTTAATAAGGGGGATCAAGACGGCCGCGTGCCACAGACGTTTACCCGGCGCAGCTTCACGAGGTGGGTTGGGTTGGGGGGGGGATCAACGGGCGCGCCGTGGCGGCTAAGTGCTTTTATGGCTTATCGGCCACAGACGTTCTGGCGATATTATCGACTGACTGCTTTGCCGGCGGCGGTGCTGGGATAGAAGCCCGGATCTGGACCGTGTCGGCTCGGGTTGGGGTGCCCACAGCCGGGGGTACGGAATGAACGGGGAAAACATCCCATGGGAACGCACGCTCCGGTTTTCTACTACAGTCCAAAGATATGCTGCTGCATAGGTTAATTGGCCCGCGCACTAAATTGTCTCAAGTGCCCTGTGATGGACTGGCGTCCTATCCTGGGAATAGCCCTGCATTGCGCTCTGTGTCTAGCGGGTTGGGCTCCGGCTCACCGCGGCCCTGTCCTGGATTAAGCGGCTTCTGACGAAGATGATCACACGGGAGGGAAGAAGAGAGATGTCGCAGTAATAATGATTATTACGATGTATAACGCGTGGCACGGTGTTTGCCCAATGTCGATGGTGTTCATTCGAAGAGAGAATGATGACACCCGATATTGGACGGCAGTCCATGGTAGGGCACTGAGTGCAGTTTAGTAAGCGGAACAGTTAACCTTTGACAGCAGCAGCATATCTTTGGACTGTTGGAGATAACCGGAGGACCTAGCGAGTGAGTGCTCGAGTGGGTGGATTAGTGGGTTAGTAGCTTAGTGGGTGAGTGGGTGAATGGCAGCAGCAGGCCTTTGGAGAGTGGGAGGAAACCGGAGTACCCGGCGAAAACCGACGTGGACAACTCCGCACAGAACGGCACCCAAGCCGGGATTCGAAGCCGGGGCCTTCTTGCTGTGAGGCGGCAGCGCTACTCACCGCGCCACCGTGCCGCCTAATTGTCGGAATATATCATTATCATTAAGCTACAGGACACCGCGGCAATGTTCGCAGCAGCCAAGTGAAGTGGTGTCAAGGCCACAATAGCCGAGCTCTATTAGCGTCCCACAGCCAGTGACATTAACAGAGAGAGCACTCTTCAAATAATCACTGATAATCTTCCGCTTTGCAAAGTTTAATCATCGTGCTTTCAAATAATTATATATATATATGAAACGTTTCTTTAATTGCGGGTGACACGGTGGCGCGGCGAGTAGCGCTGCCGCCTCACGGCAACAAATACCCGGGTTCGAATCCGGTCTCGGGTGCCTTTCTGTGTGGAGTTTGCATGTTCTCCCCATGTCCGCGTGGGTTGTCGCCGGGCACTCCGGTTTCCTCCCATGGTCCAAAGACATGCTGCTGCATAGGTTAATAGGCCTGCGGGGTAAATTGCCCCGGTGCCCTGTGATGGACTGTCGTCCCATCCTGGGTAGAGTCCTGCCTTGCGCCCTGTGTCTGCCGGGATAGGCTCCGGCTCACCGCAATCCTGCGCAGGTTTAAGCTGCTTCTGGTAATGGTTGGTTGGTTATATATATATTTGAAACGATACTTTAATTGCAACGAAGTGCTGGCACGGCTTCCTTCCGTCGTGGAAGTGAAGGGATTTAAGCTGATCCGCCACCTCAATTAGCCGCAAGTTCTCCAGCCTTTGCTTCGTCCTGCGTAGATTGAATGTGAATCGCGGGCAACCGTTATCACTCATTCAATTACGGCTATCGGCCGCACCTTGACACGGGCACGCCGAGAAAATCCCAGAGACACGCGGCTAATCTACGAAGAGTCCAGGTTAATACCTGGAATGTAAGTATGGATTACCACGGTCCGTGTGAGGGGGGCCTCCCGTTCTTATTTATAAACTTCTAATGGAATGGAGCCACGGGCTCCCATTTATATTCCATTTAGAGGACAATTAGATTGCAGCGCTGCTCGGCTCTCGCGACTGGGCACCGGCTAGCCCCCCCGCACGCTCATTCGAAGGATGGAAGCCATCGACCCAAATAGATAAACAAATTCGAGTTGAGCGCAGTGCGTTATGTTGACGGTGGTTGCGCGAAGGCGGTCGCCGGCGACCCGGCGTGGTTGCGTGCGGTTGTCGGCTCGTGCAGGTTTTGCAAAACGAGCATAATCTATCTATCTATCTATGAGCCTCTATGAGTCTCTATGTGTATCTCCTGTCCGGGGTCGTTCCCAGTAGCCGGGCACGTGAGTCCGGTTGTACGCTCTGCGGCCGGCTCGGCTGGGACCCGCGTCCCCCCCCTTCCCAATGGAGGAATGTTTGCCCGGCGGAAGAGAAAATTAACTTCGTGTGAATAATGCGAGCGTCGTTTCACGGCCCGGCGGTTGCATCTCCCCCGGAGCGCACAGATGCGCATCGCGGTACGGAGACGCGCACTGCGATGCCGCCTCGCGATCAACACCCTCTCTGCCCGAGACTCGATGTTGCAAAGAGTCGGAGCCTATCCCGGCAGACACTGGGCGCACGGCAGGGCTATCCCCCACAATAGGCAGCAAGTCCATCGGAAGGCACTGGGTGCAATAATCCATCCATCCATTTTCAGAAACCGCTTAATCCTGTACAAGGTCGCGGTGAGCCGGAGCCTATCCCAGCAGACACAGGGCACAAGGCAGGGGTATACCGAGGATAGGACGCCAGTCCATCGCAGGGCACCTGGGGCAATTTACTCAGTAGGCCAATTAACCTGGCAGCATGTATTTGGACTGTGGGAGGAAACCGGAATATCCGGCGAAAACCCACGCGGACACGGGGGGAGAGAAAACACGCAAACTCCACGCAGAAAGGGGCGCGAGCCGGGAATTGAACCCCCGGAGCGTTCTTGGCGCGAGGTGGCAGCGTGCTGCTCACAGCACCGTGCCACCCACGATGGCTGTTTGCCACAGAGTTCACACACGAGTACGAGCCATCGCTGGCAATAACGGCGATACTTCACCATGACCGGAATGCAGATCGCCACACCGGCGTAACTCACCCCCGGCGCGCTACAGCGGCCGCTCTTCAGAAATGGCCTCCTGCGCCGTGATACAATTCTATTTCTCCGAATTACATTACGCTTTAAGCATTCCATACTCGCGGCTTGATTTTATTGAAAGCACCGGGCGGAAGGTACGTTCTCCAGACCCCGAATGTCAAAATGTATAATGCAGCCGTGGCGTATGTTGGCTTGTAAAAGAGAGTGGTATTGCTTATATATAAATGAGAGAGAGAGAGACGGGTGGCCAAAGGATTTTTGAGAGAGATAGGGAGTCGAAGGATACTGAGATAATGTTAGGCTTACGCCATGGTTCCTTCTTAATCTCATAATCACAGGGAATATAGAGACACAAACGTATAGACATGAAGTTAGGCATAGCTATCGTAATAGCCAATAGAACGACTTTATACAGATAATTTAATAAGGCAGAGATTCTCCTAGATAATAATAATAATAATAACAATAATACAGCCGGCTCTGGTCATAATGGTAAAGACTGTGCCACTCGGCTGGCAGCATGGTGGCGGAGTGAATAGCACTGCTGTCTCACAGTAACACAATCCTGGGTTCGATTCCCTACTCGGGTGCCTATCTGTGTAGAGTTTGAATGATCTCTTCATGTCCGCGTGGGTTTTAGCTGGGTACTCCGGTTTCCTCCCATCGCCCAAAGACACCGTTGCTGCTGTCTAGGTTAATTGGCCTGCTGCTCCATTGCCCTGCGATGGACTGGAGTCCCACAGCAAGAAGG
>JAZEWU010000047.1:3907204-3926230 GCA_036362915.1 Geotria australis | reverse complement strand
CCCCCGCCACCACGTGGGACCACTCCTCCACGACCATACGTTAAATATCCTTAGCCATTGGTTGGTTCAGCCACTACCCCAGCGCACCGCGTGGGCCAACCCCAACCCCCTCCTCCTCCTCACCCCCTGCCACCACGTGGGACCACTCCCCCACGATGCCATATATAGGTAGCATCCGCCCTGTAGCCGCATCTCTGAATCCCCGATGATGCTTTCTGTAATGCCAGCGAAACGTCGGTGCCATATATTGAGGTAAGTGATGCATGTGCCCACTCGCTTGCTCCGGCATATCGACGGGTGCACTCCACTTACACACCTTTTCACATGACCTAAACTCATAAACAGAACCTCACTATGAATAACATTGGTCATGACAGCCTTCGAGTTAATTTTACGTTGTGGAGGCTCCAGAGTTGTTTGTTTTTGAATCAATCCTGAGCTAATGGCCCGAGAGTTCAATTCCCACAATGCAGCCATCAAACCACGGCATTATTGGAATTCATTCATTAATTCATTGTCAGAAACTGCTTAATCCTGTACAAGGTCACGGAGAGCCGTAGCCTATCCCGGCAAACACAGCGCGCAAGGCAGGGCTATACCCAGGATGGAACGCCGGTCCGTCACACTGGGCAGTATTTTCTGCTGTAGGAATAAACATCTAAACGGTGTGAGCCGGTCCTTCATCCAGCAGTATTTTAACAACCGAAACTCATCGCAAAACTACTTACAAAGCCCACAGTATGACCTCTCACTTCTCACCAATGTCAAAGGCAAGCGGTGGCGGGAGATCTGCCAAACAAGGACCGCAGGTGCTCAAATTTGCAACCTAACTTTTTGGCGGCCTCCTTGCAAGCTGGCGTGTAACATTATCTGCTCCTGATGCATCTTTAGGGAAATGACAGCATATCCATTAAAGCCTGGAGAGCCGTCCCTGGCGGACTGTGTGAACGATCAGTCTAATTTATGGGATAATTGCTCAACATTTCCCGCTGGACGCGTGCACCGTGGGGGTTAGGCCGACGTGCCGGCGCAGAGTTTCCCACGACGTTCCGGTCGCCCTGTGGCAAAACTTGCCGGAGTTTGCCGCGGGGAGGTGTAAGCAAGTTACAACATCTCAGGGCGGGCATAACCTAGGCAGCACGTCTCTGGACTGTGCGAGGAAACCGGAGCACCCGGCGAAAGCCCACGCGGACACGGGCAGAACAGGCAAACTCCACACGGAAAGGCACCCGAGCCAGGAATTAAACCCGGGGCCTTCTTGCTGTGAGGTGGCAGCCGCCCACTACTGCACGTAACACAGTCAAGGCGATTTGAGTTCATTTCAATTGAAGTAACAACGGGCTGCACGCTACATATTAATATAGCACTTTGTACACACACTTACAGAACTTTGCAACGTTGCTCTACATCGCAAATGAAGTGCGTGTCTAATGTTGAGCAAAATAAATTAAGCGCACACGTTGCACAACTTAAAAACACTTCCATTAATTATCACTGCTCTTGTAAGAAAATGGGAAACTGTAATTTAACCATCGCGCTTCGAAGAATCGTAAAGAAGAAGCGCAGGGCACTTTGAGGGGAATCGGCGCCAAAAGCACAGCGTGTCAACGGTCAGGCTTGTGCACGCGATAACAGCGTAAACCGGCGTAATCGTGCGCTCCGTTTTGTCCAGAAAATTACACTTCTTAGGCAGGACAAAACACGTGAAGAAAAATTTTGAAATGTAAAAAATATACAGGGGTTCATTGGCACCGCTGGGAGAAAAAAAAAAAAACCGCAACGACGTTTAATCAAATCCCGTTTCGGCGATAAATTTGCTGTTGATAAATCGTAACAGAATGTCCCCGATTTTGTGACGAGTCCCGCAGAACCATTACAGCATTTTTCTATTCGGCGTGTAATTACTGGGCATATCAACTAACATTAGATTTGATTTGTCACTGTTTCAATGTGACTACATAATGCAATTATACAGCGCCACGGTCCGTCTAATAATCACCGCGATTTATATCGTCTCTCGCATATTGTCCAGAGGAAAAGACATGTGACAACTAGACGTGACACCGTATCAGTTCAACCACTTAAAATGGAAATGTAAGCTCTGCATATTTGCCGTACGCAATTTAGATTTTTTGTGTGTGTGTGTGGAACGTTACAGGTAGTGCCTATGTGGTGTGTAACATCGCGCGGTTTTGTAGGATAAAAATGTGTACATTTTATATTTACATAGCAAGAGGCTTCCCGGGTTCGAATCCCGGCTCGGGGGCCTTTCTGTGTGGAGTTTGCATGTTCTCCCTGCGTCAGCGTGGGTTTTCGCCGAGCACTCTGGTTTCCTCCCACAGTCCAAACACATGCTGCTGCATAGGTTAATTGGCATACGGACTAAATTGCCCCCGGTGCCCTGTGATGGACTGGCGTCCCATCCTCGGTATAGCACTGCCTGACGCCCTGTGTCTGCCAGGATAGGCTCCGGCTCACCGTGACCCTGGACAGAGTTAAATCGGTTCTGATAATGAAGAGATGGATTGGAAAAGTCAATCAGTTTGTGTTTAAGCTGCAAGGAACCGTCGAGCTGTTTAGCTCATTTTAACAGTTGTCCAGCGAGGAGGGGTAAGCAAGTTGCAACATCTCAGGGCACCGGGAACAATTTGGTTAGGACAATTCACCTCGGCAGCGTAACTTTGGAGTGTGGGAGGAAACCGGAGTACCCAACGTAAAACCACGTAGACACGGGCAGAACATGCAAACTCCACACAGAAAGGTACCCGAGACAGGAATCGAACCCAGGTACTTCTTGCTGTGAGGCGGCAGCGGTACTCACCGCTACGCCACCGTGCCGATCAACAGTGATTGGTCTATAGGACACCTTCTGATATAATAATAATACATTTTTGTAACGCGCGCGTATTCTCCGGGCGCGTTGCACCCGTTGATTCGGAGGCGCGGAGCCTGGCTCAGTTGGTTTGTTGTGAGTCGGTGAAGAGTTGACTTTTTAAACGTTTTTTAAAGGTTGTGGGGGACTGTGTTTGGCGTAATAGATGTGGCTACAGGCTGTTCCAGGTTGTGGGTGCCGCGACCGAGAATCGGAGTTTGTGCGAAGGTTGTGCGTAAGCATACGGCTCGAGATGTTGAGCACAGCTGACCTGGCTGCCCAGATGGGTGTGCTTATATGCAGCTTCTACGCTATTTGTAAACGGGCCTGCAAGTCGTGCGAATGGGCGCGCTCGATATCACACGGCTACACACGCGTGTAACACACCGGCTAATCCAAGCCGCCAATTCCGCGGCTCTCGCCGAAAAAAAAAAAAATACACGAAAAAAACATTTGTGTTGGCACCGCTTCAGTTCCCTCTCATCTAACTCACTTTACGCCGACAACAAACACCGCGGCAAAAGTTAAACCGATGCTGTTGGCCGCGGCGCGATCGATGCGGAGAGGAGACCGGCGATTATTTCAGGCGCGGATTACTAGATTATTACTTTCGCATCGATTGCGAAAGCCTGGCGGACAGCGCCGAAGCCAGGTTTACGGATTCCCCCGGCGAGGCTTAAGGCACGGCCGGCCCCCGTAAGGCGGTCACAGCTCAGCTGCCGCGGGAAACGGGTGACGGTAACGGGGGCACTGCTTGCACCGTGCCGTTCCTCTCTGTGCAAGACTTTTCGCGGGCGGGCCGCGTAAGTATTTCGTTAGATCGCCCGCGGGAATCGGTGCGGCTTATAATGACGGCACAATTCATAACGCGCCGCGCAAATTGCGCGTCTGCTCGTCGGACGAAACACGGATACGGAGGCGTAGCGAGGAGACTGCGGAGAGGCGGAGGGAAGGAAAGCTGGCGTCAATTTTTTTTTCCCAGACACAGCGTCCGGTACGTTATGATGTTATCGGCCAATTAACGACGCTTCCAACATGGGAGGCGAAAACGTCGCGAGGGAGAGAGATGTAAGATCGCTCGACATGGCTATCCTGAAAGAACAGCTCTGAAGCGCAACCATCATGGATCGAGGCGTGAAAACCTACATCAATTAACGAGTGTATTTTGTTTCAAGTTGTGGGAGGTAACTGGAGGACGCGGAGGAAACTCACGCAGAAAAGGTGGAGAGAACACACAAACTCCGCAGAGAAACGCGCCCGAGGCAGGACTTTCTTTGAGGCGCAGATGTTACAATTGTGCCGCTCTGCCGCCCATGGTACCTTTAGTCCAATAACCAGTGAGAATTACATCATCTCGGCTGTTGAACGTTAGGCAGAAGTGATATACAGGGCGGATCCGGCCCGCGTGCCGTGTTTTTCCACCCGTGGAATGAATGCACCTTGATGTGGCTCCAACTGCGAGCAAGCGACGGGGACGATAGACATTGGGGACGCTATAGGGCAGTGAGTGCAGCAAAAATACACCCGCAACACCTTCACCAACACACACTGGTCAAATATTCCTCACAACCCGCTAGGCTTTGGGAGGTGCTCATCCAGCAGTGGATTGACGACAACATTCTGCACGTGGACGTGCACAAAGCAACTACGATGTCACAACTTCAGACGACCGTACTTCTTTGGGTAAAATAGCAAAGCATTATTCTGTCGACAGCACAAATAAATTCCGCTGATAATAAATAAAAGCCTTGTCAAACTGCCCCGTGGCGATAACACATGCGACTGTCTGGGTCAGCTTGTCTTCAAGTCAATTTTAATTCGCTGCCCCTTAACGGCCCGCAAAGTGTGCGTTCACTGTCATCCAGCAGCGGATTGGCAAAGCTGGCCATACGTGTACCGTGCAGTCTTCTTCTTTTCGATTCTTCGAAGTGTAATGGTTGTATGACAGTTTCCCATTTCTTTACACAGTTCTTTGCATTTTTATTGAACGCTGCAAGGTCTTTTGAGCTGCAGAGGTTGGGTAGTAGAGCGCAGACAAGGCAGTGCTCCCTAGTATAGTCTGCTTCTCCACATTTACAGGTGCAGTGACGTCGCTAAACGTGGAGCGTGCAGGCGGTGCGCGATTGCGTCGGGACCACGGGTCATCCATCCATTGGTCAGAAACCACTTAATCCTGGACAGGGTCGCGATGATCCGCAGCCTACCCTGGCAGACACAGGTCGCAAGAGCTCTCAAACCCAAACACGTAACTCCACGGCAGCAGCGCCGGAGATGGAATATGGGTCGATTCTGGTTTAGCAGTCTCCAACCAGTCGATCGCGATCGACAGGTCAATCCCAGAGGCCTACTGAGTAATTTGCCCCAGGTGCCCTGCGTTGGACTGGCGTTCCATCCTCGGAGTTCCCCTGCCTTGCGCCCTGTGTTTGCCGGGTTAGGCTCCGGCTCACCGCGACCCTGTACGGGATTAAGCGGTTTTAGAAAATGGATGGATGGATTGATCTTAACGTAGCTGCTGTGGGCTCGCGTGTGATGAGTCCCGTGTGTAATCGTGTCACCGTGCAGTGTAGAGGTATATTAAAGGGGGGATCTAATAATAATAATAATATAATTTTATATAGCGCCTTTCACCCGAGGGTCACAAAGCGCTGCAATCTATTCGGAAGTCCATTCCGGGACCATTTTGGGAAGCGAGCTGGAAATTAAGAATACGTGAATGTGATGGATACCGTATATTTTTGGGGGGTTTAAGTAAAGTTGAATTTTTTAGGGTAAATCTTGTGTTGCATTTACATTATAAAAGTGATTCTGTGTTTAAAAAGTTGGAGACCACTGTTCTCGCTCCATGCACACCACGTGGACATAATCCACAGAGACTCTTGTTTCATGTAAGGCTCCGGGCTCTTTTCTCTTTCCCTGTTGTTGCGAGAGTGTATATTGTCCTGTCTCGTAATAACAAAATAATTCCCAATGTCACTGCGAGGGAGAAAAGGGAGACCCGCTTATTTGGTCCCCACCGCATCAAAACAAAGCGCAATCTAACTTTTTTACCCGCGCAAAAAAATGTCGGCTGTATTATCCCGGGAAAAGATGTTTACCCTCTTCACTCTCCGAATACCATGGCCGTAGTGAGTCGAACACTGAACAGCCTTGGCGGCGACTGCCCCGCGGTGCCATTTGTGTTTTCGCGCTACTCGCCGCAAATTGCGTGCAAAAATCGGATGATGGGCTTCACAGAAAATACCTCGTGGTATTTTCCAGCGACGGAAGGGAAAAAAATAAACCAACGTGAAACAAAGTGTGGCCCGATGGTGCAGACGTTCGTTTAAATGCGACGCGTTCGATAACCCGCACGCTTTGCTAAATACGTCACCTTTCAAACAGCCCTGCATCAATCAAACGATAATGTGCGCAACAAGAAAGTATGACGGTACAACTTATGAGACCGAGGCTGTCAGTTTTTGTCTTTCTCCTGAAAATATATCCTATGCACAACTCGTCCCGAATGTGTCTTGTACCACGCCGGGAGCTCAAACCGCGCCGCGCTGCCACCGCGCTATCCACACAGGACACCCTAAATACCTCGCATCACTACTCCGGCCACTCGCATCAGCACAATCCCGTACTCTGCGCAGCTCATCACAGCACCTACTCCACACACCGCGCTCACGCACAACCTTCGCGAATCGCTGATTCTCGGTTGCGGCACCCACAGCCTGGAACAGCCTGCCACACCTATTGTGTCAAACACAGTCCCCTACAGCCTTCAAAAAAACTCTTAAAAAGTCACCTTTTCACCGACTCACAACAAACCGACTGAGCAGCGCTCCGCGCCTCCGAATCAACGGGTGCAACGCGCCCGGAGAAAATGCGCGCGTTACAAAAGTAGATTATTATTACTGGCCAGATGTCTCCAGAACGTGGGAATCTCCGCACTAAATCATAAAGCTCTATTTCCGTGCAAACATTTCACTCGTAGTTACCATCTAACAAAATTAACAAGATGCACGATTCGTCTGTTTCGATAGAGTGAAGAGGAGGCAAAGCTGCCGCACGATGATTTGTCCCCGGTCACATTCGCGATGGCATTTTATTTTCGACACTGTGGAAGGGCAATTTTAATGTTTACGGTGGGCATACGGTGACCGAACACACAGATCGTTAAAAATATATTGGCCATTAAAATCTGTGCAGCTTTAACTTTTTGGGGAGGAAAAAAAAAACTGCCTGCCGAAAAGACAAATATTTTTCAATTCTCACGGATGGCTTGTGGTATAAGTGATGCTAGTCAGGGCCTATCAAGGCATGTACATCACATAAGCAAGATCACTTTACGCATCACTGTTCTGTGGCAGAGAGTTGACCTCAAGACGCTGGCTATACCGCTCTCAATATTGACAAAGATGCCCCAATGGCGCCGGCATCAGCTGTCGCGTCAAGTGCTGTTTGCAAACACCTATTAAGGCCACCAGAACACACAAGACGGTGGCTGGCCAACACCACGCCACCAACATTTATGTAAAGATAAACATCCCCTATATAGCCATAATATATCCCTTTTATGTGTTGGGTTACAGAAAAAAAAAGTGAAAAACAAACACCTGGCTGCATTTATCTCCCCGGACACTCAATTAAGGCTAGGTCGACCTAGGGGAGGCCAAGGACCGGTTAATATTTTCGCCACTGTTATTGGTCATGAGCGTGAATCGAACTAAGCGAACATATTCCAAAGGCCAATTGAAATAACGCTAATTAGGCTGTACTCTTGGGTTCAGCCAGAAGGAACTATTGGTGTTAACTGTGTGTTCATGCGTGTGCTCTGTGTACCTGGCCCTAGGCTCAGCTTACTGCTGCTGATTAATAACACAGAACGCTATGAACTTATAAAGGCCACCTAGGCCATAAAGTTCGCTGTCGCTGAGAATAAATGTGAAATTATTATTATTATTAGACACCAGATAATTATAATTCAAATTTAGAACACGCCGCGCATATTCTTTCAATTATGGCTGGTCATCAGAGAGCTTCTTTCGGGATAGCCGTGTCGAGCGCTCTCCCTCTCGACACGGCTATCCCGAAAGAACAGCTCTGAAGAGCAACCATCATGAATCGAGCCGTGAAAATTCTACAGCAGTATATTATTTCAATTTCAAAGAGAGACAGAACGACTCAGAGGCGTGAGGAAACTCTAGATGGGGGAAAGGCAGCCCTGCGGTTTCGGCCAATTGATTAATAATGTTTTTTGTTGTTGGAAAAAAACATAAAACCCGGAGGAAACCGACGCAGAACAGGGGCAGAACGCAGAAACTCCACACAGAAAGGCGCCCGATATGGGAGTTAAACCGCCTCGGGCAGGACCTTCTCTCTATGAGGAGGCGCGGATATTAACACCACACAACCACCCTGCCACCCAGATGCACATGACGCAATACACTAGCTCCCTCCGTCTTGGAGCAAAGCTAATATCTATACCGAGACAAAGAAGACAATCCTCTAATAAAATCACGAGAAAAAAGCCTCTTTTGATAATGCTCCTAAAATTGGAGGGCTCGTGTTCGCCATTACTTTACATAATGCCTTTTTTCTTACAGGTCGGGTACATCGGTGGGGAAATCAGACGAACATTGTACCAAGTAGCATCGTTAGAGGCCTGAAAATCAGCAGTTACCCTACTTTGTTTTCTCTCGTGATAATGGGTATTATTGTAGGACACTGCAGGAATGGGATGCCGCCCTGGCGTAGTGGTTAGCAATTGGACAATTCGGCTTCACGTTGCCAATCCATCCACCCGGCTTGCGAGTTGAGACGATGGGGCACGTTTTCCTAAATCTCGCCCCAAGCCTCTCTGTCTACCCAGCAGGAGGGTTCCACCGCATCCAGTTGATTGGCAGGCTGCGTGTGATGGGGTAAAATGTGGGTACTCTGCTCCCGCTGGCAAGGGAATCGCTACAAGTTCTCAGGCTTTGTTGAATAATAGTTTGTTACATTTATTAAAACGCCCTATCAGGGAACCCAAAGCGTTATGGAACAAATAATATCCTGATGTCGGTTTGTGACGGCTCGATAGCTCTATTGGGATAGCCGTGTCTAGTGTTCCTTCTCTCTCCTTCGCGAGGTTTCGCCTCCAACGTTGGAGGCATCATCAGGCGTTCAGAACGCCCGATCATCAGGTGTTCTGAACAAGATACGACAGAAGGAACGTATTACAAGCTTGGAACACGATCGCCCGTAGGGCGGGCACTCTACTAGTGGATTCTATTCTGGCACCTCATGGAGATCACGTATCTATCGGGCAGCAGCTGGAAGATCTGGCCAGGCGTGTCGCAGCCGCGGGTGTTGCGACACCCGCACTTTTACAGAAACATGATTCCATCCCCCCCCACACACTTTTTCCTGAGGAAGTCCCATATCATATGTTGCGACACCCGCACTTTCACAGAAACATGATTCCATCCTCTCCACTTTTTCCTGCAACACCCGCGGCTGCGACGCGCTTGGATCTGGCGGAGAACAGGACGCGTTGGCGAGGCGTGTTGACGATGGCATCAGAAACTCTGACCACCATGATAGATAGATAGATACATGTTTAATTTCACAGCAGGTACCTTGGTCTTGAGGAGCGGAGCCTCTAGGACTTGAAAGCGGAGAGCTCGTTCCACAGCAGCCGGAGGACGAAGGCGGCGTCGCAGAACACGCCGCTCCATCGCAACTCTCCGTCATCCTCCTCCTCAACGTCCGGCTCTCGCTGCGGCACCATCACCTCCCCCGTGTCCAGACCGTTCGCTCGCTCGACTTTCCCCGCAGCCATCGCGCTCTACACATGCAGAGTTAGGGGGAGGCGGGGAGGCGGTGAGGTCGGGGGTGACTTCACTTTTAGTTTGGCGGTTTGTCTTTGTTTTTGTCGTTTACGGCATTAAACGTGCTCGGCAAAAAATCGTGCGCACGCCCGGATTATGTAATGCTTTTCAACTCGCCGTCGGGGACTGGTCAATGCATTTTCGTGTTTGTTAACGGTCCCTTTTTGCTCTAATTTGTGTCTAGACGTTTACGTTTTTCAAAATGCGTTTTTGACAGGCTCAGACCGCCCGCGACCCTGTACACGATGCAGCAAAATACTGATAACGAATTAATGATGACCTTTACCGACTTCTGCCTTTGTCACGTGAAGGCAGCTCTAACTAGGGCTTGCTTGCGTGGCTGCAAATCCACGTGTTTTCCAAAGGCAAGGCTACTACTGCTCCGGGATGTAATCACAGGGCGTGTTTAATACGCTGCAGATGATCTCCACCGGGGTGTGATTAAACGGGATGATCTGGTGGTGGCGATGTCAGTCGGGGTTTCTCCCAGTCACTTTCCGTGTTTAACAACCATCTGGCGCGTGCGGTGCGTGGCAGCTGCATCGCAACCAAAATGCCTTTAAGTATACATCCCGCTTCCTATTATTATTATTAGTTTGAGAATGAGCTGTTCTTTCGGGGATAGCAGTGTCGCCCAAATCTCCGGAAAGAACAGCTTAGAGCAATTCCCACTAATAGGGTTGCACGGTGGCACGGTGAGTAGTACTGGTACCTCACAGAAAGAAGGTACCCGGCTCAGGCACATTCTTTCTGCGTGGAGTTTGCATGCTCTCACAGTGTCTGCGTGGCCCCTTCTGCCAGCAGTGGTGTTAAATCTTTTTCTATTACAACTTGAAGACTTGATTTTTGTTAGCTTTGTGCACGAGAGAGTAACGGCACGAATGAGCACAAATGGCTCTTCGCACTTTTAAGTGGAAACGCACAGGCGAAGAATGGAGTGTGTGGAAGGGCATTACGTGTGTCGACGATAATGCGTCTTGCATCGTGGATTACGCGTAAACGGTTTTGCTAAATCCACGATCCAGCATCTTTAGAGGCACGCGAGGGCTGCCGTGAACACATATTACACACGCCTGTTCACAGCAATCCACTTTGAGCACGCTGGCTGTAAGACTATATTAATTTGCACCTGACACTAAAAAGGTTGGCATGCATATTAAAGCTCGCTCCAATTCTCTTTTTACTTCGGCAATATTTTATGGTAATGTGAAGCGTAATTAATTATGTATGTTCCGTTTGGCATGTCTTTAAAATAACGTGTAGACTGTGCCGTCTTAACCCCCCCAACTTTGCGCACCTACGGACGCCATCGCTCGGATCCTAACGCACGACCCGCGCCACTGCGTACAATGTCACCGGTGTTTTGTTTGCAAGGCCCAAGGAGGTCACCGTGCGATGCGCCAGGCGTCTCGAAATCCAGGCGATTAATGTTCCAGAAACAAACAATAAACACCAAACTGTGGCCGTCTCTGTTGTTTTAACGCGAGCTCTTTTTTTTTTTAACCCAAATCCTTTTACTTGTGCCGCTAAAGGGCATTTTAACTCAGCCGGGCCATTCGCTTGTCATCGACGCTGCGCTAAGCGAACGAAACACATCGCCTGCGAATAAAACAAATTGCAAGCTACTTTACACCCGATTAAATCACCTCCGCAAACTCCGCAAATTGAACGCGAAACGGTTAAGCCCTTTGTCAGGGACAAACTTTCTCAACGCATTACTGTCAGCGGCGGCTTCGCCATTAACGTGCCATGAGCCGCGGCAATTACGCGGCCCTTCCACCGACTCGAGCCTCTCGCCTCGCGACGCGCCAACTTGAGCACATCAACACGGACACCGCGGTGAACTACTCAACTGGGATAACGTCCGAGTTGCCGCGGTTCAGTGTTCGAAAGGCCGCAAGATACTTCGGCGCGTCGCCCGAGCGCTTATGTAACGCGGTGGGGGTGTGGGGTTTTCTCTCGTCCTTATCGAATCTTAGATTTTGTACAGTCGCTTTGTGAGCTTTGAGTGAGAGGCAGTTTACACGCTTGAATGTTTCTTATTGTGCGGACGCCTTGTGTGTGCGCGTGCGTGCGAGGTTAAGCTTAACGCGTTCCGACCGCGCGGACAATGCTCCTGGAGTGAAAAATTACAATATTAGCGATGTTAATCGTGGCATTTGTGTTCGCCGATGAAAGGAAATTCCCCGCAAAATGTGCTGCTAAGAAATCGGCAATTGCAATGCCAAATGAGGGTCTTGCAAGGTCAATTCTAGCACTGAGAATTATCGGTTTGACTGTCAAGCCATGTATCGATGTAGTCTGACGATGCCTCCAATGTGGGAGGTGAAAGGTCGTGAAGGAGAGAGGAGGAGGAACGCTCGATACGGCTATCCCAACAGAGTTGCTCCTGAGAGTAATTGCTCATCAAGCGATGAGCATTAATCTATTGTATGAAGAGGGGATGTGAAATCAATGCCTTTTACTGCATGGATAAGAGGTCCCTTTAAACAAATCTCGGAGGTAGTTCTATGATATCCGCTTCCACGGGCCGTTCTCTGCGAGGTTTCAGCTTGCACCGCGAGAGATTGGAACGGTTTATTTATTTCCTGACACGACCGCCAGTAGCACAAATCGAGATTTAAAAAGAAACTGGGACAAGTGACAAAAAAATATCTTTTAAAAGAGTTGGCAAACTTTAGTTCAAACTTAACAGGATGTGATCACTGGAGCAGAGATTATGGGACAGGAATACCAATCGATAAACCAGTGTTAGTCCCAGCGAGTCTCAATATTTCATTTCACAACCTTTAAAAAAGGTTCCTTGATTTGATCCGACGGATCTCTCGCTCACACGGGGCCCTTCTCAACTCAGCCCGGAGCGATCCCGAAAAACGCGGCAAATTAAATTCCATTGTTGGCTACACGTGGGCACGAGGTCCCGAAAGTCATTTCATCCCCCCCATTTAACTCGCCATTCATAATGCTGGGGAAAATAACACGTTATGTTCAAAACGCATTTCGACGCTCCATTTAACTCCACAGAATCGCCGCGTGGAACCCCAGCAAGTCACGACTGTGGGCGCGCGAGTCAGTCGCTCCGTTTGTATTTAAGCTGGATGGAACTGTTGGGCGACGCGGCGGGTAGCGCTGCCGCCTCGCAGCAAGAACTCCCCGGGTTCGAATCCCGGATCGGGTGCCTTTCTGTGTGGAGTTTGCATGCTTTCCCCCGTGTCGGTGTGGGTTTTCGCCGGCTACTCCAGTTTCCTCGCACAGTCCAAAGACATGCTGCTGCATAGGTTAATTTGCCTGATGACTAAAGTGCTTCCGGTGCCCGTGAGGGACTGGCGTCCCAACAAGGGTATAGCCCTGCCTTGCGTCCTGTGTTTGCCAGGATAGGCTCCGGCTCAACACGACTCTGTACAGGATTAAGCGGTTTCTGACAACGGATGGATGGAACTGTTGAGCTGCGTAGCTCGTTTTAACAGTTGTCCTGCGGGGAGGTGTAAGCAAGTTACAACATCTCAGGGCACCGGGGGCAATTTAGACAGGACAATTAACCCAGGCAGCATCATGTCTTTGGTCTGTTGGAGGAAACCGGAGTACCCGGCGAAAACCCGCGCAGTGTAATTGCTTACAACTGCATCGTCGATATCTGCGTGGCAACGCTCGGTAGAGCTCACAAGCACATCAGAGAGCGCGGTGCCTCAACATTAATGTTTAAAAGCTCTTCCGCAGTTCACGGTGATTTGGCCTGACCTGTTGCTACCAGGGGTGAATTGAGTCTATGAAAAGATCAATACGAGAGGGAATGCATAAGTTATGTCTGTACGGGGTTGCGGCATCATAATCAGTTGGGTTTTTTCCTTGCTGTTGCGTGTGTCTATGTGTGTGTTATTGTGCTTCATTGTTGATTGATTGATTTGGATTGGCGTTGTATCCCCCTCGTGTCTGTCTCTCTGTCTACCTGTCTCTGCGTCGCTATGTCTCCCTCCCTGTCTCCCTCCGTGTTTGTCTTTAAGGAAGTGACGGCCATCTTAGGGGACGCTGGCAGATTTTTGCCGCTCTTAAGATTGCCAGTTTCACGACCGTTCAGTATATTCGAAGCAGCCTTAATCATATTTTTTTGTTCCTTTGGCTTTTATTTTTTTTCATTGTTGACATGCCGTTCTCTTTGCGGCCCTTGTGCAGCGCTTTGTGACCCTCGGGTGAAAGGCGCTATATAAAACGCTGTTATTATTAGTTGCAGCGACAGTTGCCACCTGTCCTGGTTTTCCCTGGATCGTCCTCCTTTTTGAGGCAGTAGCTGTCCTGTGAAATCACTGAGCGATATCCCTCTTTCTCTCGCTCACAACTTTTCGGCTCCCATCATTGGAAGCATCACATGTTTGAAGCATTGTCCTGATTATGCTTCCAACGTGGGAGCATCATCATGATGATGCTTCCACGCTGTTTCCATGATGATGCTTCCAACGCGGGAGGCGAAACGTCGCGAGGGAGAGAGGGAGATCGTTCGACACGGCTATCCCGAAAGAACAGCTCTGAAGCGCAACCGTCACGAATCGAGCCGTGAAAACCTACATCAGTACAAGACGCGTTCTCTTATTTCTGTCTCAGTATAAGTCACAGCACGCATCTCTCCATGTCACAGCGGTGAAAACGCACTTTCTTATTTAGGCACATGGGCATGTTGCTTTTTAATATCAAATTACATTTCCCAACGGGCTCTCTGCCCAGCACTCGCTCGTCTCTTATATTTCATATATTTCCAAGTACCACAACGGTATTTCCCCGAGGAATGAACGCATTATAACCTCTGTTATCTTTTTTCGGTGCGCAATTGTGAATTGCTCTCGTCATTAGCCGTGCCCCAAAATGTGATGTGTATCATTCAAGCAAGGCCCTTTCAATTCCCCTCCTCCGTGTTGCTTTGAACACGCCCAAGTAAATAATACATGCCTTATCGCTGTCCCCTGTGTGCTGTAAGTGCCCACATTGGAACGCAAAATAACAATCCACGTCTGAAGTCACACGCCAACGATCATCCAGACTCAAAGCCCATAATAATAATAATTTTAGATTTATAACTCGCACATATTCATTCAATGTCAAAGGTATTCATTCGACGAGAGAACGACTCAGAGGCGCAAGGAAAGCACAGAGGCGGAGGAGGCAGCCAGGCGGTTTTGCCGGCGCCATATTGCCACACACTGCTTCCAAAAAATATTATGATGTTATCGGCCAAATAATTAACGAGTTTTTTTTTAAGCTGTGGGCAGAAACCGGAGAACCCAGAGGAAACCCACGCGGACACTGGGAGAACACACAAACTCCACACAGAAAGGCGCCCAAGCGAGATTCGAACCCGGGGCCTTCTTGCTGTGAGGCGGCAGCGCTACCGACTGCGCCACCGTGCCTTGACAGGAACGTGGAATTTCCACCACTATATCACGGATATAAATTGGGGACGAGCACCGCTTCAATGCTCATGTGCGCCGAATTAATATAAAAAAAAAAACTCATTTTTTTTTATTATCCTCAAGGCAGTCAAATCTGCGGTCAAAGGCACACTTTTCATCTCACACCTCAACGTGGATTCAGACATATATATAAGGCTCTGCAGGCGGCATCGTCACCATTACAATATTTAAATCCAGTAAAGGTTTGAATCTTTTTTTTTTCATTTTACGTACATCTCCCCTGGAGCGCTTTACCAGTAGCCGCCGCATAATTGTGGTATTTTGCATGTGTCTGAGCCGAGAGACACGATGGGGGGTCATGCCGGTTCGGGGGCCTTGGCAGAGGTCATTACGCCTTGCCTTCACTACAGGCCGGGGTCACAGTCGCCACGCGAGACAAGGCGACCTTTCGGTAATTATGTAATTTTAATGCGTCGCCATTTATAATGGCCGCTGAGAACTCTGCCCTTAAAGCCCTATCTTGGACACCGGCCGGCGAGAGAAAAATTTGCTGTAATTCCAGCGGGGAAGGACATTTTTTGTTGAGCATAATATCCCGGAATGAGCCTTATTATATTGCAGAAACACGAAATATGGCATCGCCTTGCAGAGGCCTTCATCCAAGGGTTAGATCGCTCAACACGGCTACCCAAAAAGAACAGCTCTGAAGAGCAACCATCATGAATGATCGATAGTTTTCCTAGCGAGCGGACGCTGGCTCCTGGCGGGGCTCTTGTCGGTTCCATCGCTGCTTTAAATGCGGCACGCCGCGCTCTGCTTCCGCCGCGTGTTGTTCATTTGTGCGATCACGTCGGCTCATATCGCTAATCAAGCGGAGTTTCATTTATCCCCAGAGCAAGCTCACGAGCCCACCGGTGTCAATACCCTTAAATCCAACGCGCTTTCATCGGACGCCTGCACCTTTGCAGGCTAGCGACGGGCGAAAGCTCGACTAAATGAACAATTAAACCTCGTTAATCCGCGATGCTCATCCAAGCGAGATAACTGACAGACGGCAAAGGAAGCGCAGAAAGACGGCACGAGTGATTGCCGCAGCGAGACTGAATTAGAGTCTGTGTTCTCGCCGCCTGTTCTGCGTGAGATTCCTCCGGGTTCCCCGGTTTTCTCCCACAACAAAAAAAACCACTCATTAATTAATCGGCCGTTATCATCATTATAGAACTCAGTGTCTGGCGGGTAGGCACTCTCTAACAGCGTGGCTGCTGATCCCCACCCTCCCTTGTCAATGTCACTACTGGAAGAAGTCCTCCTCATCCCAGGATGAGCCGTGTCACTTAAAAAGCAAACGAATGCAAAGCAGGGGCAACGCAATGGCCCGGAGACCCACACAGTACCGCGATGGGTTTTTTGGTATTATTAACAACCACAATGTAAGTTTTTACTCGCATATTATCACTCGTATAATGTGTCATCTCTGGACTTTTAACAACATTTCTGACAAAGAAATGTTATGGTAATCACGAGCAAAGCGAACATTTATTAATTAAATATGTCGTCTCTAACGCAGATCGCGTGCTGAATAAGACATAAGTAGGCTTTTTGTGCTGATTAAAATAGCCATTTGCTAACCACTGGTTACGACCGGAGTTTTGTCGCAAAGGAGGGAGCAGGAACACTCGACACGGCTATCCAGAGAGAACAGCTATGGAGAGCAATTCTCAAAATCCAGTTATCGGGCATGGGGAATTCCTCTGAAAACATGAGTTATACGAGTGAGAACAACAGTTATTCGAGTGTATCTGGGGTCCAGACCTTGGATAATCGAGTGAAACCCCAGCTGGCTACCGCAGATAACTAGATCTGGCGTGCACGTCTCCCACGTGACCTCTGATAACCGGAGTTCCACCGTAGTTATCAATGATAACCTTAATGGTATTCACACAATGATGTCATCAGCAATATTTGGGTAACGCTTTGATCAATGTAGCCAGTTTCTGTGGGGCAGCTCCCTAACAGCAACATAACCTTGTACTAAAGCAGTGGCCTCCAACCACTCGATCCCAGATTCCTGGACTGCCAAGTCGTACGTGTAATCGCATCACTGTGCAGTGTAGATGTATAGCAAAAAGAGGAATAGATTCGGGAGCCTATTCTGGGAGTCGATTCCAGAATACAACGATCCAGAATTGATTCTAAAAGTTATTTTGTGTTTACAAAGGTTGACGAACACTGCGCTAAAGTTAAATTTATCTCGGATCATCTTTACGAGAATTGTCGTCAGTCCCCCCCCTACAGACAGATTGACGGAGCAAATGTTGAAGAACCATAATTTTTGAAAAACGTTCATTTCGCGTGACTTTTTCTGCCGTTTTATTCCTTCCTCTCCACCGTTACTTGCTTGCGACACATTGACATTTGTCACACAGATGGTGCCAGAGTGTGACAACTTTAATAGAGTTATTGTTGTGCTCAACTCAGCGCTGGCAATGCTTAAAAATGAGAAAATACACACACATACATCCACAGCACATTCACTGTTTTTCTTTCAGTAAGCTCGCCTTAACTCTGCGCCCACAAATACGTATTTACCGCAACGTATTTATAAAACGTCAAACCAATCATCGCCCGAGGCAAACCGCTCGCCCAGTCGTGCATTTAACCACGGAGGTGATTCGCAAAAAAAATGACCAGCGCTTCCCAAGGCTGTGTCGCCCACGCGTCGAGGTCATGTGGCTGAACGATCGATTTAGAGATAAGGGACAAAACTCGGCGTGTTTTGCACCAGGGAACATTTCGTCGCGGGCTAAGCAAAAGAGTTAATACGAACTAAAGATTCCAGCACGTTGTTAAATATGTGTACATTAGGCACAACAACAGCCACGCGGAATTCTACATTCGCAAGAATTCGGGCTGGACCAGCAAAGACGGGTACGTTGGGTGTAAATACAAGTCGGCGGGAAAGTAATATGAATTTTAAATGTGGGGTTGGAAGTGAAAAAAAAATTTTTGACATGAAAATAAATGTACTCATCTTTTTTAAATATGCTTATCCAATCTCGGAATTTAATTATTAATATTTTAATTCTAACTTTGGGAGGCTACTGAAATTGTTTGCAGTATATCTGTTTAATGCAGTTCCCCCCTCCCACCCCCCCCTTTCTCTACCCCCTATTATAAATTGATCAAAGTAACATAAATCACGGAACCCCAAACGCCCAGCCTTGACATATTTTTAAAAAAAGTTTGCATTAATACTGGATGCTGCGACTGGAGTTTTCAGCAGAGCAAATTAATTCACTAAATCATTTAGCCGCACATATATTTCAGGGGCACGAGCACAGAACGCCGTGAACGGCACATTTAAGCGACAAGAGCCATTAGAGTGATGTTGACCGCCGCGGCCATTTACAAACAAGTCCGTCGTCATTTATAGTCAAAACTAATTTATTGCAACACGTCCGGCCTGACGTCTCAGCAGTGGCGCGAGCGGCTCTCGATTGGGAAGGATGAGAGTTCACATCCTGGTTTGGGGTTGACTGGGCACACCATCCTTTCTAGGGTTGATAAAACTGGTACCACGTTGCTGGCAAATGTCAATAAATCATAATATAATAATAGCGTTTTATATAGCGCCTTTCACCCGAGGGTCACAAAGCGCTGCACAAGGGCCGCGAAGAGAACGGCATGTCAACAATGAAAAGTAAATAAATTAACCAAACGAACAAAAATGAAATGATTAAGGTTGCTTCGAATATACTGAAAGGTCGTGAAACTGGCAATCTTAAGAGCGGCAAAAATCTGCCAGCATCCCCTAAGATGGCCGTTACTTCCTTAAAGACAAACACGGAGGGAGACAGGGAGGGAGGGGGAGACATAGGGACACAGAGACAGGAAGACAGAG
>JAZEWU010000047.1:3878385-3898349 GCA_036362915.1 Geotria australis | reverse complement strand
GAGTGTAGCAGCAGGAGGCCCAAGTTTCCCCACGAGCTCAGGCCCCCGACACCTCCTCCTTAACCACTCTCCCGCTTAAAGCCGTGCACCGCTTGCGAAGCTGCCGACTCCAAATTAAATGTCCTTCAGCCAGCCGCTGCCGCGTCTCTTCGGATTACGGAAAAAAACAGCAAGCGTCTTGCCACGTCGGCGGCGCGGGTCGCGTAAGAACGGGGCACGGAAAAATAACGACGCGATAATGACCTCAGCCCTCGGTGTCTCCAGGTTAAGTGCGCGCGCGCGGAGACTTCCAACGGCCTTCGAATTGCGCTTTTAACAATGCGAGCGACATCTGCGCCGCTAAGTGCGGTATGTTTGCGAGCTAATGACCCCTCTCGGAATTCAACGGCGGTGTCTCTTGATTTATGTCCGCGTCTCTGCCGTCGTGCGCTGCTCGCGTTTTGCATTCCGCGCTCGATGATGGAGCGCTCCGAGGTACGCAACGTGCAGACGCGCCGGGCGACGCAGTGACGCATAGTAATAATCATAATAATAACAACAACGCCGTGTTGCGGTGTCCTCTCATTACATTCACAAGAGTTACTTTCGCTTCGTAATAGTACTTTCCCCCCAAAAGGCTTCTTCGATCTGAACATCGCACAGATGGCTTTAAGATGCAATAAAAATCAATAAATCAGTTTTTTAAAACACTCCATCGCTTGGTGCTCTGCGGCTATAAAGACAAAAAAAATCCCCCATATAGCTTGAACAGACTGTAGGGTCAAGTGCCGTTAGCGAGCACCTATGAAGGTCGACACGGCACACGAGGAGGTGGGTGACCAGCTCCAAGCCCGCCCGCCTTTGTCTCCCTAATGACAATGTTTACACACCGCACTAGGCCGAGTCGTACTAGGGGAGGCCCATGACCGGTTCAGGAAATAGTCACTGGTGTTGTCTGTGATCGGGATTCGAACTCGGGTCGCCAGGTTTGTAACCCAGCGCGTTAGCCACCGAGCTATCGCTCCCCTACAGCGGCTATAAACACCGAATGTCACGTGCACGCGTATCATCGTGAGCCATGCTCAATCCGCTGCCGAGTGAAGCTCAGCGCAAAGTCTCACGGTTCTGCGACGTTTCGACCACCTCGCACCTGTAGGTGAGCGTTCCATCTCCGCGGCGGACGAGCACTTTGACGCGTTCCACCCTTCCTTGGCTGCCACTCAAACTATTATAATAACTCATAGTAATATCTCTTTATGGGTTAGGTCACGTAAGAAAATAATAAGTGTCGTAAACTCGCCTCCATCCGACACGGCCCAGTTAGCAAGGTTTGTCACGCGAACGAAACGTGCCAATTCTTTACTACTTCTGCACACCGGTATGTTGGAAAGCGAACCCACAACGTTTTGCTGATAGTTGCAATCAGCTTCAGCAGAAACAAAGGTTCTGCCCCTCTATATATAGGGGGAGTGGGGGGTTGTGATGTAATCGCCATGTGCCAACCTATGCATAGGAGTCACGAGATAATGCAATCACATTAATTACGTTAATGCGCAACACGTGTGCAATAATTTGATTGCACACGCGTTGCAAATACCTTGCATCAGCTCCTTATTTAAGATGATTACCTTAATAATGCGTTTTCAAGCTGCCCTAAGCCTATAGCTATCTGAGCGATTAAAATTATTTTTAGTTCTCTCAATTTCAACAGACTCTCGGATGAGCCTAGGCCAGTCGTAATTAGTTTCACACAAGATGGCAACGTTATCAAAGTCAACTGCATGACCATGTTGGCAAGCATGTTCCGCAACTGCCGACAGTTGTATTTAAGAGTTTTAAATGTTTCTTTGATGGTCTTTCAGTAATCATCATAATTAGCAGAAACCGCTTAATCCTGTACAGGGTTGCGGTGCGCCGGAGCCTATTCCAGCAGACAGAGGGCGCAAAGCTGGGCTATACCCATGATAGGACGCCAATCCATCACAGGGCACCGGGGGCAATTTAGTCAGCAGGCCAATTAACCTTGGCATCAGCATGTCTTTGGACTGTGGGTGGAAACCGGAGTGCCCGGCGAAACCCCACGGGGACACGGGGAGCACATGCAAAACTCCACACAGAAAGGCACCCGAGCCGCGAATTGAACCCGGGTTCTTCTAGGTGCGAGGCGGCAGTGCTACGTCACCGCTACGTCACCGCGCCGCCGCACAGTTTCATCGTCTCACCTCGACTTTACACGGCGCGGGTCTAACTAACGCAGAGACATTTCGTTTGCTCATTAATTTCACTCGTTGATTTGATTCCGTTCATTCATTAACGCAATCCGCTGTCGCGGGCGCGCGGCAGGAACGAGCGTTCCCGTGTGGTCATAGCGACGGCCGAAGTCGCGTCCCATTACGCGCATCCCATCCGATCGGCAGCTGCATACACGTCGCGCCATCTCTCCTCCGAGTGTCGCGCATTTACATCGCTCCGTATAGCAGGTGGTGATAATCGCGCCACCGAGAGTGGTGCCCGCAAAGAGTAGGAAAATGACAACGACGGTAAATGATCGAGATGCGATTCCCGCGAATAAAACGCGTTAGCTCGATTTGGCTCGACTTCGCCTCTCGTTGTTGTTGGTAGTTATGTTTGAACGAATTAATGTTTCGTTCGCGCCTCTGAGTCGTTCTCTTGTCGAATGAGTACCTTCGACAGTGAATGAATATCTGCCACGCGTTATAAGTGTAAAATGATTATTTTCGCAAAACGGGATGTGCACGCTTAAAGAGAACGTGCAGAGAAACACACCAATGGCATCGTTCGTGACGCAGTAATTACATTTGTTCACAGCGGCAGCTGCTAATCGCCGAGACGTGATACAGCTGTGCCCACAGACTCATCATCATCATCATCAATGGGCGGCACGGTGGCGCAGTACTTACGCTTGTGTTTCACAGCTAGAAAATCTAGGTTCGATTCCTGGCTCGGGTGCAGCCTTTCTCTGTGGAGTTTGTGTGTTCTCTCCCCCGTGTCCGGAGGAAACCGTAGTGCCCGGCCAGGTCAGGGATGGGTGCCAAAAATATTAAGCTCCCGATGGTCACGACCCATCAGACCAGGGCAGTGAAGTATTGTCAAACATCCACCACAATCCACACAAGTACGGAAAGGCCCTCATCCAGCAGTGGAGTGACAACAGGGCTGTGCATGTATGCACAACAAGGGCAGGTTTAGCTTTACGACTGTGCCTCCTGCCACCAACGTATTTATTTGTCCCTTTTTTCATTTCATTTCTAAACGATCTAAATGAGATTAATACGCATCCAATGATTGAATATATATTAAATGTTCCGAGGTTATACGCATGGGTACAATATTTCCAAAAATATTCCCAATAATATTCCCTTGCGTTGGACTAACGCGGCACACGCTGCTCCGAATTAAATCGTGCGACAGAGGACAAATTACACGAACGACAATGTGGTCTCCGTAATGAAGATGTCTGTTCGCTCACAATAATCCACTTAACTCAATAATAATGTATGCGCACGATGGCGTTTACACGAACATTCCTTCACACTTATACATTTAAACGTGACCTTCCTGTCTGTGTCCCTATGGCTCTCCCTGTCGCTCACCATCCCTCCCTGTCTACCCCCGTGTTTGTCTTTAAGGAAGTGACGGCCATCTTAGGGGACGCTGGCAGATTTTTGCCGCTCTTAAGATTGCCAGTTTTACGACCTTTCAGTGTATTTGAAGCAGCATTAATCATTTAATTTTTGTTGCTTTGGTTTTTATTAGTTGTTTTTTCTCTCGTTGTTGACATGCCGTTCTCTTTGAGGCCCTTGTGCAGCGCTTTATGACCCTCGGGTGAAAGGCGCTCTATAAAATGGTATTATTATTGTGTGGAGACAAGTTACGATGTACGAGGCAGCTACGATATGAACACAGAAATCCGAGTTCGATTCCGGACCGTGGGTAACATCAGTCGTAACTGACCTTTCCCCTAATTCTAGGCCGCTGGCCTTTACCAACCCGCGCTGACCAATTCGGTTACATTTTTGTGAAATCAACCCTCATGGCCAGAACGTGAATACCTTCAACCAGCAGTGAATTAGCAAAGGCCTGAAATTATTATTGTTGATGATTGCAGTATACTGGTGTAGGTTTTCACGGCTCGATTCATAGTGGTTGCTCTTCAGAGCTGTTTTTTTCTGAATAGCAGTGTCGAGCGATCTCCCTCTCTATTTACGTAACAAACACAGCCTGTTGCCTGCTATCGCAGCAAACTTACTAGTGTGGCATCAACTATAAGTACCTAAAAAGTATACACACACACATTTGTACCGCGTGCCGTTCGACGTTTCGCTCCATGCCCTGCGAGCTTCTTGTGGAATACGCCGATGGCTTTTTGGGGCATCGTGCCAAACGACCCACGAAACAAACAGAAAACGCTCCGCAGAGAGGAGTTTGTGCATGAGTGCGGTGCCGATTTTTCGCAAATAAACCGCTTACTGGCTTGGCTACAGAGCTCGGCAACGGCTTGCGAATGGTTTTGTTAAACGTTGCATGAAATTTGCCGGAATGCTCGAGCGGAACGTTTCTTCGTCTGTTTCGCTGAAGTACATTCATCCAGCGCGGCATATGTGCTGAGTTGGCGCAGGCGGATGAGAGTCCTGGGGTAGAACAGCTTCTCAGCCCCGTGGCCCGAGGTTGTGTTCGCGACACGGTTTAATTGAGGTGTCAGCAACAGGGCAATTTTCAGTCTGGCGCACACAACTTGAAGTTGCTACGTCATAGAGATAGATAGATAGCTGTTTATTCTTCTTCTTTGCGATTCTTCGAAGCGCGATGTTAAATTACAGCTGTTTATTATTACGGCGGAAAATGCCCAGTGAGCATGCAAACTCTTCACGGGATTTCTGCGACACGGCAAACACGCGAATTGACGAGAGACAATACAATGCTTGATGCCGGCACAGCCGAAAGCCAGAAAGCGGTGACCTATATGCACCAAAAGCGCTACTTATTAACAACACTTGTTCAACCGAATACGAGGCAGCAGCGCTATTCACTGCGCCACACCTCAAAACATTTGAAAGAACAGAAAAGTAAGGGACTTTGTACTCGCAGGCTCAAACGCATTACTTAAAGTTCAATACTTTCACAGGAAATACACCCAAGGGGACGTCTGCCGCAGAGGTGGAGCGATGTAAGCAGCGTACGCGCAAGGTGCTCAGCAGATTGTTGTATTGCAAGGCCGTGATAGGTGGCGACGCCTTCATCCAGCTGTGCATAGAGCGTGGCTGAAGATAATTGGCGACGAGCAGTAGGGATCGACGTTGCTGTGTGTAATCCCAACCAAACAATTTGCAGGTAATATTTGACCCAACAGCAGTAACATTGTGTGTTAACCCAAAACAACGCGGCGAGGACCTCACTTGAAAATCCGTGTGCCGTGGCATATTGAGTATGCAATTCACTACGCGTTATATACAATAATATTGCTTGGCACGTTGTTCTCCTCCCGCCGCTGTAGTCCAGAACCCTTAACGCACATCAGTTCAAATTGAAATATGTAGGCTACCTCCTCTGCAGAAACCAGCGAATCTATATTCCATTAGTTAATCATTGGGAAAAAATTTTTCCCTCCCTCCGTTTCACTATAAATGCATCGCTTCATCACTCACTTTCACTCAATTTTTTTCCCCACAACAAAAAAAATGAACTGGCTCGGTAATATGTTAGCATATTGTGTAATGGCTGTGGGGGGGGGGAAATCATAATCATAAATCTTTCAGCAAAGAAAAAAAAAAACTTTAAGCTAACATGCGCATGCAGGCAAAAATAGCAAAGTGAATGAAACCTCTGACACGGTAACAGAGTAGTAATTTAAAGCACCTTAACCCGTGCTGTTCCCAGCGTGCGTTCGTGCAAGGGCGCCAGAGGCTCGTACGATTACCCAATCGTCCCTAAAAAACCCCCAGAGGTGCGCCGCCCGCTAATTGCCAACAAGTGTCACTACTCAAGCGCGGCGCCTAGAGAGAACATCGCTGCGGAATCATCGATTACGGATCAATTCGCTCCAGGTGACGCGCGAAACGATCCGCTATCGGAGATCGAAACCGGGTCCGGATGTATGCGGCGCGGGGGTCCTTAGGGGCTGTAGCCCGGGTCCTCGAGTCAGTAAAGCCTTCGGGTCCTTGAGTCTGTACGACCCCCCCCCCCCCCGACACCCAGACCCCCCTAAATATATATATACTGTCATCCCTCGTTTTACGGAAGGGTTACGTTCCTTCAAGTATTTTGTTAAGTGAATTTCCATCCATCCATAAATTTTCAGAAACCGCTTAATCCTGTACAGGGTCGCGGCGAGCCGGAGCCTATCCCGGCAGACACATGGCGCAAGGCAGGGCTACACAGAGGATGGGACGCCAGTCCATCACAGGGCGCCTGGGGCAATTTAGTTAGTCGGCCAATTAACCTGGCAGCATGTCTTTGGACGGTGGGGAGGAACCGGAGTGCCCGGCAAAAACCCGCGCGGACACGGGGAGAACATGCAAACTCCACACAGAAAGGCCCCTGAGCCGAGATTCGAACCCGGGACCTTCTTGTTGTGAGGCGGCAGTGATACCCACTGCGCCACCGTGCCGCCCTAAGTGAATTTCCGTAAATCGAATTGAATTGCCCAAACTGTGGTCCTAATTGCTCTCAGAATATCGTTCCACCACGATGGACCGAGGGTTTCAAAGCAGCAAGCCTTCGCGGCCGGAGAGCGGAAATGGGGCTTGACTAGTTGTGCGGACGGCGGCGTAGTGGGTAGCTCTGCCGCCTCACAGCAAGAAGGACCCGGGTTCGTATTCAGGCTCGGGGGCCGTTCTGTGTGGAGTTTGCATGTTCTCCCCGTGTCCGCGTGGGTTTTCGCCTGGCACTCCGGTTTCCTCCCACCGTCCAAAGACATCCTGCCATGTTCACTGGCGTTGTGACGAAATTTCCCCACGTGCCCTGCGATGGACTGACGTCCCATTCTGGATATAGCCCTGCCTTGCGCCCTGTGTCTGCCGGAATAGGCTCCTGCTCACCGCGAACCTGTACAGGATTAAGCGGTTTCTGAAAAAGGATGGATGGATGATAGTCGTGCGGAGGCTGCAGTGCGGAGAGAACGCGCCGCGGTGCAGGGGGAGATGATGCAGCAGAGTTAAGAGGGAGCGGTACAGACGAAGGCAGTGATAAGCCAGAGCCAACATTTTGAACTTAATGCGTGTCGGCCACCGGCAGCCAGGGAGCGAAGCAGAGGAGTTCAATGCGAACCGCGGGCAGGAGAATCGAAAGAAATGAAGGTAGATAACAACGGTGGAATCAGGCATGGTTAGCGGTAAACATTAAAAAGACGAGCGATTGAACGTATAAAAGAAACTATAGCAACCCTGGGCCCCCATCAAACTTAATGCGGCCCTGCTCGCTACAATGGTCCCACCGAAGCACACCGAGCGCTGCCTTTAGAGCCACATTCTGCCGGCTGAACTGCAGGGACATCCCTCCGTGCTGCCCACTCGCGATACGTGTGCGCGCTAAGCTTGGCTTTGTCCAAGCCAGGAGCGAGAGGCACGGCCAAGTCAACAAGCAGACACCGTGGGAGATGAAGGGTTAATATTAAAAAAAAATACCCAACCCTTGTCCCTGTAATGTGCTCACCGCCAATCCACAGCCCGGACCAAGTTGTAAACGTTAAAAAAAACACATAAACACACGCCGCAGCCAATGCCTTCTATTACTTATCTCTTTGCGCCTCGCCGCTCTCGGGGAAGGCACGCTTATTTATTTAATTTCCTCCCACTGAGCATTACAAATAGCTGGAGGTAAGGAATCTCGTGCGGAGCGATCAGCAGTCGCCAGGGCGCCGGGGTAAAACAGGAACCGACAGGTTTTGTGGTCGCCGATACGAAGGCAAAAACCGCCTGGCCCCCCCCCAATCCTTCCGCGCAGAAGCCAGGTGAGAGAAACACCCGGGGAGACTTGGCCGCTCTCGCGTTGGTCCCGAGTTAAACGCGGGGGGTTCCACGGAGGAGATCGTCCGGCACGTCTGGGTTAATATTCGTAGAATTAAACAAAAATCCATCCGTCCATTTTCTTTCGAATTCGATTCGATTCTTCGAAGCGTTATGGTCATATGACCGTTTCCCCATTGCAACGAGTTCTTCTTTAGTTGCAGACAGCCCTTCAACATTTAATAATAATATAGTCAGTGCTGGCCTTAAAGGCGGGCATTGACCTCTCTTCTTGCGCCAGACTGTTGAGCTTCTGGACATCGTTGTCTTTCAGCTCGCCTTCGAAGTGTTTGGTAGAATTTGCAGGTAATACCAAGTATTACTTGACAGGGATCGCGACGTAAACGCTTCCACCTTGATCCCCATGTCTGCGTTAATAATCATCTAAAAAAAAAAATCCATCCATCCATTTTCTGAAACCGCTTAATCCCGTACAGGGTCGCGGTGAGCCGGAGCCTATCCCGGCAGACACAGGGCGCAACGCAGGGGTATACCGAGGATGGGACGCCAGTCCATCGCAGGGCACCTGGGGCAATTTATTCAGGAGGCCAATTAACCTGGCAGCATGTTTTTGGACGGTGGGAGGAAACCGGAGTGCCCGGCAAAAACCCACGCAGACACGGGGAGAACATGCAAACGCCACACAGAAAGGCACCCGAGCCGAGATTCGAACCTGGGACATTTTTGCTGTGAGCCGGCAGCGCTACCTACTACGCAACCGTGCCGCCCTATAAAAATAGCAAAAAAAAGAATAATACAATGTGTAACGTACGCAAATTCAACGGCCGGTCATGGACGAGACACGGCGCCAACCCGGCAGATTTCTAGAACCACCTCGACTGCAGTTCCTTCCGCCAGCAGTGTTGTGAGCAGGACATTGCAGAGCTGTACCTTTACCGAAACTTACATGCTCGTGTGCAATAAAATTAATCCCACTGCACCCAGAGATCATTTGTATTGATTTCCAATGGTCTGACTTTTCATTACATTTTTAAATGGACAGGATAAATATATTTTTAAGGTCAAAACAGTTTGTTTTTCCATATAGAGCAGGCAATGTTCACACTGTGCACGCGTGTTTTTGTCGCCTTTGAATTTCCCACTCTCAATCCCTTCTTGTTGCTTTGCTATCTTAGGGGACGCTGGGAGATTTTTGCCGCTCTTAAGATTGCCAGTTTCACGACCTTTCAGTGTATTCGAAGCAGCCTTAATCATTTCATTTTTTGTTGCTTTGGTTTTTATTAGTTGGTTGTTTTCTGTTGTTGTACAGCGTTTTGTGACCCTCGGGTGAACGGCGCTCTATAAAATACTATTATTATTATATAAGGCCGTAATTCTCAACCGGTGGGTCGCGACCCTTCATTGGGCCGTGAGCGCCACATAGTGGTCCGTGGAGACCAGACCCGAGTGGGCCAAGTGGGAATCGAGGTGCTACATGTTGAGAACCCCTGATATAAGGTATGAGGAGAAAGCCATCGCCTTCTACGTAAAGACAACTCCACAAAACCACCGACAGATTCACCCCTGATGAAATAAACGATGCCGCGCTTTGAAAATAAAAAAAAATCACGCGGACATTCTACTAATGAATCAACATTTAAAACAAGAAAACAAAGAACAAATTACACCGCTAGGCATTCGGCAGGGGAAATTTGTATTCTTAAAAAAGCGCTGGGAAAAAAGCGTGAAATATTCAACAGCAGGGCAGCTTTCTACCCAGAGAACAAACCCCACTTGCAGCGTACCCCCGCTGTTTAAGTAATTGAATTAGTTAAATACTTAAGAAATTAATAAAAGTTTCATCAATTTCAGCGTACTTGCATCCACGCTGCGGGCATCAAATAAAATATCGCTATATTTAGCGTAAAAAAAGAATTGGGCGAAAAAAAACCTCATGTGCCTTCCTTCTTTACACCCCCCACCCACACCAGCTCCCCCAACCACCCGCTAACCCTCACTCTTCTAGGTTTTCTCCAATTAGGCACAGATTAGTGTGAAATCCTCTAATTGCAGTAAGTGGACCACTTGGGGAAAAAAAAATATATAGAAAAATATAAACGAATATCGCAGCTCCGTTCCAAGCCGCTACACACAATAATTTCGCCTACCACAACAGGCGAAAAATAAACCCAGAAGGGATGATCTGAAATGTATATATCTCCCCACGACGAACACGGGCGCACTCATGTCACCGCTTACCACCGAGTAAAAATAGTCGCAGTAATTTTCGCATAATTGTAAGGAATATCCTGTTCGGATAAAATGCTCGATCTTGGATCTGTCAGACTGCGATGCTTTTTTTTTTCCCCCTCTTTTTCTCTCTCTGCCAGAGATTTAAATTTGACGCTTAGGGGAAAGAGAGCTCAGAGACCAGTTAATGTAGGTTATACGCCAGGCGCCGACGAGACGGCAGCAAGGTTGTTTTAAAGTCATCGCAATGTGTCAGGGTTTTTGGCTCACCTGACTAAAAATTACGTATTCCTCCCGGATAACAAGACAGGGGCCGCTGATAGCGCGTTCTCTCTTTGGCGCGCATTTCCGCGACCTGCCCGTGAGCGTCGACAGGCTTATAAACCGCCGTCGCCGATTCTGCGCCAACGGTGACGGATTCACGACGTGATGGTCCTTCCAGCTCCGCTCGTCGCCGGGATCGTGATCGTGCGAGACGCACTCCGGGAGTCGTGTCGGAGTCGCAATCGCGTAACACAAACACACACGCGGCCGCGCCGAGATACTCGCTCAGAATTATCCACCCATCCATTTTCTGAAACCGCTTAATCCCGTACAGGGTCGCGGTGAGCCGGAGCCTATCCCGGCAGACACAGGGCGCAAGGCAGAGGGATATCAGAGGATGGGACGCCAGTCTATCGCAGGGCACCTGGGGCAATTTTACTCAGTAGGCCAATTAACCTCGCAGCATGTCTTTGGACGGTGGGAGGAAACCGGAGCGCCCGGCGAAAACCCACGCGGACACGGGGAGAGCATGCAAACTCCACACAGAAAGGCACCCGAGCCGAGATTCGAACCCGGGCGCTTCCTGCTGTGAGGCGGCAGCGCTACCCACTACGCCACCGTGCCGCCCGAGAATAATAATAATTTTACATTTATAACGCGTGTCAGATATTTATTCACTGTCGAAGGTAACTCATTCGACGAGAGAACGACTCGGAGGCGTAGCGAGGAAAGCGCAGAGAGGTGGAGGAGGCAGCCAGGCGGTTTTGCCGGCGCCATATTGCCACACACTGCTTTCTATATATTATGATATTATCGGCCAAATAATTAATGAGATTTTTTTTATTATAAACTGCGACCCATCTTGCACGGGTCGACCCTCGGCGTTCAAATAAGCGACGAAGAAAACATCGTGGCCGCATCCTGGCAGAGGGGTTTGGATGTGCCGATTGGACACCAGAGCTGTGTCACCTGGAGTCGAGCGCTCCGAGTAAGGTCTTCCTTGGTGAACGGGTCTGGAGTCTAGCACCCCTGATCGGGCCTCACTTGGAGAACAGGTCTGGGAGATGTTCCAGACAAATAACGATCTGAAAACCCTCCGACTAAAGGAGGTTGGCGTCAGGAAGGGCGTCCGGCCGTAAGATTACACAGCAATAACCCAACATTGGCGGGAAACTGGTCAGCCCGGGTTGACCTGGACACCGGGAGGATGTGTGTATTTAAGCTGGAAGGAACCGTTGAGCTATCTAGCTCTTTTTAACAGTTGTCCAGCGGGAAACGGTAAGCAAGTTTCACGACATCTCAGGGCACCGGGGGCCAATTTCGTCAGGACAATTCATCTCGGGAGCACGTCTTTGGAATGTGAGAGGAAAGTGGATTACCTGGCAAAAAAAAACCCCACGCAAACACGGGGAGAGCATGCAAACTGCACGTGGAAAGAACACCCGAGACGGCTATCGAACCTAAGGCCATCAAATGTGCCGCACTGCAGGGTCAACGAAGAAAAGCCAAAGCCGCACAGCTCGGTTGAGAACAGAAGACAGCAAAATACAAAACACGTGCGGCAAAACACAGGGGCGGTAATTGAAATAAACGTATAATAGACCGAGAGTGCACATAATTGCGGCTTATAGAAATGTCGCAAATATATGGGTAGCGTCGCGGTGCCGGGGTAAACCTAGGAGAGAGCCGTTGTTCACCTCAGCGCAGATGTCACAGATTAAGAAGCAATAACGTGAATCATTGGATATGTTTTCCTTGTAATTTCAACCTCGTTTGCATAAACTACATACCATAAGCGTTCAAATGACACCTCATGTGGAATGGTCTCTGAAGAGATCTACGGACAAACGATAAAATGCTATTATTATTATTAAAACGTCCGTTTAGATAATTATTATTATTTTTAAATCAGCGATTTTTTTCTAACTATGGGGACATTTTTTCCATTATACTGATGATGATAAAAAGAAAAAAAAATGTATTCTTTCGGGCAACAATGGGTAAAACATTTTCTCCTTTCCAACATCGGTGAATTTCTGCTGAAGGGAGCATTGAGGCCATGGCTCGTGTCCTGTTTACAGCATTAAGCCAGTGGTAGAAATTCCACATTCCTACGGCCGAGGGGAGTTTCCCCCAATCACCAATGACTTCCTCCACAAAGTGCCCATCATCAAATGTATTGATGATGGGCCGAGTAAACGACCACCATTCCAGGATTTGAACTTGAAACCTTTCCCACTGTGAGCTGCTTGGTCGGATCGCTGAGCCACCTGGCCAGTGACTCAGATTATTAGCTGGTCGTTGTGTACACGTGGGGCGGAACGGTGGCGTAGTGGCTAGCGCTGCCGCCTCACAGCAAGAAGCCCCCGAGTTCGAATCCGCGGCTCGGGGGCCATTCTGTGTGGGTTTTCACCGCGTGGGTTTTCACCGGGCATTCCGGTTTCCTCCCACCGTCGAAAGACATGCTGCCAGGTTAATTGGCCGACTGAGTAAATTACCCCCGGTGCCCTGCGATGGACTGGCGTCCCATCCAGGGTATAGCCCTGCCTTGCGCCCTGTGTCTGCCGGGACAGGCTCCGGCTCACCGCGACCCTGTATAGGATTAAGCGGTTTCTGAAAATGGATGGATGGATGTGTACGCGTGACGACGCCGCGCTTTCCTCACGGAGGATGTCGAGCCCGCTGATCTTTGCCGTGGTGGAATAAAAGACGAATTTCCAGCAGTGTTCACATTTCTCGTAAACGCACGCGATGGAGAGCTTTGTCGGGGAAACGTCAAATTCAATTTGCCTTTTGTAGGACTACTTCCGCGTATCACTTTAAAATATAAACGGTGAGAGCAGGATGTGGCCGCTCCTCAAACCGGAGCGATGCGCCGCCACGGGCTGACTGAGAATCATCGCGGGTTGTTTGTTTATGATTTCCCAAAAAAATGATTAGAATAAATATATATTTTTCAGGCCTACTTGGACGGCTTCAAAATAACACGTGCTTAGACAGAGGGATTTCATTATTGCCTGCGAGCGAAATCCATCACTGCTGAGAATTACTTTTAAACGTTGTTACGCCACCGAAGGATTTACATCGCGCTCGGTTATCACATTTATTGGGAATGCGCTGACTTTCCAGGCACAACAGCGCTTACTTTATAATGGACAGTTTTGCTGCATCTAACAAAAAAGAAACGCTGATGTTTTGCCATTTATCAAACCACTCAGGTGGCTTGAATGGTTTGTTCGTTCTAGGTCTCGTAAGTTTGTAAAAGTACAAAATGTTCGCTCTTCAAGGTCTATTTGGGACTTCCTGTGTGATTTGATTTACCATTACCGTTAATCTTCAGTGTCTCCATGTCACGCAGTTTTTATTTCGCCTCGAACTTATGATAAATGTTGTCTTAGGCCCGCAGTGCGCCACACACACACACACACTGCGGACTTAAAAAGCTGCGTTCAATGTGTCCCTGCCAAGCGTGAGCAAGTGACAAGGGCGCAGCGCTTGCATATTTACACTTCGAATACAAATATATATGTTAACCCATCTGGGACGAGGTGTTTATGACTTGAAATAAACGTCTAATGCCGTCTGGGATAAGAGATGACGTATTATACGAGACTGTCGACTGTGATCCAGGCTCACAAGACAGGATGAGACGATTGTCTCCCTCGATCGATAATTATATATAGTGATGTAGGTTTTCACGGCTCGATTTCACGATGGTTGATCTTCAGAGCTGTTCTTTTGGGATAGCCTTATCGAGCGATCTGCCTCACTCAAACACACGCCAATGTCACGCAGTCTCACACATATTCCACTCACACCAAACAACCAACAACTACAGCAAACGGCATTACCCTCCACATAATGCTGATAGGATTTAACCCCAACCCTGGACCCTCCATTCCAACCGCCACCCTCTCAGGCCTACGCAATAACATGACACGGGAACAACACTAGACCCCACACTCACTTTCAGCACCCACATAAACAACATCACCAGATCCTGCAACTACCACCTTCGAGCACTTTGGCATATTCGTCCACTAATCTCTACACTAACAGCACAGACCATCGCCTGCATCCACAAAATGCATGGACACTCTACACTGGCTACCCATCCACAAACGTATCGCTTACAAAACTGCAACAATTTGCCACCGCGCTATCCACACAGGACACCCTAAATACCTCGCATCACTACTCCGGCCACTCGCATCAACACAATCCCGTACTCTGCTCATCACAAAGACAAAGACAAAGATCCCCTATATAGCCTGAACAGACTGTAGGGATAAGTGCTGTTAGCGAGCACCTATGAAGGTCGACACGGCACACGAGGGGGTGGGTGACCAGCACCACGCCCGGCCGCCTTTGTCTCCCTAGTGGCGATATTTACACACCGCACTAGGTACTCATTTGAGGCTGAGTCGACCTAGGGGAGGCCCAGGACCGGTTTCAGAAAATCGTCACTGGTGTTGGCCGTGAGCGGGATTCGAACTCGGGTCGCCAGATTCGTAGCCCAGCGCGCTAACCACTGGGCTACCGCTCCCCACTCTGCTCATCACAGCACCTACTCCACACACAGCGCTCATGTACAATCTTCGCGAAACGCCGATTCTCGGTCGCGGCACCCACAACCTGGAACAGCCTGCCACGCCTATTGCGTCAAACACTGTCCCCTACAGCCTTAAAAAAAAACTCTTAAAAAGTCACCTTTTCACCGACTCACAACAAACCGACTGAGCAGGGCTCCGCGCCTCCGAATCAACGGGTGCAACGCGCCCGGAGAAAATGCGCGCGTTACAAAAGTAGATTATTATAAAAATAGTAATAATAGCATTTATAGAGCGACTTTTACCCGATGGTCACAAAGCGCTGCACCAACGGATAAATGCCTGTCACAAGGGGGTTGTTTGACCATGCTTCACCACGCTGGTCAGTGCGGGTTGGTAACGGGGAAGGGGGTGAGGATCAAGACTTGTCTGGATATCACCCACCACTGACGTTTGTCGGACGTCCCATCCTGGGTATAGCTCTGCCTCGAGCCCTGTGTCTGCCAGGATAGGCTCCCGCCCACCGCAACCCTGTATCGGATTAAGTATTTTTTGACAATGAATAAATGAATGATGTTAGCTGGGCTCAAAAATCAGGTTTGGTGAGTTAATCGGTCGATGCAGTGTGCCAACAACTGCGTCACTGCTGCACCCGCTAAATCGTAAACCCACGAAAGTAAACACCATGAAAAAGCGGTACTAATGTTGAGTGGTAGCGCACCGTGAGCGGCACGAAATAAAACAAAACAATAACGGTAATGACTGCAGTTAAAAGACGACTCGCGAAAGTCAGAGTGAACGGGAATGTATTGATGGACTAAAGCACGCGGTGCTTTATGTTCACAGGCTCCGCGGCGGCTCAAACCACGGTCGGAAAACGCGCGTAATTCCCTGCTACCGGTTTTTTCTACCACGCACAGTTCACAAAAATACCGCTTCTAAAGCTGCAACGTCAAAAGTGAAACGGAATGCTTAGCCATTCCCTAAACAGCATTTTCTAAACGACTTCCCCACTAACCATGGACAGTCTACTGCTCATTACAGGCCTCCCCAAAGCCATCACCATCTATTACGACCCTGCAATCTAATAATCCACCCTGCGACCGCGCGCGAGCTAATTTAATCGCTCCATCTCCACGGATAACAACACAGCCTCCGGGTTATGATCCATCCCTTGGCTGTCAATCTGTCATTATCCTCGACCATCGGTCAGCTTCCCTTCCAGCGTTTCTAAAATCCCCCATAAGTATGCCGTCTCACCCAATTGCCGGTGGCACATCGATCGTAAAAAGAATTACAATACGGGCACGGGAAATGCTTCACTGGTTTTGTTTTTATACATCCGTTTAGAAAGGATAGATCACGCTGACGGCTGGAGAATTTATTTTAGTTTCACCTGCTGCGGTGAAGATGTACGCGTGTATTGACCCTAACGGCACTGGGGTTCTCTATAATAGACTCTGCAACGTTTTATTATTATTATTATTATTCCACCAAACTCGTGCGATTTCAGCCAGCCAGCCAGGCCCAGCCATCGCCAAACAGCTCTCTAATGGGAACACATGTCGCGATGATTTTTCTTTTTCAAACGAAACCCTTTTCTTCCGCCCCCTTTCACTCGTGCCACAATCGTATCTCCGTTACGTAAAACTGCGCGCGTTGCGAGAAGAAATTATACATTACATTGCTGCGCCAACAGTACAAAAAAGTTTCATTATTTTTTTGCACGATGGCTCAATCACTCTCGACGGTGGCAGAGAGAGGGGACCACGCGTCCATATGTCACCAGCGGCGCCGCGCTCACAGCTGTCGTGTGTTTTTATTACGCCCCTAATTGAAAAGTGCATTTCGTAAAACGGTGCCGTGGCACCGTGGCGGTTTCAATATCCCGACGCTTGGCACCGAACCGGCACGTGAAGTGACCTCGCGCCGCTAACATTTCTGTGCTCAATGACTTTGAGTTTTATTGTTTCTTTAATCATTATTCAACCCTTTTCAAAGTTTTAATAAATATATAAACATGATTTGCGGGGTGCCACGGTGGCATGGGGAGTAGCGCTACCACCTCGGAGCGAGCGTAGCCCTCGGTTAGATTCCCGGCTCGGGTGCCTTTCTGTGTGGAGTTTCCGTGTTCTCCCTGTGTCCGCGTGGATTGTCGCAGGGGAATCCGGTTTCCTCTCAAAGTGTAAGGACATGCTGCTGCATAGGTTAATTGGCCTACGGACTAAATGCAACATCCTCCTCCTTATCTGAAAGAGGATTTGTTTCCCGAGGTATATGATTATTATTTTTATTGTTCTTATAGAAATCAGAATAAAATTCCCCGCACTAGTTTTAGGATTCTGTCTGTCCTTCATCACGGTTTCATCTCGCTTGCAAAGAGTGACCGTTATTCTATTATCAATCATAAAATGCCCTTCTTGCTGCTCTCACGCTGCAATTGTTTGTCAAAACATCTGCAACTACGTTTGTGCAGTCTTCTGAACGTATCTTATCCTTTTGCTCATGGATTTGCATCATGTTGTGTATTTCGTGTGGCATTTGTATCCATTTTCTTATCACCCTTTTGCTCACGTCACTTTTGTGGTTTCAGATAGATTACGGCACCAAGAGACCTTCCTTGATGGACGGCGACAACGTGGGGAGGCCTTCATCCAGCAGTGGATAGATCGTGGCTGTTGACGGTTACGAATTAACGGTTACACGCAAGGGATGTATGCCTCTACAACATTTCCAACTGATTCTACGATTTAGGCCCATTGCAAACCCCAATTAGACTACTTTTCATGTCCTTGACAATCAATTTGGTGTCAGGTTAAACCTCGTTTATGGTTTCACCTTAGCTTGAGAATATTAATTACCTGGCCTGTTCCAAGCCATCAATAAGAGTCTAATATCAATAGTGTTGCTGTTAGAGATTATTGCCAATTTACGACGAGCGCAGAATAACAAAGCTGGTGGAACGATAATGACGAACGGGTTAAATATACGTTTTGATTTGCAAATCGATGCCGTGTACAAGAAATACGTGGAGCGTTGTAAACAAGAGAGGAAAACAAATCTATTTGGTTTGTGGCACACATTGCGTAATATTCTTCCTCGGCTCTCAGCAGAGCTGAGAGCCGCAATGTTGTCTGCACAGTGCTTACATCTGCGCCTCACAGAAAGTTATGCTCGAGGTGGTTCGATTCCCGCCTTGGGCGCCATTCTGTTCTCCCCTTGTCTTGCGGGGGTTTCTTCTGGGTGCTCCGGTTTCCGCCGACAATAAAACAAACTCAATGATTAATCGGCCGATACCATCCTGATACAATGTCTGGTGGGTTGGCACCGGCTGACCGCATAGCCGCCTCCCCTCCACAGTTTTCCGCAACGGCTCCGGACCTCTTGGCGCAATGCGCTAATGTATACATGTAATAAATTCGTTAATTAAAAAGGGGACACTTTAAAACCAATTAACGGGTACAGAAAAGTCTTCTCGAGGTGGAGCGGGTTAGCTGACAGATGCCCAGCTGTGTGGAGGCAACAGTAACATCGCTCCGTAATGAAAGGGCAGCGTAACCCACATGCGTCAATTAAAATGGAAAAAAAAAAGTGAAAATAGATTGGTGGACATCTAGGGTTACCACCTGTCCTGATTTTCCTCTTGTTGAAGGAACTATCCTGGGAGATGCTCAAGTCTCTCCGGGACATGCAATGTCCTGGTTTTGATCAGTTGCATAACAACACAGCGATGGTTGCTTTTCAAAGCTGTTCTTTCGGGATAGTCGTTTCACTGAGCGATCTCCATCTCTCCCTCGCGACGTGTCGCCTCCCACGTTGGAGGCAGCTTCAGGCCTGATATAATAATAATGATATTTTTAGATTTATTACGCGCACATTCATTCACTGTACAAGGTACTCATTCGACGAGAGAACGACTCAGAGACGCGAAGAAAGCGCAGAGAGGCGTAGGAGTCAACCAGGCGGTTTGTCGGCGCCATATTGCCACACTCTGCTTCCTATATATTACTATGTTATCGGTCAATTAATTAATGACTATTTTTTACACAAATAATCCACAATTGTTTATGTTTGTTCATTCGCACGTTTGTTGTATCGCAGGAACCCTGCTTCCAGAGCTTGCAAGCTCACTGGGTATTTTTCTGCCGTAATAATAACGATCAAATCTGTATTAATAAACATCTATGCGAATGTTAAGAGGTTGTATTTTCATGCACATCACCGAATTGAAAGAAAAAACCCAAAATCCCAACTTTGATTTTTCACATATTAGTATCTGTAATGTTTTCTTTTGCTTTGCAAACAGAAAAGAAGACCGCTTTAAAGTTTCAAATTGTTTTTAATTATTGCAGTTAACCACTTGTTAATTAATCATCATTAGGCCCATAATTGATCTATCCTATGGGATTGCTCACCCACCGCCTGCCCAACCCATAAGTGTCATGACCAAGCCGTAAACAACGCAAGTCCCATTTATAAATTGCACTACATCGATTTAGTGAATCATTTAGCCGCCCCACAGAATGTTTTCCACATTCTATAATCATACAAAACATCATTATTCAAGTTTGTTTTTTCACCCAAAAAAGTTTAACACGTTTGGATGCTCCGATAGTGTAAAGCTGCCAGACGGCAAACTTGCAATCCAGATTTTGCCGATTCTGTTCGATCTCCGTGGCAAACACTGGTGAAAAGTTTCTCTGCCCACCCAGAGGTTTCAACGGGTGCACCACAGTTAGTCGATTGGCAGGTCGTGTGTGGTGGGGTAAAGAGTGGGTACTTACACCTCACAAGGTGTGAGTACTCTTTACAGACATAAGGGGGAAGCAACGCCAATCTAAATTAAACAATTAACATAAAGGTCATTACGTCAAACGCAAACGTATTAACGAGCATCCTGCATTTATCTGCTGCCATTATTACAACTAAAATAATAATAATTCTACAACAAGCAAGG
>JAZEWU010000047.1:3845263-3857552 GCA_036362915.1 Geotria australis | reverse complement strand
CATGTGGCCAGAAGGAGATACCCGGTGATGGCTCTGAAACGGACACTGGTTTGAGCGGCAGCGTATCGCTGTTCTGTTTGTCCGACTGCACGGTGTCTGTGCAGCAGGAACATCCGCGCGCGACCCGGTTCGATTCCCGCTAAGCGTGCCTTTCTGTGCAAAAAAAAAAAAATCACAAAAAAATTGGGCGATATCCTAATATAGAGGAAGCGGTGTCTGGCAAATGTTGGCGCCTGCTAACCGCGTGGCTGCCTTCGCCTCCCACGATGATGCTTCCAACGTGGGAGGCAAAACGTCACGAGGGAGAGAGGGTAGATAGCTCAGCGACACGGCTATCCCGAAAGAGCAGCTCTGAAGAGCAACCGTCACGAATCGAGCCGTGAAAAAACCCTGCATCAGTACGACGACGGAATGAATTACTGCGGTGCAGCCAGCCAGCCAGCAGTGGCTGTCCGTCCACACGGTTGGAAAATAACGGGCACCGTGGACCGCTGGCATCTGTCGTGCCAGCGTCTGGCCGTAAATTGAAAGTGGTAAACCCTTGTACAATTGAAGTGGTGGCCCCGTTACCACAAGACCCGAGCGACTCACCTCAACCCCCCCACAACACACGCACACACACCGGCCCGCCCTTCCCACCGCGTTATTAAAGTGGAGCCTCGTACGTTAAAGTGATTCCGTCAAAATTGAAGTACTTGAGGCGTTGCCCTCTAGATTAAAGTGAGGCCTCCTCCTAAATGAGCAACGTGGTTACCGCCGTGATCAGAAAAGAAAGCGAATTAAGCCACCGGCCTGCCAAGACAGAGGCTGTTTCCACGTTCGTGTCCGTTAGCCCTAATGTATTATCTTACGCTCAATGTGCTCTTGCCTCTCTTGCGAAAGACAAGCTTTTGTTGTAACTTTTCAAACAAATAAGTTTCCGACAATGTGTATTGCTGCTGAGTTGTGCTGTCGCCTCACAGTGCGAAGCACCACAGCAAGAAGGGGATCAAGGTAGAAGCGTTCACGTCGCGATCCCTGTCAAGTAATACGTGGTATTACCTGCAAATTCTACCAAACACTTCGAAGCCGAGCTGCTGAAAGACAACGATGTCCAGAAGCTCAACAGACGCCAGAATCCCCTCGGTCTGGAGCAAGAAGAGGAGCCAATGCCCGCCGCCTTTAATGCCAGCACTGACTATTATATCTCTAAATGTTGAAGGGCTGTCTGCAACTAAATAACAACTTGTTGCAATGGGAAACTGTCATGTAACCACCATCCAGCTTTAATACCGTGAGCGCCTAATACGTTCTCTCTGGGATTTTCCCTCTGAGAATGGCGTTTCCGAGGCGGCAGGGTGGCGTAGCGATGAGTAGCGCTGCCGCCTCACAGCAAAAAGGGCCCGGGTTCGAATCCCGGCTCGGGTGCCTTTCTGTGTGGAGTTTGCATGTTGTGCCCGTGAAAACCTGCATCAATATAAACGAGCAGAATAAATACCGTACGAATAAATGTTTCCCCCTCGTGTCTGTCTCTGTCTTCCCGTCTCTGTGTCCCTATGTCTCTCCCTGTCGCTCACCCTCCCTCCCTGTCCCCCTCCGTGTTTGTCTTTAAGGAAGTGTCGACCATCTTAGGGGATGCTGGCAGATTTTTGCCGCTCTTAAGATTGCCAGTTTCACGACCTTTCAGTGAATTCGATCCAGCCTTATTCATAATTTTTTTGTTGCTTTGATTTTTATTGGTTGTTTTTTCTTTCGTTGTTGACATGTGGTTCTCTTCGCGACCCTTGTGCAGCGCTTTGTAATCCTCGGGTGAAAGGCGCTATATAAAATGCTATTATTATTATTATCACCTGGGTTCGATACCCGACCAAGGTGCCGTTATGTGTGTGCGGTGGGGGGTGCTTTCTCTCGCTGTCTGCGTGGGTTTTTGCCGGGTGCTCCGGTTTCCGCCATAGTCCCAAAACATGCTGCTGTCTAGGTTAATTAATAATAATGTTACATTTATAACGCGCACATATTCATTCAATGTCGAAGGTATTTATTCGACGAGAGAACGACTCAGAGGCGCGAGGAAAGCGCAGAGGCGGCAGCCAGGCGGTTTGCCGGCGCTATATTGCCACACACTTCTTCCTATATCGGCCAAATCATTAATGAGTGTTTCTTTTTTACTCGTGGGAGGAAACCGGAGAACCCGGAGGAAACCCACGCGGACACGGGGGAGAACACACAAACTCCACACAGAAATGCACCCGAGCCGCGATGCGCCACCGCAATTGGCCTGCTGACTAAATTACCCCCTGCTGCCCTACAATGGGGCTGGCGTCCTTTGGTGATTATAGCCCTGCCTTGTGCCCTCTGTCTGCAGGGAAAGGGTTTGCTTCCCCTCGGCCCTGCACAGGATTAACCGATACGGTAACGAGTAAATAAAAACATTCTCATAAGCTCCATTCATTGCACGATTATCAACGTGGTGCTGATCCAGAAACCTCTGTTTCTGGAGGACGAGTCTCCAAGAAATACACAAATGCAAGTGTGTGTTATTTTAGGCCGCCTTGTTATTTCGTGCAGTCTGCTGACTCGTCTGAAATAAGAAAATCCGCTAAAACCAAGAGAGCCGTATTAACCCCGGACAGTTATTCTTCTGAGCTAAATCTCTACCACGACATGCGGCTGTGAATCTTGATGCGAGCGGTCTTGATACCAGAGGGAATTAGTTTGTTTGTTAAAGACGGCTGCTGTCTTTTCATCTCCAAGTTTTGAAGGAAACCTGTAATGATTCCCTCCCCTCGCCATTCAATGAATCTTTGCGATTCAAGAATGCATTCTCTTACGTCACACGGCACGTGCAGTGGGCTTCAGTGGCTGCACTGATCACATGAACCATTTACGTCCGCTTTGATCAGTCCTCTTGCCCAAATGTATTTGGCTCAAACTCTCCCAATACTGTCCTATGTTGAGCAGTCTCCTTCAAACTGCCTCAATCTTGTCCAGCCTTTAGTGCAGTGGTTCTTAACCTGGGTTCGATCGAACCCCAGGGGTTCGTTGAGTCAGTCACAGGGGTTCGGCAGGGGTCAAGACACACACAGTATAGCCCGGTTCACACTAGCAATTGCCAGTTTCTGACATGCCGTCCTCTTCGCGGCCCTTGTGCAGCGCTTTGTGACCCTCGGGTGAAAGGCGCTATATAAATTGAATTATTATTATGAATATCGGGCCGTTTTTGTTATGTTTTTGTGTGAAATTCATGTTTTGTTGGTTTTGTTCTTTGAACACAGTGATTTTGTGTGCAACTGATGCATGGTTCAGTTTGTGCACTAATAAAATATATACCTATGTTTTGAAGAAATCATATTTTATTTTTCCAATTACGAAGGGTTCGGTGAATGCACTGATGAAGCTTGCAGGGTTCAGTACCTCCAATAAGGTTAAGAACCACTGCTTTAGTGTCTACTTCATTTGTCCCAATGGCTGCCCTTCCTATAAGTTGCCGAACAGAATCCATCTATCTCTGCCTCCTGGCATCTTTTCCAACATCTTTTGTCCCAGAAAGTCCTTCATCAAGCGTCACCTCTGAGCATGTCCCAATTAAGCATCCTCAGGCTTTTATGGAGTATCCTCCATACAACATATTAGTCTCTCCTCGACTTACGACGGGGTCACGTTACAATGACCCGGTCATAAGCCGATTTGGTCGTATGTCGAAAACACCCTTATAACAGTTTGTAAACAAAACACAACCAGCTGCTCGACACCAAAACACAGACCGAGAACCCAAACAATAACAAATATGGCCGCCTTACGAATATGGCAGCAGCGGAGCCAGCCGATGCTATCTCACCGCAGCTGGAGCGGTCGTCGTCAGACTTTACGACCAACGGTCGGGACTCGAAAATAATATAAAATATGTGCCACGCGTCCTAAATAGTATTTATTATTGTGTTAATCGATGCAATTCCACCACCCCCTACTTCGTAGCACAGCGCGTGGACGCCGCACACAAACAACTGCTCACGGACGCGCGGAGAACAAAGGATAATTAGGCAGAGCACGTCCACTTAACGCACACACACACACACGGAACACACAAAAGTAACAGTGTGCGTTGGCAGCCGCTGTTGTGCCGCAGCCTGATACTTGTGATTGCAGGTAATTTGAGAATTATTGAGCCAGGCTGTCTCCCATTACACCTCGGGGCTGCAAATCAATGCTTCTCTCGCCAGTATTGACTCACGAGCGGCGTGTGGGCTCGATGCCACCGAGAAAGGGCACTTCTTCGTGCGAGCGAAATAAATAAATACCCCCACCCAATCTCACGGTGGGCGCCTCACCGTGGCCCTTCTTGCCTCTGCCAGGCTGACGTGGTGAGAGTGGCAGCGATGGCACCGGCAGCGTGTGTATCGCTCTGGAACGTCAAACGAAAGATCGTGTAAGTGGATGGGGGTCAAGGTAGAAGCGTTCACGTCGCGATCCCTGTCAGATAATAACTTGGTATTGCCTGCGAATTCTACCAAACACTTCGAGGCCGAGGAGCTGAAAGACAACGATGTCCAGAGGCTGACCATCGTGCTTCGAAGAATCGCAAACAAAAACAAGTGGATGACTTTTGCTGTACTGATGGTTGCTTTTCAAAGCTGTGCTCTTTTGGGAGAACCGTGTCGAGCGCTCTCCCTCTCTCACTCACGACGTTGAGCCTCCCACATTGGAGGCATCATCCATCCATATTATGATGTTATTGGCCATGGGAGGAACTCGGAGAACACACATACTTCACACAGAAAGGCGCCCGAGGTGGCATATCTGTCTCCAGGACACGCTGGTGGGACCGTGTGTCTACAGTTCGTCTCTAGGACACGCTGACAGGACTATGTCTCTCTAGACTGGGAATGTCTGGGAATCCCCCAGGAGGAGCTGGAGTCTCATTAGGGAGAGGGAGGTCTGCTCCTCCCTACTCAGTGCGCTGCCACCACGACCCTGACCAGGAAAAGCCACACAGGGCAGGCATCGCAGTTTCCCCACAAGCATCGCCACTCGGATACATCTCGCAAGATTTGTCTCACGCCGGACAGGGCCCGAGCTACAAGTTTCATAACTGGCTGCTAGAGCTCTCGGCCACCAACACGAGTTTGTTCAATACAGAAGGCACGCTCACAATTATAAGAGTGGTGTTTTCAAGTCGAAGATTTAACAGCTCTCCGTTCAAAGTAATTGTGCGTTGTGGAAAGGGCGAAGTATCGATTCGCGCAACACGAGCCCCGACCGCGTCACCACCAGTAATGATTTTAAAAATGGAACCTCATCCTCGCGGGACCAACGTTACCTGGAGGACGCGGGGAAAGTGCGGCCGTAAGGAGGGGCAGCGATGATGGGCTCGTCTATAAATTATTCGGCTAATATCGCTACATTATTGCTAGTTACCCGGTTGCGTCTTCCCACGGGCCCTCGGGGGCGCCTGTTAATGTGCCGTCGCGTAATCCACTCGGGTTTCAAACGGCGCGGGTCAGGAGTGATGCACTGCACAAGACGAAAACAATGGCGCAAGCTGCAAGGTTTTTTTTTTTTAAACCTCAGAAATAATAGGATGGATCGCAAGGGCAGTGAATGTGGCCCTCTTTGCAAAGTTGTTTTGCTTGTTTATGTTTTTAATTTCGCTATAAGGGCTTGCTTTATCCTCCTCCAGGGTAGTGGCATAGTGTTATATAAATAGATGTTTAATATTATTAAAGCATGAACATACCCAGTGATTTTCGCTGGTTCCCCTCCCACCGTCCAAAGACATGCTGCCAGGTTAATTGGCCGACTGAGTAAATTGCCCCAGGTGCCCTGCGATGGACTGGCGTCCCATCCTCGGTATACCCCTGCCTTGCGCCCCTGTGTCTGCCGCGATAGGCTCCGGCTCACCCCGACCCTGTAGATGCTTAAGCGGTTTCTGAAAATGGATGGATGGATGGATACCCAGTGAGATTCCATGCTCTGGAAGCGGGATACCTGCAATACAACACTGGCTCCTGTCTTGAACACAGAAAGGAGGTCCTGCCCGAGGCAGTTCGAATACCGCCTCGGGCGCCTTTCTGTGTTGAGTTTTGTGTGTTCTCCCCCATATTCTGCGTGGGTTTCCTTCCACAAATAAAAAAAAACACCCATTGATTATTTGGCCGATAACACGACCTTTCAGTGTATACGAAGCAGCCTTAATAATGTTTTTTGTTGCTTTCGTTTTTATTAGTTTTTTTCTGTCGTTGGTGACATGCCGCTCTCTCCGCGGCTCTTGTGCAGCGCTTTGTGACCCTCGGGTGAAAGGCGCTCTATAAAATGCTATCATTAATATAATATATAAGAAAACAGTGTCCGGCGGGTTGGCACCAGCTAGCCGCCTAGCTGACCCCCCCCTCTCTCTACAGTTTCCTCACACCTCCGCATCTCGTCCGTGCCCAGACATGGAATTAGCGCGCGTTATAAATCCTATCAATTCTAACGCTTATAAGTCGTATTCCTCCGCTCTCCGTCGCGCATAGCTGTGGCAGGGCCGTGGCTGGCACGCCGAGACAACCACACATGAGGAATGGCTCACTTAACAGCGGCTTACACTCGACAACATCAGCAAAAAAACAGCACTGGAACAGAAACACTTCATCGAGGCAATTTGCGGGACCAACCGGGCCGTGCCTCAGAGAATAGGGAGCTCGAGAAACCGCAACTGAAATGAGAGCCACGCCGAGACGCTGCGAGGCACGCTGGGTAAAAGTAAAACAACACAGCTGCTTTGGAAACAGGGCCCGTTATCGAAGGGTTGTTGCCGTTCACAGCCAGGCATCATCCACTGCTGGATGAGCAGCCTTGTTATTCCGATGCCCGCCGACTGCAATCCAGCCGAGTGTTTAATCCCCTCGTGTACGCGGTGGCTTTACTCCGCGAACTCTGGTCTTCCCGGCGCGTGAAAACAAACGCCTATCGATAATGGAATTGGCCAGACGTTCCGATTGGTGAAGGTGCAGCCCCGCTTGCTCGCGCCACTGCTGGTGGAAAGGCCTCCACGAGAAAGGCTTCCACGAGGAGCAACACACGTGCTGTGAGCTTGATGCTACAGTTTATTATATTCGTCGAGCCGCCTTAGATCCATATCAGAATTAACTTCAGAATTCGCGTTGCTTCCCCCTCGTGTCTATCTCTGTCTTCCTGTCTCTGTGTTCCTGTGTCTCTCCCTGTCGCTCACGCTCCCTCTCTCTCTCCCTCCCTCCCTCCGTCCGTGTTTGTCTTTAAGGTAGTGACGACCATCTTAGGGGACGCTGGCAGATTTTTGCCGCTCTTAACATTGCCAGTTTCACGACCTTTCAGTATATTCGAAGCAGCCTTGTTGCTTTGGTTTTTATTGTTTTTTTTATTTCTTTCGTTGTTGACATGCCGTCCTCTTCGCGGCCCTTCTGCAGCGCTTTGTGACCCTCGGGTGAAAGGCGCTATATAAATTGATATTATTATTAACTTTCTTCCTCGCTGCAGTTGCACAAAGTGATAGGTGGTTTCAAGGGCTGCATATGCTCTTATTTTACTATGCAATACGCTTCTTCAAATTATTCCCATCGCGTTGCTACACCGTTGCATTGCTTTGTCTCGTATTAATTTATCGGAATTATTTTATATTTTTGTCCTGTGCAATTCTGTGTGTTACTGTTTATGTTTATGGCTGTTTCATTTCGGCACAATTTAATGCTGTAACTTCGCTGCATTACCTTCTGATTTTATATATTGTTTACGTCGGTTTATTATTACAGCATAAAATAACGTGAGCTTGCAAGCTCCGGAAGCGGGATTCCTGCGACACGACAAACGCGCGAATTAACCAACATAAACAAAATAAAAAAGCGTGTTTCAAAAGCTTAATCAGCAGATGACCCCGGACCAGCCTGAAAAATATTCCCGACACTCGCCGAGGCATTCCCGGATAAATATGCGACGAAATACGTCAAACCTGTCTCCACCCGGTCGCCCTGTGTCCGTAATTGAAGAGAAAATGCCAATGTGGGCTGCTGCCGCTGCTGAAGGCTGAATCAAGCGGGCGGCACGTGGGGAATGTTGCATGCTGACAGGCCCTGTTAACAAAACATCCATCTCTCGCCTTTATCGGAGGGAAGACTCACTCACGGATAACCATGCCACATCACTCGGCCTGTCAAAGGCCATCAACGCTCGTGGTTAAGTGTGGGATATTTGTTTCTTTATATATACATATTTATTTACTTATTTGGAACCGTATTTCTACCCTACGTTTTATGGGCAACGTTCTGCGTACCTTGTTTGTCTTTTTAACCCTTCTGGGTGAAATGTTTTGAGAATCGCTTTCAAAACAAAATCATAATAATAAAAAAAGACAGTGTCTGGCAAATGTTGGCGCCGGCTAACCACGTGGCTGTCTTCCCCCATCCCCCCACCTCGCCGCGGTTTTCTCGCGCCTCTGAGCCGTTCTCTCTTCAAAGATCTTTGAAAATTAACGAATATGTGCCACGCGTTATAAATTATAGCCCTGCCCTGCGCCCTGTGTCTGCCGGGATAGGCTCCGGCTCACTGCGACCCTGTACGGTATTAAGCGGTTCCAGAAAATGGACGGACGGATGAACACAATAACCACGCCGGTTTCCGCACCGTGAGCCGCAGCCGCGTTCAGCCGCGACGCAACGGCAAACCGCAAAATGTGCATTTCCAAAGGTGGCATCATCAACTTTGCTGAGACAACAACCGTCCAGAATCTCCCCCACTCTGGCAAACCCAAGACATCCGCACCTCAGCGATGGGCTCGAGGAGGGGGGGCGCGTCGCAGCCGCGGGTGTTACGGGTATTGCGACACCCGCACTTTCACAGAAACATGATTCCATCCCCTCCCCCCACTTTTTCCTGAGGTAGTTTCAGATCTATGGGTAGTCTGGTGAAACGAAACCGAGTTCCCAACACATTAAAAAAATACCTAGAAACCCCCTCCCCACACTTGTAAAAATCGCAGCTAAACCCCTGGGTCCGTCACTCACTGTGGGAGGCGCGCAAATTCAAACGCGTGCCAACCACGCGGCTCCCCGGGCAATCCATCGGCAGCCTCTCAATCCCTTTATCAGCGGCGGCGTGAAAGCCGAGCCCTGAACCCCCCACAGTAATTATCACCGCGCAAGAAGGAAGAGAGACGCGCAACGCGAGCCACCTCACCACTTCTGGCCGAGCGGCGGTCGACACTTAGCATGCGCGTACCACAGAGGCTGGGGGGTGGGGACGTGTTCGGCCGTTCGCTGAAGGTGACCCCACGGGGGCGGCTAGGGGGGATGCGGTACGATATCCATCGGCTTCCGCTGCTGCTCATTATTAACCCTCTGCACACGGAGCGCCGCGGCAGCAGCAGCCACCGCTGCCAGGGTATTGCTGGCGGTGAGGGAGGAGAGAACGAACATAAATGGGCGATGTTGTTTGCAAGGCTCGGTTTGCTATTCCGGCGGAGTAGCCGGCAAGTCGAGCCAGATGGAGGCTACCCGTGTCCACCTTCAACGGTGTCCACCAATTGCTGAACTCTTAGCGTGTGTCGTTTGGTTTATACACGCGCCACCGGTTTGTTTTCGTATTCTATAGCGGTACCGATATAAGGGTTTCACGGCTCGACGCACGATAGTTGTGAAGAAGGGGAAACGCTCGGCACGGCTATCCTGAAAGCGCGGCTTTGAAAAGCAACTCGTATCTTTTAAAGTGTTCCGTTTCGCATTTCCTTCCCGAAGATGATATTCTCTGTCAAACACTATGGTGCCCTTTTCAAAGAGCCTTATCCCGTGAAAATATAAATTTAAAGCTCCCTTGGTGACTTTGCTATCATTGACGTTTTTCTTTATCTCAATGTAAAATGTTTTAACAAAATCATTGATGGAATGTGCCAGCCTTGGTGTTGCCGATAAACCAAATGTTGGCCAATTGCTCAAAGGGCCTGGCGCGATTGGCTGGTGCGATTGGCCGGGCGCCTTGCAGACGGAAAGACATTGAAATTCAGACAGTCGTGCGTATAGGAGGGAGTATTTAATTTTGGGGAGCGGTGGCTAAGTGGTTAGCGCGCTGAGCGACAAACCTGGCCACCCGAGTTCTAGTCCCATTCACGATTGTGTGTTCCTAATTCGTTATTTGCGGTTCTGATCCATCCATTAATTTTCAGAACCCGCTTAAGCCTGTACAGGGTCGCGGTGAGCCGGAGACTATCCCGGCAGACACAGGGCGCAAGGCAGGGCTATACCCCTGATGGGACGCCAGTCCATCACAGGTCACAGGGAGCAATTTAGTCCGCAGGTTAATTAACCTATGCAGCAGCAGTAGTATGTCTTTGAACTTTGGGAGGAAACCGGAGTTCCTGGCGAAAAACCCACGCGGACATGGAGAGAACATGCACAGTCCACACAGAAAGGCACCCGAGCGGAGATTCGAACCTGGGTCCTTCTTGCTGGGAGGCGGCAGCACTGCTCACCGCGCCACCGGTTCTCGTCTTGATGCATGATTAACTACTTGTAAAGCGCCTTTAGTATTTTGTTGATAAACCGCTTACTAAACTTAATAAATTACCACGAACGCTTTCGTGACCAATGTTATCCATAGTCTAGCTCTTTTTAGGAGTTAGGTCTCGCAAACCCGCCTCCACCCGACAAAGCTAATCAGTAAAAGGGGTTGTCGCTACTCCAGCACACCGGTATGTTGGAGAGCGGGCCCACAACGTTTACAACGAAGGTATGACTTCCCCCGGGTCCTCTATATATAGGGGCAGGGAAGGGGGCGTGGGGTGCGGTTTTTGGGGGGTTGTGATGTTATCACCGCGTGCCAACCTAGGCACAGGAGTCAGGAGATAATGCAATCACATGAATTACGTTAATTCGCAACACGTGTGCAATGATTTAATTGCGCTCGTGTTGCAAATGCCTTACATTAGTTTCCTATTTGGGTTTATTACTTAACAATGATACGTTTCCAAGCCGCACCGAGTCTATAACTATCAGAGCGATTAAAGTTATTTTATTTCTTTCAATTTCGATAGACTCCCGAATGATTCTAGGCCAGTAGTAATTAGTTTAACACAGGATGTCAACGTCACCAAAGTCGATCGTGTGCCCATGTCGGCAAGCATGTTCTGCTACTGCCGATAATTGTTTTTGAGAATGTTTTAATATTTATTTGATGTTCCTTAATTCGTGTGCTAATGTCTCTACCTGTCTGGCCAACATAACATTGGCCACATGAACAGTTGATCCGATAAACAACCTCCGTAGAGAGTTTAGGTAGTTTATCTTTGGTGCTAGTTACAAGTCCTTCTATTGTTATGACTGTGCCGAATATAACTCGGATCTTAAGCTTTTAAATATTAGTCAATTAGGATTTCAACAGCGTATTTATAGTTTACCCTGTTCAAAATTATCACAATAATCCCTACTAACCTAAAAGCCAAATTGTAAACCTAAATTTCTAATCTTATATCCGAATGAAAATCTTTAACAGATAATTATACAACCTCGAACCTAAATTACTAACGTGAGCTACTAATCTTGAAACGCTATAGAATCACCAACACTCATTTCGAACCATAACCATTTAACCCTAGCGACCAAACCTGTTTACTAGAATGTTTAATGGAAACGGAATTGTCCTTAAAACAGTGAACTGCATGGGAGGTGCAGTATTATATGAACAACAACTTATGATAAAGAACATTCAGCTGTTAAACCAAGAAATCACGAACTCTCCAACAAAATCTCTGCGACAGATAAGGCTTGACTTTACAATTGCCTCCGCTGTTATTTGTCTCCGTTTAACAAAAAATAGGCACTTATTTTTACGAAACGGCTGTGCCGAGTAGCGGAGGAGAGCGTTGTGGGTTATGGAGCCAAATTGAATTTGCTGCATAATTGTCAGGGCTGGCTGAGCAGATGGACAGATAAGGCCCGTAGATGACGGAGGGGGTGGGGGATGTGAAAACCTGATATAATGGTCTCATAATCGCTTATTCACGGAGGAGCTCGTAATTGAATGCGGCGAGCTTCGGAGGACAAGCCCGGATCGAGTGCGCTTTTAATTAGCTCGCAATCAATCAGCCGTTGTGTACCGACATAGCTTAACGGGCGCCCGTGTTGGGAAAAATCCCTCCCGCGTCCCACATCCCGATGGGAAGAGAGACGGTCCCGTTGCGTCTGACCGCCACCTGGATGCACGGCGGAATATCGTGGCGAGCTTAGCCAACCACCCAACCATTATCAGAGACCGCTTAATCCTATGCAGGGTCGCGGTGAGCCGGAGCCCATCTTGGCAGACACAGGGC
>JAZEWU010000047.1:3795299-3809965 GCA_036362915.1 Geotria australis | reverse complement strand
GGAACCATCGGAATGAACCAAACAAATCGCTCCACCAACTACGAACAGCCATGCATGAGTAATCAATGCGTTAATATTTACTGTACGTTGCCGAAATTCGGCGGTCGCGTGTTCGTCGTAAGGCCGTCGTTAACAGGAGAATGGTCAGTAAGCGATTAGTCATTTACAGGGGAATGGTCGGCAAGCAAACACACTGGGCTCTATGCAGGCCCTTCGCTAAGCGATTCGTCTTCAACGGGGGTGGTCGTTAAGAGGGGTTATGCTGTACCGTGAGATTCTCAACCGTTGACTTTTAGACCGAAACTAACAGCATTGAGAGGAGGGTGTGGATCGCAGAGAAGTGACACTTCACTTTTCCATGTGCGTATTGTGTGGCATCGCACGCCCACATAGAGGACACCCTCAACCCGCCTGGCCGTCCTGTTTGTGACTCAGATACTACAGACGGAGAAAATGATTTTCCAATTGTTTATCTGTGATAGGATTCTAAATGTAGGCACACTTGACATAGATGTTTGGGGTGAAGAGGGCTGGTTGATGATTCACGCACGAAGGGCACGTCCTCAGCACGTTGCGGCGAATTATTTATGTTCCGGAGCAGAGGCCCAAGGGCCCAAAACACCCAGGGGCCAGCCACAAGCAGCACTATCGAAGGTTGTAGAGGAGGTCGGGCAGCGCGGCTGAAAGAAGCAGAGAGAGGTCTCTGGATTTGCAAGCATGGGTGGTTAGTCGTCGAACACAGTACGAGTGAGATGAGACAGGCGGTCATAGCGATTATTCCGTCAACATCGATGGACGAATCGGCGAGCGATGTCATAACGGTTTCGCGAACTACACTTCCCGGTGTTTTTCCGGCTTCGGGCACGCGGCGTTATTTTTCACGGCCGCAAACACTGGACGGGGAGAAGTAATATATATATAATTTACAGGAGCTTGTGATGATGCTGCGCGTCGTAAGGCGCTTAAAGACTCGTTGCACATCACGCACCGCACGCATTAGCGCACACCGCGCGCGGTATGTTCTCCCGTGGTCCTTTCATAAAGGTCACCCTTTCATTATAAAGTAAAATAAATAGCCTCCCTTTGGACGTTGACATTGAAGTTACTTCATATGCAGGAATTCAGATAAGCACGAATTGAATTCCACGCGTGCCATCGACCAATTTTGATAACGTTCCACCCACCCTCCATAGGTGGATGTTTTTTTCTTCCCTGCGAACATCCTTCTCTCCGTTGGCGCCAACAACTCGCGTCAACCAGGATTGTCATGCCGCGCGCGCCCACCGTTTGGAGAAAAAAACATCTTCTGACACTTTTTTTTTGCCGCGCAGGTGAAGGAGCGCGGCTTGTCTGGCTGGAAAATTAAGATGTCGCGAAAGTGGCAGGAGGGCAAGTTATCGCGGCGAATCGCACGCCACGCAGATCTGTGAAAGCGGCGCCCGAAGCTTCTTACGTTTAAGCCGGCGAGATCGAAATCATGCCGTGGCCCTCTTCTCCCGAGGCTGCGGCGGCGGCGGAGGCAAGAAGCTAGCGAAGATAGGGGAGTAGTGTGGGCAGATTGCGACTTCCAAAGTGGTGTCACGAGGTGTACAGGGCGCTGTGTGTGCCGCTAGGGTTTTGGAGGGTCGGCGGCGCTTTACTGAGTCGGTAAGAACGAGCGGAGTGCCCGCTCTACAAGCGATCTTGTTCACAGCGTGTAACGCGTTCTCCTGACGTCTTTCGTTGATGACGTTTGCCGCTGACAGTGACTGCCTTGACCTTCATTCGATTCTGAAGGCGGAAGTGTGGCGTAAGAAGAGGGTCGATGGCTCTGGCGCAGAAGCGGGAATTTAAAGCTGAAATAGTGTTACAGTTTCAGAAGAATCGTCGTCAATAAGTGGGAAGTAACGCTGAAATGGGACATCAAAGCCTTGGTGTGATGCAGATCAAATGTTCGCTTAGAGAGGATTGGAACACGGCACCCTCAGTGCGGACATACACACACACAGACTTGCGCCTTTAAATATAGATGAAAATCGACGACCATCGTTCCATCCGCAGCCGTGGTGCATCAGCCGATAGATTAAGTGTCTTAAAATGATACGTGTTTGCTCTACATACGACCTGTTGCTCTTTACAGATGATGGCTGGGTGACGCAGTGGTAACGTTGGCGCCTGACGTAAAGAAGGTCCTGTCCGAGGCGGTTCGATTCCCGCCTCGGGCACCTTTCTGTGTGGAGTGTCTGTGTTCTCTCCCCCTGTTCTGTGTCGGTTTCTTCCAGGTTCTCTAGTTTCCTCCCACAACTAATTATAAAAACACTCCTTAGTTAATTGGCCGATAACATCGTAATATATAGGACGCAGTGTGTGGCAAAATGATGACGCCGGCTAACTGCCTGACTGATTCTCCCCTCCCCCGCCTCTCTGCGGTTTCCTCGCGCGTATGAGTCGTTCTCACTTCGAATAAATACCTTTTAAATCTAATGAATACGTGCGTGTTATAAACTGTATCTATTATTATAATTACAAAGATCCTCCAAAGCAAACTCGGAGAGAATTGTGCTTTTGAAGGATGTTAAACGTGTTAAGAGCAATCAGCATGAGTGACATAATATATTACGGCGAGCAGGTGCAAAAAGGAAATTACGAAGCTCAAGTCGAGTTAAGATTCTCGGGCATGTAATGAGAAAACAAGAGAGTGACTGTAACGTTTTGACTGGGAAAATTAATTGGCCGATAACATCATAATGTACCCGCCGCGGCGTGCTCAACTTCACTCAGAATCACTCAGAACGCCTGAAGATGCCTCGAGCGTGGGAGGCGACACGTCGCAAAGGAGAGAGGGGGAGCGCTCAGTTACACGACTACCCCGACAAAAAAAACTGCTTTCATAAGCAATGACCAGGGATCGAATAAAACCGGAGTACCCGGCAAAAACCCACGCGGACACGGAGAGAACATGCACACTCCACTCAGAAAGACGGCACCCGAGAAAAGAATTGAACCCAGGGACTTCCTGCTGTGAGGCAGCAGCCCTACTCACCCTGCCAGCATGCCACTCTGTAAGTTTTGACGTGTCAAGGGTTGTTGCCAGTTACACTCTCAGTACACTCTCTCTTATTCTGTTTAACCCGACGATTTGTCCCGGTTTGCTGTGCCTTCGAGGTGGCAATCCTAAGAGGAAGAATGTGTGTGGTTGCTAAAAACATACTTTAATCTCAGAACTGCTCTCCATTGCTGTTCTTCGCGACAGCCTCGTACATCGAGCGTGAAAACCAACATCAATGCCATCCTTTTGTCAACCGACTGCATCGGTACCGATATTCGTTCAGAATAACATTTCGAAACGTCAGCTTTTGGGATCAGTCCACTGCTGGATGAAGTGCCTCAACTAAGCCACCCGCGTCTCTCACTATCCCGTAATGCGATAATCCACAGAGCACCTGCTCGCGAGCTGATACCGCGAGCTTGGTGATTGCCACGGTTTTGAGGTAAGCCGCGAGGAAGCGGCCAGAGCAAGTTGGGACCAATGTAGACGCGGGTTTTGTAGTTTGTCTATTCGCACCGACAGAGGGACAGACGGCCTCGCCTTGCCAACTGCGACCGAAGCCATTCCCGGAGATGTTATTGTTTAAACTATTTGTTTAAAGTATCTTGTTAAAATCTACAACCGTCCCGGATTTGCCGGGACGGAATGGCAACTGACTAGACGGGCCTACACATACAAGATATTTCCGGGACTCCGTACTAATAAACACACACGATCGGTTTAACGGCCGTTATCCGGATTTACCTGGGTTGGCCGATTGCCCCCCCCCCCCAAATTCCCTTCCTCCCCCTATGCCTACACCATACACTACATTTACTATGCACTATACACTACACACGCTAAACAGAAACCCTCCTTCTTCAGATATCTCAACCCTGGAAATCCTCGAGGGTGAGACTCGTTCATTTCATGTCATCCAATGTCACCTCCACCCACGTCCACCTCGGTGTCCCTCTGGAGCTCCTCCAGCGCGGTGCTGGCCACCCACCCCCTCATGTCCCGTGCCGGCCTTCATAGGTGCTCGCTAATAGCATTTGCCCCAACAGTCTCTTAAGGCTACACGGGGGATCTTTGTCAAGCAAGAGGCGTCAGCCGTCTCATTGAGTTTTTATGATCGGCTCGAATTATGTAAAACTCTCTCGTCTACGCACCGCAGAGAGAGAGCGCGAGCGGCAATGAATATGGATTTCTGTGGGATTCCGCCGCTGCCAACTTGAAATAACTCACCTTTCTTTTTTACACGTATATTAACCGACGCGCTAAAGTCTGCCAAGGATGACAAACTCCGCCGGTGATCTAAAACGGAATTGTAAGAAGGAGAAAACGAAGCAGAAGAAGAAAAGAAGTTACAACGCGGGTGATCATACGTGACCCGTTGACCTCTGGAACGAGAATGTGGGCGCGCGTCACGAGGCGCCGGGTTTGTTAATCGCGAGGGGAGCTCTCTCGCGGGGCCTGGGAAATGCCAGGGTGCCCACGTCCCATTGCCAGTCATTTAGCCACTGAGCCAGAAAATGAAACGACAGCCTAACGGTTGAAGTATAAACTGTATAGCCGTGTATGTGGAAGAAAAACAATGAAATAAAGTATGTTTCGCATTCTTCTTCTTCTTTGCGATTCTTCGAAGCGCGATGGTTAAATTACATTTTCCCATTTTCTTACACAGCCCCTTGCATTTTCAATGAACTCCGCAAGGTCTTTTGAGTTGCAGAGGTTGGGTAGTAGAGCACAGACAAGGCAGTGTTCCATAGTATGGTCTGCTTCTCCACATTCACAGGTGGTTGGGCCGGTCTTGTAGCCCCATCTGACAAAACCATCTTTTGATCGTCCCGTTCTAGTTCTCAGGCGGTTGAGTGTCTTCCACTGAATCTATGGTGCTGCTGAGCCAGGAGGGAGGTCTTCAGCAGGGGGGATTCCCATGCCAGTTGGAGGAGGGTCACTCTCAAGCTATTCCGTCCAGAGCTGGAGTCTGGCTTCTTCTCGAGATGTTGTTAGGGGCTGCACATGGCTGAGGAAGCTTCTTCTCGATTTCAGTCGTAGGCCGTGAGTGGCACCTAGTGGTCCGAGGCGACAGCCTCATCTCATCTCCTATCCCTAACACTGGCTCCTATCTCTAACACTGACTCCTATCTCTAACACTGGCTCCTATCTTTAACATTGACTCCTATCTCTAACGCTGGCTCCTGTATCTAACACTGTGACTCCTATCTCTAACACTTGCAAGCTCTGGGTGCGGGCCTCCTGCCATACGACACACGTTCGAACTAACCGCCGCCAGCAAAATGTGCAAAGGAGGACAGTTGGTGGCCGCTGTTCTAAGACAGCAGGTGAGTGGTGTCCTGCTTAATTATAAGCCCAATCGCGTGCCAAATAAAGCAATTATTATCCTAGGTAATAAGTAGGCTGGGTAATTAGTAGTCCATGTAATTAGCAGTGGCGCCGCATATGAGTTTTCTGTGATAGGGGCACGAGGGACAGGAGGGAGGGTGTGAAGGGAGCGGGGGAGCTGAGTGCTGAAGCGAATCCACGCAGCTGTGTGTCCCTGAGTGCTCACTGACCGCTACGCACACACGTACGCCGCACGCACAAAGACAAAGATCCCCCGTGTAGCCTCGGTAGTCTGTAGGGTCAAGTGTTGTTAGCACGGAGCACCTGTGAAGGCCGGAACGGCACAACAGGAGGGGGGTGGGTGCCCGGCACCCCGCGCCCGGCCGACTTTGTCTCCCTAGTGGCGATGTTTAGACACGGCATCAGGTAGGCATTTGAGGCTGAGTCGACCCAGGGGAAGGCCGGGATCGGTTCAGAAATATCTGGTGTTGGCTGCCAGCGGGAAACAAACTCGGGTCAACTGGTTCGTAGCTACACCACCGCTCCCCACCCGCACACACACACACAAAGACCTCCGCCCCACGTATAACCTTAACAGATTGTCGGGTCAAGTTATGCACACGCACGCACCTAAAACATACACATTGTTCCTTCGTGAATGCAACTACCTAAAAACATCCTCAAGCACGCACGCAATAACACGATTCTGTGGAAGCTTAAAGCGTACATTTAAGGCTGAGGGGACCTAGGAGACGCCCAGGATATGTTCAAATAGTACACTTCGCACTTATTATGTCTGTCCGTGGTTCAAAATTGAGGGCAGGGTGACGGGATGGGAAAGTCAACAGTGGCTGTCTGTCGGGTGTGGGAAGTGGTGATAGTGGGCACTCGCTCGCCTACCTCAAAGACTAAGAAGATCCCCAGCATAGCCTTGACAGACTGTAGGGGCAAGTGCCGTTAGCGGGCACCTATGAAGGTCGACACGGCACACGAGGGGGTGGGTGACCAGCACCATGCCCACATAGGTATACACTGCCACACACACACAGATACAACAACCCAGTCCATCACAAGGCACCGAGGGCAATTTAGTCCGCAGGCCAATTAACCTATGCAGCAGCACGTCTTTGGACTGCGGGAGGAAACCGGAATGCCCGGCGCGAAAACCCACGTGGAGAGGAACGAGAACGTGCAAAATCCACAGAGAAAGGCGGCACCCGAGCCGGGATTCGAACCCTTCTTGTTGTGAGGCGGCAGCGCTACGCACCGCGCCACCGTGCCGCCCGAGATGAAAAGTGATGGATGAAAAACAAACCACACACACACACACAGAAAGAATAAGAGAGTGGAGAGAAGATAAAACAAGAGAGGCGAATAAAATGCGGACCGCTTGCGATGTAGGGAGAATCGGGCAGGCGTGCGGGAGCCGCGAATGTTTAATGTATGAGAGTAAAGACGCGTGGAAGACGAAGCGAAGTGAGAGAGGACGAGACACGGCGCCGACAACCTGCAGCCAGCAGAGAGGAGATGCCGCGCAAGACGATGGAATTAGTTTTTGTTTATTCATTCACTATCAATGCACTGATACGGGTTTTCACGGCTCGATTCACGATGGTTGCTCTTCAGAGCTGTTCTTTCGGGACAGCCGTGTCACTCAGCGCTCTCCCTCTCTTTTTGTGCAAACGTTTTGTTAAAATTACCACCTAGTAACAAGGAGGCTTCGTGAATCCCTTGGGGAGACTGATCTGTTTTCTGGTTGGCCCATCAGCATTCCTCCGTGTGTAGCCATGAGCAAAGGGAGATTTAACTGGGACACATTGGATCAAAAATACAACTATTTGCTCCCTCCTCATCAGCGCAATTTTAATGGCCTTGTGCATGACTGAAATAATAATAATCAAATAAAAGCGACCCATTTGGAGGCAGTTTAGGCAAGTGGAAATGAAGTTATTTGCGCGTGGTGGCCAAAGTTAAATAAATGAGTGTAAAGGGACATTAGCAAGTAAAGAATAAATGCTTAGACAGCACTTTGGAGAGTCATTACAATCACAAAGACAAAGACTCCCCGTGTAGCCTCACATAGACTGCTCGGGAAAGAGCGGTTGGTGAGCGAGCCCTCATGAAAGCCGGTGTGGCGTGCGAAGGAGCAGTTTGGTCAATTACCCGACCGCCTTTGTCTCCCCGGTACCGATGTTTACAAACCGTACCAGGTACTCATTTCAGGCTGAGTCTGTCTAGTGAAGGCGCGGGGAAGGTTCAGATAGCACTCGCCACTGATGTTGGCTGTGGTCTGGAGTCGAACTCAGGTGCTCGGGTTGTCCTACACGTAAACAGCACGAGGACGTACATCCCACGATCGATCCGCTGCTGGTTGAAGACCTCCCCCACGCCTGCTGGTTTCGGGACTGTCGGCTGCTTTGCGTCGATCGGTAAAGGACCATGTCTAACATCGCTCGCCACTGATGTTAGCCGTGGCTGGGAATCGAACTCGGGTGGTTGGGTGCGTGAACCGTTACGGGATTCGAACCCGGGATTTCTTGCTGTGAGGCGGCAGCGCTACTCACCGCGCCGCCATGCCGGCCACCGCAGCAACACATTCGAAGATATAACTCCTGACATGAAAAAGCGCTGACAAACGTTTTGCGTTTAACAGAAGCTGCCCCCTGAACGCGCGCTGGCAGGGAGAGAGACAAAGGCGGCGTGGCCATCGGGCAGATTTATGTGTTGGGGGGGAACGGCTGAAACGGACCTTGGTGGCTTGGCGAGTCTTCCCCCCATTGTCGGTGATCGCGCAATCAGCGCAATCGGCAACGAGAGGACAATGATGGGGCATTTGTCAACGACAAGGACCCCCATTGTCCGGCTCGAGAGTGCGATAGGCGCAAACGGGCTGCTGCTGATGTGGCATCGGCAGGTCAAGCAATGGAAACGCTTGTGAATGCAGCTGGTGAAGTATCGCACCGAGCGTCCGTCTAGCGGCATGCTGCCCCAGGGAGCGCCTGAAGTGAATACCTGTGTTGTACATCGCTACTAGGGAGGCACAGGCGCCCGGGTGTGGCGCTGGCCACCCATCCGTTGGTTATTTCGCACGTTTGTTGAGTCGCAGGAATCCCGCCTCCAGGGCTTGCGAGCTCTCAGGGTATTTTCTGCTGTAGTATAAAAACATCTGCATCGTGCGCCGTGCTGGCCTTCATAGCTGCTTTTCGCTAACAGCACTTGTCTGTTAAGGCTATACGGGGATCTTTGTCTCTGTACCCCGATGAAGGTAAAGGTGCAGCCCTAGCAAGAACTTGCTCGCGTCACTGCTGGCAGAAGGAGATCGACTCGACACTAGAGGCAGCGCTAGAGAACCATCTAGGGGGGTATGTGGCCGCCTCTTCCACTACCTATCTAATAATAATAATAATGTTACATTTATAACGCGCACATATTCATTCACTGTCGAAGGTACTCATTCGACGAGAGAACGACTCAGAGGCGCGAGGAAAGCACAGAGAGGCGGAGGAGGAGGCAGCCAGGCGGTTTTGCCGGCGCCATACTGCCACACACTGCTTCCTATGTATTATGATGTTATCGGCCAAATAATTAATGAGTGTGGGCCAGAAATAACTAACACATTTCTGTCTACATTAAATACAAACGTGTCAGTTATTTCTGGCCCACCCTGTAGGTGTGGGTGGGGAGCGGCGGCGGGATTTAAGAAACCCGCTATTATTCAAACCGGCGCGCCGAGTGATGGATTCAAACCGGCTAACTCTGGCTCGCAGGGTGCAGTGTGTGTTGACCGTAGCACTGGGTGAGGGGTGGGGGCGGGCGGTTGGACGATCTCCCGGAATCGCTTCAGTCAGAGGAGGCAGCCCCGCGTCCACAGCGCGCTGATTAAATGAACAGGACTGGGAGCTCGAATGAAGGCTCAGACCTAAAGGTCACTCGTGTCAACGGAGCGATCTTATCTGAGGTAAATGTGGCCCCATGGGGGGCTGGGTGGGTGGGTGGGGAGCGGTGGGACGAGGTCGCGGGATGAGCTCGGGCTAGCGACCGTGGAACCGGCTTCTATGCTCCAGTCCTGGCACTTTCACAGAAACATGATTCCATCCCCTCCACTTTTTACTGCAACACCCGCGGCTGCGACGCGCCTGGCCTTCGCGGACACAGTATCTGGACAATCCGCCAGACACTGCTTCCTGTATATTCTGATGCTATCGGACAATTCTTAAATGAGTGTTTTTAGTTGTAGTGATGTAAGTTTTCACGGCTCGATGTACGAGAATTGTTGTCAAGAGATGTTCTTTCCGGACAACCGTGTCGAGCGCTTCCTCTCTCTCTCCTTCGCGATGTTTTTGCCTCCTGCGTCGGAGGCATCATCAGGCTGTTTTTAGTTGTGGGAGGAAAGCGGAGAACCGGCAGGAAACCCACGCAGAACAGGGGGAGAGAACACACAAAACGCCGAACAGAAAGGCGCCCGAGGTTGGAGTCGAACGGCCTCGGGCAGGACCTTCTTTCTCTGCGCGGCGCAAATGTTACCGCTGCGCTACCTTCCGCGGTCACTATTTTCCATCTCACGAGTGGCCAGGTCAGAAATCCTGCGCGTTATCCACCGTCCCATTCACGGTGACACGTAGAAGAATAAAAAAAAAGCCAATTTGGGGGAAGAAGGAAAAAAAACCTAATGACTTTTTTTTAATTATAGAGGAAGGCGAGAGATATAATGACACATTCTTGACAGTGCTAGCATTATCAGTTGCCCTTCTTAATTGCAATGTGACAATGTATTAGCGGCAGGAGGATGGCTCCAAAATACCAAGGGAGGCTGTCTCAGCAGGAGGGGAAAAGGATTTCTTTTTTTACGAGCTTGTTTCGCGAGATGATCGTGGTTTTTAACCATTGGCGGCCACTCACGCCCGCTCGCTTCCCTCCGCATCAAAGGCCCGAGCCGGGGCCACGTGGCGGTTTGAGCACTAAACTTGAACTGATAATAAAGTTAAATTACCATTCAGTTACGCGTGGCGCAGTGTTCGTTCAATGCAGAATGTCGTAATTCAAATAGAGCGTGACTCAGAATCGCAAAGAAACCGTATAGAGGTGGGGCGTCAGCCACACTGTGAGCCGGCGCCAACCTGCCAGACACCGCGTCCTATATTTTATGATGTTATTGGCCAATTGGTTCGAGTATTTTTTTTTTTAGTTGTGGGAGGAAACCGGGAAATATGGAGGAAACTTATGCAAAACATGGAGAGAGAACACACAAAGTCTGTACAGAAAGGCGCCCGAGGCAGGTATCGAACTGCCTTGGGCAGATGTTACCAATGTGGGATTCCTCCGGGTTCTCTAGTTTCCTCCCACAACTAAAAAAAATCCTCATTAATTAATTGACCGATAACATCATAGTTTATAGGACGCAGTGTCTGGCAAATGTTGACGTTGGCTAACCGCGTGTCTGCCATTCCCTCCCCGGCCTCTCTGCGGTTTCCTCGCGCCTCTGAGTCGACCTCTCTTCGAACGATTATCTTCGACGTTGAATGAATGTTCGTGTTATAAATCATATTCATTTTTATACTATTATTCAGTCTCTCGCCGATTGCGTTGACGATCCGTGTTTATCGAAAGCCGCGCTTCAACATTGATTTACGTCAGGGTCTAGAATATTACAGTGCAGAATGTACCGGTGAATCCCTAGCACGCATAATTACCACTAATTTGCCCCAAAAAAGGCACGGACCGCGTTCGGTGTGATCAATTGCACGCCTGTTACCCGTTAATTATGACTCCACCGGCCCGTTATTTATAAGAGCGAGCCCACGGTTAGACCTCCATGGTTGTCTCCTCTCTTGGGCCCAGGGTCAGCCTTTGTGAGTGGGCCCCTGACACGGAGCCCGAATCTGGTGCCGTCTGGAGCCGCTGATAAGCAAGCGGTGTAATGACGCATTGATTCCAGGATGAATCGTCACTTCTTCTGCATGATGATAACCGTGCGTCGAATCGTGCGTGTGAGAATCATTGGTATTCCATCCATCCATTTTCAGAATGGACACGGGGAGAACTTGCAAACTCCAGACAAAAAGGGCGTCGGGCCCTTCTTGCTGTGAGGCGGCAGCGCTACCCACTACGCCATCGTGCCGCCCCTCAATTGGTATTGATCGACGAAAATTACCTGCCAACGGTTACATCCAGGCGGGAGGCGAAACGTCGCGAGGAAGAGATGGCGCGCGCTCCAGCGACACCGGCTATCCCGAAAGAACAGCTTTCAAAATCATCGCTCAAACCCCCCTACAACAGCAACAAACGGAGCCGAACGCGGCGCGGAAAGGGTTTAAAAAAAAAAAATGCCAGTTTCGCGACGTCGCGCGCGGCGAGGGGGGCTCACGCTCATTCCGCCGGGCGGCAATAAAAGTCGACTAGATGTCCGTAATTTAGGGTAATCAGCCCATACTTATTCAGCGGGGCTAGCCTCCGGCGTGCCGCCGCTCGGCTGACAAAACACCGCCGAGCCGCCGCCACCGCCAACGGAAAAGGTTAAAGAGACGCAGATGGCGGCGGCCGTAGGTGGCTCGGGTCACGGTTGAGTTTGATGGGGCGGGTTGGGCGTGGGTGACCAGGGGTTTGGACATCGGTTCGAGAGGGCCCTGTGCAGCGGTGGCGTGGCTCCCCCGCTCACAGTCACCGTTGATGGGACGGTGCACTGGGACGGTGGATCCACTCGGTCGGTTTCTGATCTGGACACCCGTGAGACGGCGAATCGCGACCCGCGTAGGTCACGGAATATCCGCGCCACTTTCGCGAAAAAAAGAAGGTGCCGCCCGGGGTGGTTCAATTCGCGCATAGCCTAGGGCCGCCTTTCTGTGCGGAGTTTGCGTGATGGAATGGCAACCTATCCTGGATTTAGCCCCGCCTTGCGTCCTGTGTGTGCCAGGTTAGGCTCCGGTCTCACAGCGGCGAGCTTCACCGGTCGTTCGCGATTCATCAGTGGGCTGCGAGGGTTACCTAGTCGTCCGTGGAGACCAGACTCAAGTGGCTCAAGTGGGCCTTGAGGTGCAAAGAGTTTGGAACCCCTGCTATAGATGATTAAGGGGGAACCGATAATGAACAAATGCAGTGACATTTTTTCTCAACAGCAAATGTGTTTAGAGAGGTCGATTTAGGTGTCCTGTTACTCCTGGTTATGGTTGCCACCTGTCCCGGTTTTCCCAGGATCGTCCTCCTTATTGAGGGGGCAGCTGTTCTGGGAATTCTGTATCCGGAACAAGTCTTTCATTCTTTAAAAAAACACTCGTTAATTATTTGGCCGATAACATCATAATATATAGGAAGCAGTGTGTGGCAATATGGCGCCGGCAAAACTGCCTGGCTGCCTCCACCGCCTCTCTGCGCTTTCCTCGCTACGCCTCTGAGTCGTTCTCTCGTCGAATGAGTACCTTCGACAGTGAATGAATATGTGCTCGTTATAAATGTAAAATTATTATTATTCGAAGTCCGGATTCTATGTCAGTGACACAGGGTACAGTCCTCTCTCTTATTCTATTTCCCCACACGCTATGTCCCGGGTTCTTGTACCTCCGAGGTGGCAACTCTATTCTCAGTCCATTGCAAGGATTAAAGAGATGCGTTACTACAAGCAAACCGCGCAACTGTTTTCCCAGTAGCGAGGTAAACCGGTCTCAAATTGATGACATCTGACGTTTGGCCGCACAACCGGGAAACACGCCGGAGACCTGGTTCTGCAGATAGTTCCCCGTCGTTGTGTTGTGTCCTTTGTCGAGAAAACAATCAACCCTCTCGTATCATCTGCCTTTTTTTATACATACGTGGCTCTTGTCTCGTACGCTCAAATTTAGGACGAGCCGCTCTTTCAACGCGCTGACCGAGGTGTGAATATCTGCCGCGACACTGACTCCACCGCAACGATTGTCGCCATCGTGCTGTTGTTGTTTGGCGAATTCGTGTAAATTCACTTTAATCGCTCGCGCGACAACAACAACAAAAAAATGCAAAAATTATCGGATCAAAAACGCGAGCGGTTGTCGGCGTGGGTGGGTGGGTTGCACGACAGATCGATCGCACCCGGCATCACGCCGGCTTAAAGAGGAGGGACGGGTGTCATCACAAAGCGGGTGGCGTGAACGTGTGGGTGGGCCATCCGTGTCAAGCGAGGCCACCCGCCAGAAGCCTGACCCGGGCCCCCTATCTCGCCCGGCAGGTTGAGACACAGCACAACGGACGAGGGGACCGTTCGTCATGCATCTTCAAACCCGCGCGATTATGGAAAAATGTGGAAATTCTGACCTTGGCATGTCAGCCTAACGAGTACGGGTCGAGATAGATTCAGGTGGGCGGTAATGGCGAGCGTGTGTGCGTGCGCGTGTGTGTGTGTGTGGGGAGCGGTGGCTCAGTGGTTAACGCGCTGGGCTACAAATCCGGCGACCCGAGTTCGAATCCCGCTCACGGCCACGAATACCGGTGACGATTTTCTGAACCGGTCCTGGGCCTCCCCTAGCTCGACTCAGCCTCAAATGTGTACCCGGTGCGGTGTGTAAACATCGCCACTAGGGAGACAAAGGCGGCCGGGGGGGTGGTGTTCGTCACCCGCCTTCTCGTGTGCCGTGACGACCTTCGTAGGTGCTCGCTAACGGCACTTGCCCCTACAGTCTGTTTAGGCTATACGGGGGGTCTTTGCCTTGTGTATGTGTGCGCGCGTGCATGCGTACGTGATTTTGTTTATGTGCGGTGTATTTTTAGGCGAGGCGGAACGGTGGCGAGGTGGTTCGGAGCGCGATCGAGCGACGCTCGGCCCGTTATCGCCGTGCTGTCTACAGCCACCGCTTCCGAACGGAGGAACCCGTCGCCCAACCCCAAAACACCTCAACACGCGGCAAAGAACAGCAGCAACGCTCGTTAATGCTTGAAAATTGTTAATTAGGCTGTACGAGGGAATTTTATATTTTCTGAACGGGTGAGCTGTACAAGCGAAGCAGCCTGCATGATGATATGCACAGTGGAGGCATAAACTCCTCTTTAACCTTTTACGAGTCCAAACCCACTAATTACATTCATTAGCGAGATCCCAGAACAACCCATTCCACCTTTGGCAATGCTTTATTTTGGAATGGACGGTTTTTCATTTTTAATTTCTCCCACAGAGACATTAGCTATGCCCAATAAGGGCACGCGAGCATGCGTATAAACGCTTGTTTGCAGTGATGCCGCGTGTCTCGGGGCGCTGACCCAGCACCAATGAAAACCGAGGTTCGTATCCAGGTATCATCTGTGGACGTCAACCCCCGGCCCAACGACTGAAGTCAAGAAGAAGCTTCCT
>JAZEWU010000047.1:3753469-3777812 GCA_036362915.1 Geotria australis | reverse complement strand
TCTCGGGTCAGGCAGTCCCGTGACCTCCTGTCGGCGAGCCTTCGACACTTCTCCACGTGACAGCCTCAAGGTGCATATGGCCTGGCACAGGCGCCGTGGTGACGTTTCTGCCACTTATCGGCGAACGGCGGTCGTTGTTGTTGTGGCGTGTGTGTGTGTGGGGCTCGCACCTCCTGCTGCTGCTGCTGCGCCTGCGAGCGGGACTTCTTAAGCTCCACCTTGTAGCGCTTCACCTTCTTGTCGTGGGCGGCCGCCTCCGTCTCGAGCTCCACCAGGCGTTCCACGGCCTGCGCCAGCTCGGCGCGCGTCGCCTCCGCCTCCGCGTCCTTGCGCTCGAGCTGAGCGGCAGGGAGAGCGACGATAGGAGTGGCGAGAGAGGGCATGGCATCAAGTCCTCCGGCTAGGACTACTGATGCGGCTCAATGCTGTTGTGCTAGGATGTTGTGACCCTCGGGTGAAAGGTGCTCTATAAATGCTGTTATTATTATTTGTTATTATGTTGGCTCTCTTCCTACCTGCGCCTTCATGGGAACATTTATTACTCCCCCTGGCTTGGACTGTTGGTGCGGGTCAGTGGTGCCGTGCCGTGGCTCTCTCTCTCTCTCTTCCGATCTGTGTCTGCTCGGGTACATCTGTTCCCTCCATGCTTGTTGTAGAATTATTATTAATCGCTATTGCTTGACTCTCAGTTAATCTGTCTTGATGTTATTGACATGTCGTTCTCTTCGCGGCTCTTGTGCAGCGCTTTGTGACCCTCAGGTGAAAGGCGCTCTATAAATGCTATTATTATTATTATTATCGCCCGAGAGCAGGTTAGCGACCTGCCATGGGGTTTCGTCACACCGATCGACCGTTGTACGGGCAGTTCCCGGGTTTCAAACAGGTTCCGTTCCTGAAGTCCGTCTATGAGTCGATTTGTTCGCAAGTCGGGCCACGCCGTTTAATGTTGTACTGTACCGTGCACATACGAAGTGGTTATGCGCCCGATGCTTTTAGGATTTGGACATTAGTTGCACTCTTGTAGATGCGTATGGTTTGTAAAATGGAAAGTCGGAGCACAATGTTTAACGTTATGTTGTATATTGTAATTAATAATATCATATGGAAGCTCGTTCATGAGTACAAGCTTAGGTAAGTCGGACGTTCGTAAGTCGGGGACTGCCTGTACTCGAGCTAGTGATATAATCTATTTTAAAACTTTTAAAGTAGACGTTCCAAGGTGCTGCAGGCAACCACAGAGAGGTTGGGGGGAGGCAGCCACGCAGTCAGCCAGCGCCAAACCGCCAGTTACTGCGTCCTATATTATCTATGCGATGGGCAGCATGGTATACTCTGGATTAATTCCCGAGTGAGAAATAGCTTGTTAGAAAATCGCTCTTAACAGCTGCTCTTTTGGGACAGCCATGGCGGGCGTTCCTCCTCTTCCCTTCGCGACGTTTCGACTCCCACGTTGGAAGCATCACCCACTGCGAGCGATTCTCACTCATCGATTCGCGAAAGCCTACATCGATACGACGCGTGGCGCGTTTCACACGGTACCTGGCGACCTGCGGATGGGACGCAATCGGAACACAGCTCCACGGAGGAGTACAAGGAACAGCGAGGTCATCAGACGGCAGGGAGAGAGGAGGTGGAGACAAGTGGCGGGGCGGAAAGACGGGAGTGAGGAGGAGGAGATCCACATCAAACGGGCAAGAAGGACAGGACGGGTCGAGGTCACGCGAGAGTGGAAACAAATTAAGAGGCACAGAAAGCAAGGGTGCATAGATTAAGACTTTAAGCTCTGTTCATTAACACAATCAATCCACAGAAATCATGTAAACAAAGATCAAAGCGCTTGCGTTATCGAACGGAGCCCCCCGCGAAATGAGCAATTGTCGGCGCGGTGGCGCACGGCTGTGGTAAACACGGCGCCGAAGAGAGACGGCGCTTTGTGCATCGCGAAACGATCCGTCATCCGAACCCTGCGGAGTGAGTTAATTAACCCATCTGCGTGGACCTGCGTAACCCCCCTTGGTTTGCATGACACACTCTGATTTCCTCCCACGCACAAAACAATAATATTACTTAAAATTGAATCGGCAAAATATATCTAAAAATAGGACTCAATCTGCTGCTGGTTGAGGGCCTCCCCACACCCTGCCGATTACATGAGTTATTCGATCACCTTTCACCACGCGTGTGGAGGCGACAACCTCGCCCACTGTTATAAACGTTCAAATCCAGCGGGTTGGTGGACTCAAGCACATTTGATTCACATCTGGGGGGCTATCTTTATGTGCAGGGGTGAGAGTAAATTAAATTTCTTACCGGTACGGTCATATCGCGAGCCGCCTTCCCACCTGTGCCGCAACGGAACACTCCGGCCACTGTCTTGCCGGTTGCACCGTGCCAGACTTTACCGGACCGTAGTGGACCGTACCAGCTTACTTTCGCCTCCGGCAGCAACGCACGCGCGCGCGGAATCTCAACGACTGGACGCGCGCAACGCGAGAGCGAGCCTGCGCCGCGGCGAGTCCCCCACCTGCTGCTGCGCGTCGCGCTGCGCGGCGCGGACGCCGGACAGCTCGCTCATCAGACGCTGCACCTGGCTCTCGCCCGCGTGCAGCTCCCGGACCCTGTCCCGCTCGGACGCAAGCTCCCGCTCCAGCCGCGTGACCTGCGGGGTGGGACAGAGGCGGGACAGCGACGCCGGCGCGGTTTCGACGCCGTCCGTTGTTTGTTTTTGTACACGGCTGGTCCGTCGCTTTTAAGATGGCCTGACAGATACGATGGAATCACTTTACGATAGCGCCCTGCGATGGACTGGCGTCCCATCCTCGGTGTTCCCCTGCCTTGCGCCCTGTGTCTGACGGGATATGCTCCGGCTCACCGCGACCCTGTACAGGATTAAGCACTTTCTGAAAATAGATGGATGGATGGACTTTACGATATACGCTCGGTAAGAACGTTAGTGCTTGCATCACGGTCAAGTTTCGCTTTACAATACGTGTTACGATATGGCCTGTTGAATACATTCCCCCCGGAAACCTTGTTGATAATAAACATCTATCTATCACGAAGGCTTTCGCGACCACGTTTTTGTTCACGCGACAACCCTTTACTTATTGGCTGTGTCGGATGGAGGCGGGTTTGCGACACGTAAATATCTTCAAGTGACCTAACTCATAAGAAGAGCGAGACGATCTATCTATCAGCCTACGATCGATCTACGCTGCTGTGGGGGATCGAGCGGGAGGGAACAAGAAACATGACGACGAACAGAACGTGCGAGCGCGCCACGTGCGGGGCAGGTGACCACCTCGTGGAGCCGCCGCTCGGCCAGCGTCTGCGCGTCGGCCACGCGGGCCTGCGCGTGCCGCAGCTCCGTCTGGGCCCCGTCCAGGGCCCGTCGCGCCTCCCGGCCCTCGCCCTGGGCGCGCTCCAGCTTTGGCGGCGCGGCGCCACGGAGGGGTCGGCGGGGGGAGAGGAGGGCGAGAGCTTCGTTACTCGGCAGCGATACTCACTCCGCCACCGATTCAACACGGCCGTGACTTGCGAGTGCGGTCTTCACTGATCAGCACGGTCATCGCTAATCAACGCGGTCATTGCTGATCAGCACGATCTCCCGAAAAGTCCAGCCGCCGTTGACTTCCCCACAAAGCGGTAATTATTTTATAAACTCCAGTGTAATTATGGACAATTAATCTTCACACCCGCATGTTGGTGGTGAATGAGCCATAGTGAAGATTCCAGCATCTTAGCGGCCACTGTCTCTCCCCACGCTCTTCCCAACTTCTTTAGACCTTTCAGCGGAACTCAATTCCAACGGGAATACCACTCGGTGATTTCCCCACGGAGGTCTACCGAAGGACGACGTTAATGTCGCTCGTAAATTGGGAAACGCCGGCATATTTTTTGAAAGGCGTCCAGTTCCGCAACTTTCTCCCGCGCCTGAGGCGGCTTGGGAAATCGGTAAAGTTGTTCGCGGGAAACTGCTTTCGTGGGGGGGTTGTTTATTCGTGGAAACATGACCTGAAATTTCACGGCGTTGCTCGGGTCAGGAGTTGTTGCTTGTCAGAGGGCATCAGCAAGAGCCTAGGGCGGGTCTGACCAGGGTTGCAGGTGCGTTTGTGAGCGCCTGCAAGAGCTACGACCCTGCAAATAGTACGAGTTTCCTATAACATCATTTATTTATCCAGGGAAATTTAAGTTTGGCCCTGGCCCACTCGCTTTTCCCAAGAGTCAGTGTCTCTAAGTTGGGTCCCTGACTCCACGTGCTCCTCTCAATATCGCCACCGTGACTACGCTCAGCAGTGGCGGGCGTGGTGGTGGTGGCCGTGGCGATGGTGGTTACGGTGGTGAAGGTGGTGGTGTAGGTTGAGGTGATCGTGGTGGCAGTCGCACAGCCGGGAGGCAGCAGTGGATGTTTGGGGTGGTCACAGTGATTGTGGCAGGTGTGGCGGTGATTGTGGTGGCAACTGTGGTGGCTGGTGACCCGAGTACAAATCCCGCTCACGGCCAACACCAGTGACGATTTTCTCAACCGGTCATGGAGCCTCCTCTATGTCGACTCAGCCTCAAATTAGTACCTAGTTCGGTGTGTAAACATTTACACTCGGGAGACAAAGGTGGCCGGGAGTGGTACCGGGCCACCCTCCCCATCTTATAATAATAATAATAATAGCATTTTATATAGCGTCTTTCACCCGAGGCTCACAAAGTGCTGCACAAGGGCCGCGAAGAGAACGGCATGTCAACAACTGAAGAATAAACAACCAATAAAAAACCAAAGGAATTTTTATTTTTATTATTAAGGCTGCTTCGAATATACTGAAAGGTCGCCGTATCGACCTCCATAGGTGCTCGCTAACGGCACAGTCTGTTACGACTGTACGGGGGACCAATGTACTTGTCTTTGGTGGCGGAAGTGACGGCGGTGGGTCTCGTGGTGTAGCGATGGTGGCGTGTCTGGTGGCGTGTCAGGCGGGCTTTGCGGTTGTCGGTGTTAGTGACTGACGCATGCGGCGGTGGCGGCGGTGGCGGCGGCGGCGGCACCTGCTTGCCGGCGTCGAGGAGGCGCGACTCGAGCTCCCGCGCATCGCCCTCGTGCCGCGAGCCGGCGTCGCGCGCGGCCCCGAGCTCCGCGTGGAGCGCGGCGCCCCGCTCGCGCTGCCGCTCCAGCTCCTCCCGCAGGGACGCGCTCGCCTCCGCCTCGGACGCCAGCTGAGGGCGGCGGGAAACGGATAGATCGATAGACAGATGTTTATTGTTACAGCAGAAAACTACCCAGCGAGCTCGCAAGCTCTGTACGGGACTCCGGGTTTCGTGACGGTGATGTTGTTGCTCCGTCGAAACGGCAGCTGTCCAGGTTGAGACCGGTTGCACCCCAGTGGTTGGGCAAATTGTAGCAGGATTTTCACGGCCGGATGCCCATTCCTGACCCCAACCTCCTTTAGTCGGAGGGTCTTCGGATCGTTATTTGTATGGAACATACCCGCCAAACCTGTTCACCAAGGGAGACCCTAGCAGGAGTGCTAAGACTCCAGGTGACACAGCTCTGGGGTTCATTGGAACACGTAGGTCCCTCCACCTCGATAAGGTTACGATCCATGAGGAGGATTTAATGATGGTGATCGTGAAGAGAAATGATTTGCCGAGGCGGCCCGCTGAACACCTGGGCTTGATTCCAGGCAGCTGGCTGGGGTTAAGCCAATGACCGCAGCAAAAACACCGTTATGATAAATGATACGCTGCACCTAACTGGGCTAGGTGCCAGCTCGTGCGTGGGTGATGACGTCAGCGTGCGTTGGCGGACCTGCTGGTGCAGAGCAGAGAGCTGCGCCCGCGTCTCCTCCAGCGCCGCCGCGCGTCGCGCCAGCTCGTCCTGCTGCCGCTCGGACTCGGCGAGTGCGGCGCGGCACGCCGACAGCTCTCCCTCGAGCGCCTGAGCCCGGAGCCTGCGGGCGGACGGTGAGAGCCGTCACGACGTCCATCCATCCATTACCAGCAACCGCTTACTCCTACACAGGGTCGCGGTGAGCCGGAGCCTATCCCGGCAGAAACAGGGCGCAGAGCAGGGCTATACCCATGATTGGACGCCAGTCCGTCGCAGGGCACCTGGGGCAATTTACTGAGTAGGCCAATTAACCTGGCAGCATGTCTTTGGACGGTGGGAGAAAACCGGAGTGCCCGGCTGCGCGCCCACCTGAGCGCCTGGGCCTCCTTCAGGCCGGTGGCGAGGCCTTCCTCGGCGGAGCGCAGCTCGGCCTGCAGGCGTCGCTGGGCTTGCTCGTGCCGCACGGCCTCCGCGACGCGCTCGCCCAGCTTGTCCTGCGCCGCGTGCAGGCCTGCCTCCACCAGGGCCGCGCGCTCCTGCTCGCGCGCCAGCTCCTGGGCTGCACGGGGAGGAAGTGAGAGAGAGCGGGAGCGCGGGAGAGCGGGGGGATCTTCCCGCTGACCTCCTGCTGCGCGGTGCGGTGCTTCTCTGCCAGCAACGTGAGCTCCATGTCCATGCGGCCGCGCGGCGACGACACTTAAACGCCGCCTTGACGCCGCAGGAGCGCGTTGGCAGCGAGCCTCACCGATCTCCCTGTTGAGGCGTTGAGCGGCCTGCGTCTCGGAGCGCGAGCGGTCACTGGCGGCCTTGGCGGCCTCTCCGTCAGCGCGGAGCCGGGCGGCCGCTGCCCTCAGGTCCTGCATCTCGGCCTGGCGCGTCAGCGTGTCGGCGTGAAGGCCCTCGGCCTCGGCGCGCCACCCGGCGGCCTCGCGCTCGGCGCGGTCGGCGCGGCACAGCGCCTCCTCCGCGGCCTGCCGGGGGGAGCGGCGGGCGAGGGGACCGAAGGGGTTAGTCGCGCAGGAAGAGGAGGCTGCCGGTGTTGTTGGCGAGCGCGGTGGCGCGGCGGTAACACGCGACGCTGGCGCCGCGATTGGCCGTTCGTTGGGTAAAGATCGCCTGTATGTGGACACCTTGTGAAAGGTGTCCATTTGGTGTTTTTTAATATCTTAACACTTGTCTTATTACCAGAAAGGGTAATCTAATTCTTGTTTCGCTGCAGTTAGCGGCTACGCCGGGTCGCGTCACCTTCTCTTTGTGGAGGCAGAGGTCGCGAGTGTTGATGAGGTCCTCTTCCAGAGCGACAATTCTGGCGACCGCCTCGGACGCCTCCATCTCCAGGGCCTGAAGCCTGGTCTCTCGCCTGTCCGCCTCCCCAGCCAGGACGTCTCTCTGCTCGGTCGCCTGCGCCAGTTTGGCCCCTTGCTCCTCGAAGGCCGTCGTCCGGGCCTGCAGTTCAGCCCTCGCCGATTCCAGTTCCTGCCGTTTGCAAACAAAAGGGCATTGAGAATTGTTCTCCACGCGCAAACCACTCTGCTGCGATGAGGTTGCGATCAACCGTAGACAATAACTCAACACATTCGTCGACAACAACGTACCCTAAAAAGGTGAATATATAAATACGTGACGTTATGGGAAATTACCTTCTTCATACATAAATGAATCCCAAAATTATAAAACTTGGAGTCCAGCACTTCTGCTAGGTGAACAGGTCCAGAGTATAGCACTCCTGGAATTGTTTCCCTTGGTGAGTAGGTCTGGGGGGAGATTCTGAACAAATAATGATCCGAAGACCCTCCGACTAAAGGAGGTTGGCATCAGGAACGGCAAGTCGGCTGTAAAATTCTGCTCCAACACCCCCACCATTGGGAGGCAACCGGTCAACCCGGGGCAACCCGGTTCAACCCGGACAGCGGCCGACATAGCCGCGGGGTTTTCACCGGCACGCGCAAACCGCCGCGCCGCGAAACGGTTACGATCACGGAAGCGTTTGACTCGGCGAGCAAACCCCCGTGCCGGCTTCGACCTCTGCCGGTCCTCGTCGGCAGAGCGGCCCTCATCCCGTCAGTCCCGCTCGCCCGCGCGTCCCGATCGCCCGTCACCGTGAGCAGCTGCTGCGCACGTCGCTCCAGGGCCTCGTGCTCCGAGTCGGCGTGCGCGTGCGTGGCGCGGAACGCCTCCGCGGCCGCCTGCACCCGCAGCAGGTCCTCCTCGCACTCCGCCAGCTGGCGCCGCGCGGGGCCGCGGGGAACACGACGGAAACGGAGGAGACGTTCGTTTAGCGCGCGGCGGAGGTTTTCGCGAAACTGACGGTTAACCGGCTCTGAAATGTGACCGGCCAAAAAAAAAAGACACCGCCTCGTAAACAACTTGTGCCGGAGAGAAGAGTCAGCGTTAGAAAGATGACAGAGGACGGAGGGGACGGCTGAGCCCAAGAGGCCTTGAGGATAATACGCACCGGAAGCGTGGCGGAGGGCGGACCTGGGAGGAAAGGAGCTGGGACAAGAATCACGGGAGTGCGGGATGTATACTTCAACACATTCGACTTCAGCCACACATTCGACTCCAACGTGGGAGGCGAAACGTCGCAAAGGCGAGAGAGGGGCACGCGCAACGCAGCTATCCCGGAAGAACATCTTAGAAAAGCAAATATCACGCACAGAGCAGTGAAAACTCACATCAGTACACTGATAGTATACATCAAAAAGTACTTTTGGATGATAATAATAATAGCATTTTATAGAGCGCCTTTCACCCGAGGGTCACACGATGAACAAAGAAATAAGGTTTGAGCCATTCTACCACCGCCACCTTACTGCCCACACGTGACTCATATCGCGTGATAGAGCGGCGGGCACCAGCCAGCTGGCCTGCCGGCACGCACCTTTCCCCCCCCTCTGCCGCACCTGCTGTTGCGTCTGCACGAGGCTCTTTGAGAGCGCGACGGAGGCGGCGTCGCGCGCGCGCCCCTCGTCGCGGCTCTCCGCCAGCTCCGCGGCGAGGGCCTCCGCCCGCTGCCGCAGCGCCTCCGCTCGCCGCTCGGCCCCGTTCAGCTCGGCCCGCGCCCGCTCCAGCTCCCCGCCGAGACGGCGCTCCGCGTCGCGGCTCCGGCCCAGCTGAGGGATCGAGGGCGGGCGGACGAGAAATCGCGTCGGCCACGCGACGGCGCTCGGAAAGACGACGAAACGCGGATGAGTTTTGGTGGAAAGTTGTGTTGCTTTTCGGCGAGAGTTGCTCTCAAAAACTAGTAATAATAATAATCACAATTTATAACGCGCGCATATTCGGTCAATGTCGACGGTGGTCATTCCAAGAGAGAACGACTCAGAGGTGCGATGAAACCGCAGACAGGCGGAGGAGGCAGCCAGGCAGAGGAGGCAGCCAGGCGGTTTGCCGGCGGCCAACATATTGCCACACGCTGCGTCCTATACAATAATATTTTTTACATTTATAACGCGCACATATTCATTCACTGTCGAAGGTACTCATTCGACGAGAGAACGACTCAGAGGCGCGAGGCAAGCACAGAGAGGCGGAGGAGGCAGCCAGGCAGTTTGCCAGGGCCGTATTGCCACACACTGCGTCCTATATACTATGCTATCGTCCAATGAATTAACAGGTGTTTTTTGTTCTAAGTTGTGGGAAGACACCGGAGAACCCGCGGCTGCTACGGTCCGCGCCAGAGTACGGTCGACCGAGCGGTCGCACCTCGGCGCCGAGTCGCTCCGTCTCCTCGTCGAGCCGGGCGACGCGAGCGTCGAGCTGCGCGGCGCGCTGACCGGCGGCGCGGCCCGCCTGCGCGCCCGCCTCCGCCTTCGCCAGGCGCCGCTGCAGCTGGGACGACTCGGCCGACAGGGAGGAGAGCTGGGACGATTTGCGCGCAGCCTGGCCCGGCCCGGGGGGGTGGGGGAGAACGGCGGTGTGAAGTGCGCGGTGTCGATTGCGTCGTCGCGGCCGTTGTCGTTGTCAAGGTTACCATCACCAGCTTCGTCAACATATTCGTCACCATCATCATTACCGCCATTATTATCAGTACCGTCGTGACCACCATCATCGTCACCGTCATCATTCCACCAAGGTACCAACAGCGCACACAAAACTGTACAACCACGACGGAACACGACAAAACTTGGCAACGGCCCGATACAAAATTGAACAACCGATTCGTGTACAGCACCCCCGAACACCTCAATCGACACTTCATCACACGCACGTTCCCCCCTGGCACGCTCCCTCACCAGCTCCTCGGCCTTCCGCAGGCGCTCCCCGGCGGCCTCCAGCTCCCGCGCGGCGTCCGCGGCCTGCGTCATGGCGTCGGCGAGCTGCGCCGAGGTCTCGTCCAGTCGGATCCGCGTCGCCGCCGCCTCGGAGCGCAGCTCGGCCGCCCGGCGCTCGCCCTGCTCGGCCTCGGCGGCGCGCTGGCGCCCGAGCTGCTCCAGCGCGTCGCGCGAACGACGCGAGGCCTCCTCGGCGTCGCGCAGCTGAGGGAGCAAGCGTGTGTGCGTGCGTGCGTGCGTGCGGGGAAGGCGGAGGAGCGACGGTGATTCGTTGAGTTAACGTTCAATCGCGATGCATGTACGGCAAACTGTTGTTAATTTAACTCGAAGGCTTTCATGACCAATGTTATCCATAGTAAAGCTCTGTTTATGAGTTTAGGTCACGTGAAAAGGTATGTAAGTGTGCACCCGTCGATATGTTGGAGAAAACGAGCGAGCACACACGGCGCTCACCTTAAAAGATGGTACCGACACCTTTTCATATGACCTAAACTCATCAACAGAGCTTTACTATGTACGTGTTGTTGTTGTGTTCGCGGTCGGTATGCAGGTTGATCTGGATTGCCCCCCAAAAATGGTCGAGGTGTTGGAGCAGGATTTTACGGACAGATGCGCTTCGTGACGCCAACCTCCTTTAGTCGGAGGCTCTCCGGATCGTTATTTGTCTGGAATCTCCCAACAGACCTGTTCACCAAGGGAGACTCTAGCAGGGGTGCTAGACTCCAGGTGACACAGCTCTGGGGTTCATTGAAACAAACAAACTCCTCCACCACAACATCGATGAGAAAGGAAATTCAAACTCGATCGTGTCGCTGTCACGATCAATGTCATCGTCGTCGTCATCATCGTCAATCTCGCCCCGGGCTGCAAATCAAATCCCAGATTAATTAGAAAACGCACATAAACGACGAATCGTCCCAGCCCAAATCCATACGCAAGGCTCTACGTGCCCGCGGCCAAGACGCGGTCGGCAGCGGATCGGTGAGAGCGATCGGTGAGCGGGATCGGTGAGAGCGATCGGTGAGCGGGATCGGTGAGAGCGGTGACAGTGCGGTTAGCGAGTCGTGAGACGAGTTGGCTGAGGTGAGAAAGAGAGAGAGCGGGCGCCCCACCTTGTCCTCGCTCTCCGTCAGCCGCTGCTGCAGCTGCGCCGCCGCACCCCGCTCCTGCCCCAGCTGCTCGTCGAGCTCGGAGCAGCGCAGCCGCGCGTCCTTGGCGTCGCCGCGGAGACGCGGCGCCTCCTCCTGCAGCGCCAGCAGCTCCCGCTCGCGGCTCGCCAGCTAACCCGGCACGCGCGCAAAGGCAAAGATCCCCTGTGTAGCCTTGACGGGCAAGTGATGTCTGCTCTCACTCGCGGCTTGCCAGCTATTTTTTGGGTTTTTATTTATGTGGTCACTTATGTTTAATGCTGCGTGTAAATAGTTATTTTTCGTTTATGTTTGGTTAATTTGTTATTTTTTATTTATTTTCGTTAATTAATAATAATATTTTTACATTTATAACTCGTGCATATTCATTCACTGTCGAAGGTTTTCATTCGACGAGAGAACGACTCGGAGGCGCGAGGAAAGCACAGAGAGGCGGAGGAGGCAGCCAGGCGGTTTAGCCGGCGCCATATTGCCACACACCGCTTCCTATAAATTCTTGTGTTTGTTGTGTCGCAGGAAATCTGTAAAGAGCTTGGCAGCTCACCGGGTATTTTTCTGCTGTAACTATACACATCCATCTAAACACATTGAAATGACAACATTTTGTAGGAAGGAAAACAAAAAGCGTAATTTTGTTTCTATCGACGTGAAACCAAACCGAGCACTCAAGACGCTCCGTGAAACCTGTCGTTACGACAAAGCACACGCGGCCGGTTTGAACACCCTCCCCCCACCAGGGCCGCGTCGAGACTCGCGAGCGTCGTCGGCACCTCTTGCTGCGCTGCGCGGTGCTGCTCCTCCGCGATGTTCAGCTCCGTCTTGAGGCTCAGGATCAGTTGGTCCCGGTGAGACACCTGGCACCGGGGGTCGCGCCGCTCACGATTACATCGCGCGACGCACGCGCTACACACGGCAACGGCGCGTCCGCGAATTGAGGACGTGGCAGGGAACAGGTCTGGAGTCTAGCACTCCTGCTCGGGTGTCCCTTGGTAAACAGGTCTGAAGTCTACCACAGTTTAAAATACAACCGCCGTACAGAATCTCGGTTTTTTCCACTCTCTATGATGACGATCGACTGACACATAGCTAGATATGTATTATTTCTGCCGAAAATAACCCAGTAAGCTTGCGACCCTCTGGAAGCGGGATTCCTTCCTGTTTACGTTCGTTATTTCGCGCGTTTGTTTTCAGAAATCCCGCTTCGAGAGCCTTGCAAGCTCACGGGGTATCTTTTGCTGTAACAACAATAATAATAATAAGAAACATCTTCATCTTACAACCGGTTGGAGACCGCCTCCGAAAGGGCCGCGCGAGGGAAGCTGCGCATTTGCGCCCGCGAGTTTCCGTGTGTGGGGGGGGAGCGTGGGGGAGTGAGGAAGCGCGAGAAAGCGGGAGCGCGGGAGAGCGGAGGGATCTTCCCGCTGACCTCCTGCTGCGCGGTGCGGTGCTTCTCTGCCAGCAGCGTGAGCTCCATCTCCATGCGGTCGCGCTCGCCGCCCAGGCGCGCCACCTCCCTGGCGTGCCGCGCCATCTCCTCGCCCAGGCGACTCGCCTGGTCCTGCACCTGGCCCAGGACGCCCTCGCGGCCCTGAAGCTGTCGCCGGAAACACGAGCGCGGGTTCGCCGCGTGTCGCGTGCGATCATTACAATAACATTTATAGAGCGCCTTTCACCCAAGGGTCGCAAAGCGCTGCACAAGGCTGTGGAGAGAAGGGCATGTCAACAACACCGACGCGTGTTCCTCTGCATCAGTGGCCTCCGACCGTTTGAAACAGGCCCCGTGCGGTGGGGTGAAGTGTGGGTATGCCCTCCGCAACCAAGAGAATCTGGCTAGGCTGGAAGGCGCTATATAAATGCTATTATTATTATTATAATATACTTTCTCGAGTAGTGGTCCCTGACTAAATTTAGTTCGAAGGCTTTCATAACCGATATTATCCATAGTGTAGCTCTTTTTATGAGTTTAGGTCACGTGAAAAGTTGTGCAAGTGTTGATTCCTGAACAATCGATCTTAATATAGCCGGTGTGGGGTTAATTGTAATGGGTCGCACGTGTAATCGGGACACCGCGGAGTGTGAACATATATGAAAAGGGGGAATTGATTTTGGAGGCGATTCTGGGACCGATTTGGGAATCAAAATATCCAGAATCAACTCTAAAAGTGATTTTGTGTTTAAAAAGGTTGGATACCACTCTTCTAGAGGGGTTCTCTAAAGCTCCTTATAAGTGGTGGCCCTTCCACCAGCAGTGGTCTCAGCAGGACATTACAGGGCTGCACCATTACATTTAGTGTAATTCTGATTAAACGGATGCCCGGCTGAATGTTGCTGCCCTACCTCCCTGTAGCAGACCTCGTGTCGCTTCTGAGCCTCTCCCAGGGCCTCCTGCAGCTGGAAAATCTTCTTGTCCTTCTGCTGGATCTGAGGATGGCACAGCCGGCGGTTGGGAATTGACACGGGCTTAACTGTCATTGTCCGCGAGCGGTTTATTCCGGGTCGCAGAGTAAAACGGACGGGATAACGGACGGACGGAGGACGGATGTACGGATGAAGAGCAAGGTGTAGTGGATGAATAGATGGACAGGTAAAAGGATAATTCATTCATTCATCGTCAGAAAGTGCTTAATCCTGTACAGGATTGCAGCGAGCCGGAGCCTATCCCGGCAGACACAGGGCCCAAGGCAGGGCTATATCCAGGATGGGACTCCAGTCCATCACAGGGCAACCAGGCGTAAATTCACGATGAATGAACTAATTTACGATGGAACGACCTTAACTCCGCACCTCCATATCCGCTCCTCGATGGAATCTATGCGACACGCTCAAAACTGTCCTATTATCAGCAATTCGCATGTTTGATGTGTCGCAGGAGTCCCGTAAAGAGCTTGCAAGCGCACGGGGTATTTTTCGGCTCTAATAATAAGCATCTATCTATGTATCGTTACGAACGTGCCTCCGTGGCACGGGGAGGGAGGGAGGGGGGGAAACACGGCGCACCTCTCCGCCGGAGGTCTTGTGGGCCTCTTCGAGTGCCGAGATGGTTCTCTCCAGCGCCTGCTGCAGCCGCGACACCTCCTGCTCCAGCTGCCGGCTCCCGCTCGCGGCCGCCCGGAGCTGGGCCGCCTCGTCGGAGGCTTCGGCCGCGACCCGCTGCGCCTTCTCCTCGGCCTTCGCGCGCTGGGGCCGCGCGGGGGAGACAACGCTCGATGTCGCGACGCGCCGAGAGTATTCCGATCGCGCTGCCCGCCCCCGTCTCCCCCGGTGGGTGCCTTCGAGGGGGCATCCTTACCAGGTAGAAGCGTTCACGTCGCGATCCCTGTCAGGTAATGCTCGGTATTACCTGCAAATTCTACCAAACACTTCGAAGCCGAGCTGAAAGACAACGATGTCCAGACGCTCAACAGATGCCAGAAGCCCCTCAGTCTGGAGCAAGAAGAGAGGCCGGTGCCCGCCTTTAAGGCCAGCACTGACTATATCTCTAAACGTTGAAGGGCTATCTGCAACTAAAGAAGAACTTGTTGCAATGGGAAACTGTCATATAACCATCACGTTTCGAAGAATCGAATCGAATCAACCAGATGCCCGAACCGCCTCGCTCCCACCCCGGCCACAACAAAACGCCGAGAGAGCAGCTTCGCGAGAGGCGCGTCGCCGTGACCCGGGCCGCGTCGACCAACCTGCGCGTGCTCCTCCTCGAAGTGGGCGCGGGCCTCGTCGCGCTCGCCGCGCACGCGCTGGAGCTCCCCGTCGCGCTCCCGCGACGCCCTCTCGGCGGCGTCGAGCTCCGAGCGCAGAGCGGCCATCTCCCCCTCGAGGCGGCTCGCCTGCGTGGGCGGGAGAAATTCGCCGCCCCAGCGTCGCAACTTAAAGTTGAATGTTATGGTTTAATAACAATAATCATCAGAAGAATGTATATCGTTTATAACGCACATATTCCTTAAATTTGGAAGGTGTTCATTCAAAGAGAAAACGACTCAGAATCGCGAAGTAACCTGCACGGAACAGGGGGAGAGAACACACAAACTGCACACAGCAAAGGCACCCGAGGTTGGGAATCGAACCGCCTCTGGGCAGGACCTCCTTTCTGTGAGGCGCGGATGTTACCGCTGAGTCACCCTGCCTAAAAGCAGTCGAGAGCTACCACAGCGCCACTCAGCCATCGTGGCATCAGCGAGCGCATCTTAACACAGCCCTTGGCCCCCCATCACTGGCCTGTCCAATCACAGACCTGTCCCATCCAGGGGTGAAAATGACTTTCGTCACTGAGTCTCTGGCGCGGTTCCATTCCTTTGGCTGCCACTCTGTCATTAGCCTTGACCGCAGGCCCATCGCCCGTTCTCGCGGCGTCTCCTGCCCAAACCCACGGTCCGCTCTCAACCGCATCACCTCTGCGACCGGGCCCAGTGACGCAAGGCGCCGTACCTCCTGGGCGAACGCCCTGCACTGGGCTTCGGAGCCTCCCAGCCGCCCAGCCAGGTCGCCCGCTTGGTCCTGGGCGTCGCGTAAACCCATCCGTGCGGCGCTCAGCTCCTGCCGCGTGTCCAGCAGCACCTGGTTGGACTCGCTGACCTGAGCCGTCAACAGGAGAATGGGATTGAGTCTCGAAATCGTCATCGTCAGAAGCAGCGTAATTGTATAGTGTTATAAAAATAACATTATTAATAACACAATAACATATGAACGTGATTGTAAACATTTACGGTATTCTCTGGGCGAACAGGTCTGGAGTCTAGCATTGCTGATAGGGTCTCCCTTCGTGAACAGGTCTGGAGTCTAGCACTCCTGCTAGGGTCGCACTTGGGGAAGAGGTCTGGGAGGAGGTTCGAGACAATGAACAATCCTGAGCCCCTCTGACTACAGGAGACTGGCATCAGGGTCGGGCATCCGGCCGTATAATTCTGCTCCAATACCCCCACCATCAGAGGGGGCAACTGGCCAACCCGGGTCAACCTAGATACCGGCCGTTTAAACAGGCTGTGTGTGTGTGTATTAGCCAACAACGGGGTCTGAGAGAAACGGCATTTCGATCCTCTATGTGTCCCGTACATATGGCAGAATTGACAACAACGTTTAAATGAATTTAATCATCGTCGTAATCGTCATCATCGTGGTCGCAGCGCTTGCCTGAGTCCGCGCGTCCGAGAGCTCGTCCTGCAGCTCCCTTTGACGCGACTTCATCTGCCGCGCTTCGCCCTCCAGCCTCGCGATCTGCGGACTCGACAGCCGCCCGCCCCCCACGGTCAAGCGACGGCTGAAGCGCGAAACGGAGACGCTCCCAGAATGTGGAGCGGAACGTCGGACATCCAACAACGCGCGGAACAACCCCGTAAACTGAGCTCACCATCCGAGCCTTCTGTACCCGCTTCTCGTCCTCGAATTTACATGTCCGTTAAGTATGGTGTTGTTATTATTAAACATGTCGGAGAGCGGGGCGGCACAGTGGCGCTGTGAGTAGCGCTGTTGCCTCACAGCAAGAATGTCCGGGTTCGTATCCCGGCTCGGGTGCCTTTCTGTGTGGAGTTTGCGTGTTCTCCCCGTGTCCGCGTGGGTTTCCGCCGGGCACTCCGGTTTCCTCCCAGAGTCCAAAGACATGTTGCTGCTGCATAGGTTAATTGGCCTGCTGACTAAATTGCTTCCTGGTGCCCTGTGATGGACTGGCGTCCTATCTTGGGTAATAGCCCTGCCTTGCGCCCCGTGTCTGCCGGGATAGGCTCGAGCTCACCGCGACCCTGTACAGGATTAAGCGGTTTGTGACGATGGATGGGGATGTCGGAGAGTGACGCGGGTTCATGCGCTCACCTCCGCGGTGAACACCTCGCGCTCGCTCTCCCACGTGACCTGCTGAGACTCCAGCCTGGCCTGCAGGCGGACAGTCTCCTCCACGGCCCCACGGTGGAGCTCGCTCACACGGCCCACCTCCATCTCCAGCCTGGGCACCGCCTGCAGCGCAGTCATTTCAATCACCATCATCATCATCGTCATCGTTGTCGTCACGATTAATCCGCTGCTGGATGAAGGCTACCGCAAGGCGTCATCATCTGTCGCGATATGACGCCGCCTGGCTTCTGCGCGCGAGCTTACTCCCGTTGCTCCATCTCCCCGGTGGACGTCCACTCGGAAGCGATCCGTTCCTTGGCGGTCACTGCGTCGTTATGTTTGACCATCGGCCGTCACCGTTCTAAACGTGACATGTCCTTCCCAAGCCTAGGTTCCTAACAGTAGCGGTATTATAATTTATTGCTTAGCAATAGCTTTAACCCTATAAAAAAATGAACACGTCACGTGAAAACCAATGAATAAACGCAGAGATATGTCAAGAAATTGAGTTTGAGCAGAGATGGCATGACATAGCGTCACATTCCACGATGACCTTTAATACGGAGACCGTGTCGGACAAACAGAACAAAATTACGACATTAATGACTTTAGATTGAATGGTACAAGGACACGTTTGTTGTTGCGTTCCAATCCATGTATATGCCAACACCGGGGTCTGAGAGAAACGGTGTTACGATCCTCTTATATGTCCTGTACATATGGTAAAATTAACAATAATAATAATAGCATTTTTAGCGCGCCTTTCACCCAAGGATCACAAAGCGCTGCTCAGGGCTGCGGAGAGAACGACAAATCAACAACGACAGAGAATGGTAATCAGCAACAAATTATTATTAATTACAATAAAGTTGCATTGTATTGAATTACTCTGCTAGTGCCGCTAACAGTAACACAACTTTACGCGCGAGTCCCAATCGCGTCGGAGGGACCCCGGATGCAAGTTCGAACGCGTCGCGGCGGCGAGCGGGGCGACCACCTGGCGCGCCGGCGGCTTGGTCGGCGCGGAGAGGCGCGCCACCTCCCTGCGCAGGCGCACGATCGTCTCCTCGCGCGACACCAGCCGGCTCCTCATCTCCTCCAGCTCGGAGTCGCGCCTGCGCCGACGCGGAGAGAGGGGGGAGCGGCCGTCCGTCAGGATCCGAGCGTCAACTTCCCCCACGGCCCGGTGTCACGCGCGTGCGCGTGCGTGCGGGTGCATTGGAGGCAGTCGCCCTCCAGCAACGACGGAGGGCGGAGGAGCGATGCTCACAACAGCGAGCCGGGCGCCGAGCGGCCAAAGCACGGCAAGTTGTGCCGTTCTCTGCGCAGCCCTTGTGCAGCGCTTTGTGACCCTCGGGTGAAAGGCGCTCTATAAAATGCTATTATTATTAAGTTGGCACGGTAGGGAGCACAGGTGGTGCATCTGCCAGTCAATTCGGTCAGGCAGCCCGTGACACCTGGGTCTGTAACGTGACCTTCTGTCGGCGAGCCTTCGACACTTCACGGGGCCTCAAGGTGCATATGGCCTGGCACAGGCGCCGTGGTGACGTCACCACCACTTAGTTTGTTGTTGTTGTTGTATTGGGTCCTGGCACAGGCTTTTCAGAGAAATTCTGATAACAGAAATCATAACCCGGAGGTTCGTGTTCTATACAGTGCTGTGAGAGGGACTCACCCCCACCGCTGAGCGCCGCGGGTGGTTGACGGCCACAGGTCAGACACCCCCAGCTTCCCGTGCAGAGTGCCCCCCCTCTCGTCCCCCTCCTCCTCTCGCGGCTGGTGCCGCCACGCCGGCTGCGATCGCAGGTCCTGCCGGCACGCGAACGAACACACCGATAAAAATGAAAAGCACGAAAACGCTCGCTCGGGGGTGCACTGCATTGGACGCCTAGCCTGGCACAAATGGCAACATCGGTTGTTGGGGTTCACCGCCGAGATGGTGACGTCAGTGATCGTGACGGATAGACGGCGGCAGGATAAAACTCACAGCATCGATGCTGGGTTTTTGTTTAACTTTGTTGTGCTGAGTGGAGTTTACTCCGCTAATAATTGTTAGGAAAATCGATGGGATGGACGAAAATGTCTGCCTACTATTACCTCTGGTCAACCAATTGAGTTTGGGACGAAGTGAGGAACAAGCTGTAAGAATTACTTACATACAAGGAGTGACATTCTATCCAATTATACACAGTTCTGAACAAATAATGTTAAAAAGATACAAGGTTTTACCTTATCGGGCAATGAGACAAGTGTTAAGATCTTCAAAAACACCAAATTGACACCTTTTTGCAAACGGTCCAGTTTGCACGAAGCCAGACATGCTTGGGGCAAAAAAAAGTAAGCAAAATGCTTTGATAATATATGCATGTCCTTGAAACTGATTGGCCCACACCAAAGACAGCTTTCCTTATAGCCCAGTCTCAGTGTTGCCCTGCAATGGACTGGTGTCCAATCCTGAGTATAGCCCTGCCTTGCGCCCTGTGTCGACCAGGAAAGGCTCCGGCCACCCCACGACCCTGTGCAAGATTAAGCGGGTCCTGATAATGAATGACGCTGGAGGGTTTATATCTCTGGGCTGGCCTTGAAACGACTAGGAATCCTTCAGTAAGAGCTGGAATCTGTTGCTGAGGAAAGGGATGTCTGGTCCACCCTCCTTAAACAGCTGCCGCTGCGGTTTAGAAAATCGACGGATGGATGATAATGATCCAATGTGAAAATTAAGCATGCACACGTACATTTACCATGACCTCCAGGTTCCTGTTCTCGGTGGCGAGCCGATCCGCCTCCTGCTGGTTCTCCGTGGCCTTCTCGATCGCCTCCTGCGTGGCGAAGGTGGCACGCTGCCGTTAGCCTGACCGCATCGCTCGCAAAATGGCGTCCTCGCTCGTGTCGTCTGCCGATTGCTCCATTGGAAATACACTCTCCATATTTTTGTTAGTTCGTACGTTTGTTGTACGGCAGGAATCCCGCTTCCAGAGCTCGCGAGCTCACCGAGTATTTTCTGCAGTAAAAATAAACATCTATCTATCTATATAACCGTGCCACCCAAGCTACCATAACCACCAACTCCACCCACTCCACCAAAATCCAGCCCCTCTACCTGCTCCACCGTCTCTATCCATCCCACCCAATCTCCCCTAACCACCCTCTGCACTAACTCCTGCCTCTCCACCTGCTCCAATTGCTCCACCAACTGCACCCTTCCCCGGTCGGGCACCTGCAGGTTGTGGTTGCTCCGCTGGAGCCGCTCGGAGAGGCGCTCCACCCTGGCGCTGGCCTCCCGCTCCGCGTCCTCCGCCGCCTCCAGGAGGAGCTCGTTCTGCTCCTCCAGGTCGCCCACGTACGAGCGCAGCAGCCGCTCCCGCATCTGGGGGTGACCCCGTCGCGGGGAGGGGGTGGTTAACCCGGTCAATTCGCTGACTGGTTCACTCATTCACTCACTGGCTCAAGCAGGCGTGGGTGTTGCAGGAAAAAGTATGGTGGGGATGGAATCATGTTTCTGTGAAAGTGCGGGTGTCGCAACATATGATATGAGACTACCTCAGGATAAAGTGGGGGGGGGATGGAATCATGTTTTCTGTGAAAGTGCGGGTGTCGCAACACCCGCGGCTGCGACGCGCCTGGGCTCAAGCATAAGAGCGCTTACTTATTATTTAATTGGCTCATTCTCACCGGCCCATTCATTCTCTGACACTGATTTATTCACTCACCGGCTCAGTCATTCATTCACTCGATGGGCCATTCGGTCGTTCCACCCTCTCTCAGTAACCTGTTAATAATTCAACCCTCTCGTCGGCTCACTCACCAGCTCGTTCATTCACTCGACGGCCGAATCATTCATTCACCCCACTCGCACGCGTGGCCATCGATCCGTTCATTCAAACGTATGACCGGCTCACCGTCCGACTCATTCGCTCAACGTGTAATTCTCATTCACGCCGAGCCACCCATTCATTCATCCGACCGGCACCAAGCCATCACTCACTCACTCACCCTGAGCGTCTCCTGCCCAGCCAGCTCAGCCTCCTCCAGCCTCCGCAGCTTCGCCTCGTACAGCTGCCTCACCTCCCCGAGGAGAGCCCGGGTCTCGTCTCTCCGCGCAACGCCTCGCACGGGCTCTCCGGTGCTCTCCCCGAACCCCCTGGCTCCCCTGACCCCATCTAAGGCCAGAGTTGGCCCCAAAATCCCGGCGGTTCCCCGTGTCCCACCTGCAATCGCGTCTCCCGCCCCAAGCGCCCCATTTACGCGCCGAGACATCGCCACCGACACCAGCGGCAGCACCACCTACCGCTAAAGTTTCACTATTTAAGTATAAATCAATGGTCCATTCGCACACCGCCTATAGAGGCGGGCGCTCGCTGCTAGAAGCCCATAGCTAAGCTGTCCCGCCGCTGTTTGATGAGTAGCTTTATCGGCCCTGCTGGTGGTGATGACGATGATTCTCTGTCAGTCACGATAGCGCTCGGCGAGACCGGGACAAACCGTTTGGATTCCCCCGCTCCGCGTTTCGAAAATGCGATGCTTTGTTTTGTTTGGGCCTCGCCGGCCACCGTCATAGGGTGTTGGGGGAGAGGGGGTGGGGGTCTGTTCTCATCAGTCATTGACAGATAGATAATAATATGATTATTACAGCAGAAATACCCGGTGAGCTTGCAAGCTCTTTATAGGATCCCTGCATTAACACAACAAACACGCGAATTGAGAAACATAAATAAAAATATCAAATTAACAAACAAACAAAATATTTACACACAGCACTTAATTGCTCAGATAAACAAATAAAAATACATCCATAGTCTAGCTCTTTATATGAGTTAGGTCACGTAAGCTAGACTATGGATAACATTGGTCACGAAAGCCTTCGAGTTAAATAAAAATACAGTTATTCATTGCGATGGGAAAAACAAAAATAAATTATAGGTAGCTTATTCAACATTGTGCAAACATTTGCAACATTTCCATAAAACCAGGAGTTAACCTGACTTCAACAAGTAGAGCAGGGGTGTCCAAACTACGGCCCGCGGGCCAACTGCGGCCCGCCATCCATTTTTAATTGGCACGTAGCAAAGTCTAAAAATATAATGGTCTATGGCCCACACATAATATTTGCGCTTAACTGTATTGTGAGTGGCCCAGTCCTTCGTATATTTTTCTGTATGTGGCCCTCAGGAAAAAAAGTTTGGACACCCCTGAAGTAGAGTATTGTTGGGGTTTAAAGCACGTGTTTACTTTCTTCCACTTTTCCCCACAATTCAAGTTAAAGGTATTCTCGCAAACTTATAATATTATTATTATTTTACTCAACTGCTATACCTCATTATTATCCATCCGTCCATTTTCAGAAACCGCTTACTCCCGGCAGATATAGGGCGCAAGGCAGGGGAACACCGAGGATGGGACGCCAGTCCATCGCAGGGCGCCTGGGGAAATTTAGCCAGCACGCCAATAAACCTGGCAGCATGTCTTCGGACGCTGGGAGTAAAACCGGTGTGCCCGGCGAAAACCCACGCGGACACGAGGAGTGAACATGCAAACTCCACACAGAAAAAAGGCCCTCGAGCCGAGATTCCAACCCACGACGCCACCGTGCCGCCCCTCATTATTATACGGCACCTTGTTGTTCCGTGAGGGTTGCCCGCGCCGAGAGCGCTAACCCCCCACCCGTTTTGATGAGGTTTCTTTGGTTCGGTCACGTGGGGCGAGAGGGGGCCCGTGACGTCACGCGCGGTGGATGTCATGGCTGCGCCCTTAAGAGGCTTGGGTTCCTCGAGTTGCCGGGCAACACTCAGGGGTCGCGTTGACGGTTGAACTCAAATAATTATATAAATACGTTTTGAGTATTTTTTTCCCTTTCGAACTTTGCATTTATTTATTTACTTATTTTGTTCAGCTGTGGAATGCGCCGTGCGTGCGAGCTGAGCGCGGCTCAACAGAAGTCCCTATTCGGGTCAGTGGTGATAGCAGCGTGCATGCGTAGGCCCCGGATATACAGTATTGGGAGCGGTGGCTCAGTGGTTAGCGCTATGCTGGGCTATAAACCTGGCTATAACCCGAGTTCTAATCCCGCTCACGGCCAACACCAGTAACAATTTTCTGAACCGGTCCCTAGGACGACTCAGCCTCAAATGAGTACCTTGTTGGGTCGTGTAAACATTGCCACTAGGGAGACAAAGGCGGCCGGGCGTGGTGCTCCCTAACTGCACTTGACTCTACAGTCTGAAGGCTATTCGGGGGATCTTGGTCTTTGATATACCAATGGATGTGAGCGCCGCCGCAGGCTGGTTTGAATGTGAGACTTGGTAGCGCCAAGTCCCGCATCCAGAGCTTGCAAGCTCACTATAGTCTGCTGTAATAAACATATCCCACGTTGGGGGCCACGTGCTCAGGCGGCACAAATGTGCCTGTGAAAAGGGGGGGGGTATTAGATGAGAGTGAGAATTGCTCTTAAGGGATTTCTTTCGGGATAGCCGTGTCGATCGTTCCTCCTCTCTCCACGACGTTTCGCTTCCCACGTTGGAAGCATCCTCGGGAGATCGCGCGACACGGCTATCCCGAAAGAACAGCTCCGAAGAGCAAACCAACGTCGCGCGCTTCGTCCGCAGGTTTTCGTGAGCATGTGCGCCGCCCTTAGCGCAGCCAGGGCCGGGGGGGGCCCGGCCTCCGTGCCCCCCCATTCCCCGGCGCGGGTGCTGCGCGTGAGTCAGCTGGATGCCCTGGAGCTGGACCGAATGCTGGAGCAGCTGCTGTGGGAGCAACTGGGCCGCTGCTTCCAGGTGAGGCTTCATTCCCATCGCCCGCCTGTGCTTAAATCAGGTTCTCAAGTGTGGAAAGTTGATGGTTCTAGCCAGGCGCGTCGCAGCCGCGGGTGTTGCGACACCCGCACTTTCACAGCAACGTGATTCCATCCCCCCCCCACATTTTCCTGCAACACCCGCGGCTGCGGCGCGCCTGTTTATAACCCATTCACCCCTTCTTCTTCTTTGAGAGTCTTCGAAGCACGATGGTCAGCTTCTGGACATCCTTGTCTTTCAGCTCGGCTTCGAAGTGTTTGGTAGAATTCGCAGGCAACACCTGACGGGGATCGCGACGTGAACGCTTCTACCTTGACCCCACTTATCATTTACGCTTCGGAAACCATAACACGATTTTAGCTTTAAATTGTCGCTTTTGCACGACCATCAACCCTCGCCAGCACCCTTCCGCCTTCATCGTGACATCAGAAGAGCGCGTTACATGCTCGGAACAACATCAACAGATAGAGGCGGGTACTTTGCTCGTCAGAACAA